>CM070500.1:91025156-91175090 GCA_036346375.1 Guadua angustifolia | reverse complement strand
CTCGCGCGCCTGCTCACTGGTCCCACATGGAGTACGCCGTTGCCGTCGCGCCAACCCACTGGCACCACCTCACCCTGACATGCCATTCCGTCGCCTTCGCTCTCTTTTTTCCGCTTCCTAGCAACACTCACACAGACACGCACGCGCATCACATGACTGTAGGTCAATCCAACATCTTATAAATTCCTACTACAATATACTTAGTACATAATAGGTGAATATCAGGATTTAAATCTTGAATGATAAAGTTATACACCTACAACTTAACCTTCCTATATATATATAAAAAATGTTTCCCTCGCCTTTACCCTCTTCTCTTCTGCTAAACATAGCTATAAACTCGCTTTGAGCATGGATGCATGTATTTGTCTTAGAAATGATCCAACCTGATCGCTGGTTACTTAGGACTCCCGATGGATGATTAGTTGTTTATGGATTTCATTTCACCATGTCATGCAGTTAGGCAAGCTAGAATTTTTACAGTCGATCAAATTTAATTGTTCCCATTTCTTTCGGCAATCTCTAATTTGAATTTAATTTACACTCAAACATATACTTACTACTATAATGTGTTTGTATATATATTGGTCTCTCTATATATATTGTGAAATACTACTGTCCACTTTCACTCTAGATTTAAAACCACCATTATAAGAATACAGCAACACATTTTCTCGATATCCAGAACCCTACGTCCAGAAGCATTGACTAGACAATTGACATCAATCTAAAGGTAAACATAAGCATAAATTTCACCCATCTAAAGTATTCGCCAGCTGCCGAAAGAAAGAGCATAAAGACTAAATATTTCCACTAAAGATATATTATTAATGCCAACTATAAGCGTATCATTAAGTCTGAATATGACAACTAGAAGTGGTATATAAATTATTGATTGTACATGAAATGAATGTGCTACTTCCATCTATGCATATCACCTTCAACATTTATCTCAAAACAACAACAAAGTAAAGGTGAGTCTAAAGACTCAACATGTACATAATAAAATGATAAACATCAACAATGTAGTAAATATAACTTAACCATATCAATATCCATGTATCACCATGTAACATAACAATGTCATTACCCATAATCTCTTTTAAACTTTTCTTTTCATTAATGCAATCAATATCATGTCCAAATGCACTTTTTTTTAAGTTCACACCGTTATAGCTGCGAGAACATCCGTCGATGTACACCCTTTACCTTACCCCATAAAGGTCTACCAAGTAGGTCTTTCTCTCTATTCCGTAGAGGTGTCTACCGAAATAAGTATTTTTCAAGAGCGCTTCAGACTAGTCATATAGCTTTCTCACCAACTTGGCTCATACATTCCGGATTAGTTATATGACTTAATCACTGATATGGCTCATATGCACTTTTTAGGATGTGAATGTAAATGATGCAATACTTTCCAATAATCATTTATTATATATCAACGTTACCGAGTAACCATCGAATTCATGTAATCAATGTTATCATATCACATCATATTAAATAAGAATAAAATAAAAATAGCATGACGAGTAAATTTATATAACCAAGAGAAAGAATAAATAACCGTCTATCGTTCTATCATACACTTGCCTTTTTAACTATATGAAGCTGATTGATGTGAAGTTGACACCAACTCAAAGGTTACTCCTCCTCTTACAATAGATATCCAACCACAACAAGGTTCTGCAATAGTACACAAAAATCAAGTAAAACAATATCACCGTGCATTCTGTATTGATGAGAATCGGCCTTAACACGATAACCACAGGATCGATCAGGGGTGATAAACAAGTTTGTATCGATGGACGAAGAACACCTATTGCAGAGCGCTAATTATAGTTGTAATCCTTTGTCTCTGTGCCAATGCCACACATTCTGGGCTTGTCCATGGAGGTTTGTGTTCTCAGAGCATGTACAATGGGTTGACATTAGCTGTCTATAAGAGTTGTCATGTCATCTATTTGTTGATGTGGATGAAAGAGAAAGAGGAAAAAGAAAGAAACTGTCTATACGTTTGCAGTCGACTGTAGCACGGGAACCAAGCTGGTTGTGTGTAGAAATGAATTGATTGTAGCACGGGAACCAAAAAAGTGATTGTCTGCACCATTGTATAAAGTTATCTATATGTTACATGGCAATTTGCTATAGACAATAACTGTCTATAGCATTGTATATGCCCTCGTATCACCAACCCAAAAAAGAAAGAACACGCACACAACCCTGTGCTATGAACAGTGTAGTAGTATTCACGTGTTTGGAACTGTGGATCATAGCATCAAGCAGAGTCACCTCCGCCTCCGACCGTCGGCACGGCGCCTCGCTACACGGCTGCTTTGGCCCCGACTGCGACCACCGCCCAACTCCTCCGAGGGCGTCTCCACAACCACCTGCAAGCTCGTAAGTCTACTACTCTAGTTTCCACTCCTAGGTAAGCTATATGCATGCATTGCCAATTAGGTTAATCACTGCATACATTGCCAATTAGGTTAATCACTGCACGCTCTTAAGTCCGTGTACTACTCTAGACTTCCTAGTCTAGTCTAATTGAGATCCACTGCAGTTCTATTGAAACCATAACTTACGCAGCATGAATCGTTAGATTAAAAAGTGACAGTCACAGATTTTTCAAAAATAATTTAGCAACATACTATTAAACAATTTGAACCTTCGCTCACTCAATAGGACAGTGCTGAGAATCATTAGATTGATTAACTTGCAGTTCACATTCCTACTACATACATACATACATATATACATACATATATATACCTACATATATACATACCTATACATACATACATACATACATACATACATATACACATATATACATATATATGTATATCGCCAATTAGTAAGTTAATCACTCCGAATCTGCATCATTTTGTTCTAGAAACAACTTTATTGTTGGCTCTTTTGTTGTATTTGTCACTCTCTTGATTTAATAGTTTGGGGGAAAAAATCTATATAGCATCATAAAATTTGCTTGAAAGTCCATTTAGCACTCGAACTATGAATCAGATATTTGACATCACGAACTTTGTAATCCATTTCAAATAGCACCTTGACCCAGTTTCGCATAGTGATATTGAGCGTAGGACATGTTGAATAGACGGTTTTACTATATAGGATGACACATAGACAAAGTTTAGGTTAATGATAGGTGAGATTTATAGAGGCTTCTTTTACAAATCAAAATAAAGAGGGAGTGAGCTACACGGGCCAGCAGCTATGGAATCGTGATGGAGAGTTCAGCGGGGGAGAAGACCATGTGGGCCCACCTCTCATTGATCTAAATTAGCTAACGTGTCATCTTACATGGTAGAACCTTTCACTCATTGTGCTACACTGATAATATCACAACGAGAAATCGGGCTATGATATTATTTTAACTGGATAGTAAGGTTTGATTTAATCCGGTATGCTAGATGGACTTTGGAGTAGAGCTCCGAGCGTGTGTGTGTGTATATGTACACACACACTTCTTTCTTCGCAGGCAATTTTGTCGGCCCAAAAAACTGCATCCATTCAGGATCGTTTGATCCATGGGTATGGGTGACAACAACAGATAGACATCCCCGTGTAAACACGGGACGCGTCGGCCCAACAAGTAATTGGGCCTAAGACACAGCCTTGTTGTCTTGCCAGGTTTCAATCAATTGACCTGACAGTACAATAAAGCCTTTTAAAACTTTAATTGCTAACATATATTAATTATTTGGATTTATCACGTGAAAATTATATTACTAGATTTTTCATAAAAAACACTTTTATATTATTATATTTTTAATAATTTCTACTAGCATGCATTCCCTTTGTTCCTTAATACATGCTATTATAGCTTTCAAATTTTGTTCTCAAATACATAACATTTTGTAATTTTGAGACAACTTTTAACTGTTTATTCCTTTGCATATCCCTAAAATTCATTATTCCCAATCTTATTTATTACTCTCTCCGTTGATAAATATAACTATACTCCTATTTATTCTCTCTCAACCATATGCACTTATTCGTTACCACCTATACAAAGTATTATCTCTCATCTTCCATAAAAATTAAGAGGGGCATGTAAGTCATTTCCTCTCATGTCTTTCTCAATTTCACTACAATCTTAATCCTTGTGCAAAATCAAAATACGCTTTATATTTATCAACAGAGGGACTACTGTGGAATAGAGTAACACATCATCCAAGAGTAATAAGTGAGCTAATCAAAGAGTACTATTTGGTTATTTTTATACATGTGTTGGTTGAAGTGCAAAATCCTAAAACATCATCTATTTAAGCTATTCACAGTGCATTGTATCTTGTCACAATATCCAAAGCTGCCATGTCATATAATATTATAGAAGATACAACTATCCCAATGCATGGTATCATAAATTGTTTCTTAGTCCTCACAAGATAATTAAATGCTAGATGTGTATGAGAGTATGAATTGTGGGCTACTTAGATGATTCAAGTTTCAATGTCTATGATTTCGTGCCCAAGTGGTATCTTCCTCAAGATACAGCTTTCTTCTCTTCCCTCTTAACTCTCTTGCCACATCATCAAAAATACTTATGTGGCATACATTAAATGAGTATGTTACTATGCACTGGGAATAGCCTTAGGGCATGTACAGCAGCATTGAATATATCGTCTATTATTTGCCACATCAGCGTCTTGATCCTTCGTGGCAGCGAGTAAATGAGGAGCGAGAGCGAAGTCGTCGCCTCACGAGACGACGACCTTGGCGCGTGCTCCCAGATTTCATCGCCGGCGGAACTACCGTTGTACGGGGCGCTTCGAGTCGTCGACGAGCGCGGATCGATCTGGTGCGGCGTGGGAGGAGCTCTCGTGGGCGGGTAATTTTGGCGCCAGTTATTTCCGTCGCACGGTAATTTATTTCCCCACCCCGCCATCTCACGATTTCCCCTCCCTCCAAACTCCTCTGTCGATGAATCCGGCGACGCAGGTGAGGAAAGACGCGACGGCGGTGCCTTTTGTGCTGGATGCGGCGGCAGGGCAACAATTTGTTGATGCGGCAAGTGCACGAGCAGATGGGGCGGCTCCGTGCCAAGAAGATGGGCGCGACGGCGGCGACCAAGAAGACAGATTCGGCGGGAAGGAAGACGGCGTGGTGGCGCTGCGAGGGCGCGGCTTGGGCCGGTCAGAAATACGGCGTGGCGGTGCCCTCTGAGAAGAATGGAACGGCGGCGGCGTGGTTGAAGCGAAAGGGCGCGGCGGCGGTGACTCACACCGAGGTTGCCCCAGTTCACGCCATGTTGTCCTTCCCCTGCGGTGCCTCACTCCGAGGATTCAACCAAAGCTTCATCGGCGGACGTGCACAATCTTCACTGACATCCCCTCCATGGATGCGTGCTCAATCCCTAGACCCGGCCACCTGGTACATTGCTTCTTTCTTAATTTATCACTAATGAAAGAATATGTGCTGCCTAAATCCTCCGATATGAGTACCTCTGCTTTCCAATTACTCGGATTATGAACACTTATCTCCTTGCTAAATGGATAGTTTATTTAAATCCACCGTATGAGTACCTCACGCTTTCCAATTACTCAGATTATGAACACTTACCTCCGCTTTCCAATTACTCAAATTCACGGTTCAGTGGAAATTGCAACAAATCATATTACATACTTTCTTTAAATCGAGTAGCAGTTATAAAATCACCGAGTTGTTGAAGGAAGTCTAACCAATTAAGATGTTTCATGCGGCAATGCTAATGGCAATTAGGACAGATGCACATAATTTAATAGGCCCTCTTGGCGGTGATAGTGATTATCGTGACGATGAAAGGCAGCGAGATCAAACAAGTTCTATTGATATATGTTTATCTTGTTCAAGCATAGATGACATTATAGTCGCATGATAAGCTCATCTTGGTGAAACACAGCTAGTGCAAAAGACCGAAACTTCTCTGATACATGTGTGCATCTTGATCCACCCAAACATAACCCATTTTTTGTTGTAACCACATTGGGTGGCTCGTGATGGTGAAGTCACATGTAAGAGGAGGAATTGTACTCCCACTTGTGTCTCCCAATATATCATTTGTGTTAGGATTTAAACATGTTGATTTGTACAAAGTGAAGTCAGAGCAGAGGCCTACTACGATATTGAGCCCAATATATATAAGAATTGGTTGTTTGATCAGTAGATTCAGGACATGTTAAGGGAAGGGTACATGCAAGTTGCGACAGAATATCTTTACATTGCAAAATCACATTCTGGTAACCGGTTACAATTCAGTCTATGATATTTCTCACTACAACATCCATTATATTGCATTTTTTCAATACAGTAGAGCCTCTGATAACATAGCATGTCCTGTTTTTAATCTGTACACATTTATTGGCCAAGCTAGTATATTGCACAAAATACTATTTGCATCCAAAGCGCTCTGCATCTTGTTTTGAAATTGGCTGATATCGTCAAGTCTTGTCTGCGTCTTCTTAGGGCGTTCAAGTCTGCTTTGCATATGAAAGCATAGGTTCTTGATTAAGCTTATCCGTACTTCTTGGAGTAATGCAAGTTTTTGAATCTAGAAAAGAATGTTTACCCGATTCTGGAGGACTGTTTTCTTTGGGCTCCCCTTCGTTTTCTTGTGATTGGCTCGATTCAAGATTAGCAGAATATTTGCATCTGTACAATACAAAAGCTATAGGAGTATTGGTACTTTTATTTGCATCCACGGCACCTCTCAGTTCACAGGCTTGAATCTGAAATTAAGTCGTTTGTTTAGCTTGTTTATGATAATGTTTCATCAAACTAGTTGTGGTGCCAGAACAAGTGTTTTTTCTACTCTGAAATTTTTCAAGCTTTTGTCTCCTCCCAGAGTTTGGTTAGGGTGCATGATTGATTTTGCTGTTGGAGACATTGGCTTAGTTTCTCTGGAAGTTACGAAGACAAATGAAGGGAAGGTGATGGCTGAGAGATGTGGAACCCTGCGGCTGTTTTCTGTGGAGATAGCTTTCTATCCAATAGGCTATGTTTTTCTTTTTAGTTATTCTGGCTACAACTCGAAAAGATCAACTTTATGCTTGAGGGATGGACACCTTTGGAGCATTCTTATTGTCTATTGCGTTATAAGGCACTACTTGTTTGCAATATTGTGTCCTGTTTACAAACTATTATGAGCTTTCATTGACAAATAGGTCTAGTTCTGATAAGTGAAGACTTGTATCCAGTACTACCTAACGTTGGTGCGTTTCAGTTTATCTACTGAATTTACTACAATGTGTGAAATGCAGTCATTTGTTTAGTACAGTTTATCTACTGAATTTCCACCATGTATTCTCTTAAACAAGCAATAAAATGGCTACAAAGATCATGTGTATATTTCATCACCATGGAGCAATAAAAGTATTTGTGAGATCATGTGATGAAAAATTGGTTGAATGGTGAAATTGGCATTGTAAAGTGACTTTGGTTATAGCATGGGTGGTGCTTGTGCTTGTGCATGTGCTATGGTGATATGTTTATTATGCTGGTGATAGCATAATGGTTTTGCTTGATGCAATGCACTCGTGTGAGTGGTTGCATGGATTAATCATGAGTCAAGTCGTGGACTTGTGCTCGGACTCGTTGTTTGTTAATTCATGTGCAGGTGTTGCTTGAGGGCGAACGTGGTCGATGACGGGACCGGAACTAGGTTCATGGAGGAACTGAGGTTCAGGGAGGAACTGAGGTCTTGGTGGTCGAGGATGTCATACGGGACGTTCGGGCTAGAGAACATGCACATGAAGGCTGGTTAGTCACGTATTTGCAGCAGGTGGGCTGTTCATGCGTGCAAAGGGTTGATTTCGGCCATGTTGGGCCAAGTTGAGATAGATACGAACTCTTTCCATGTTGGAAGTGGAGTTGTACTCAATCTCTGTGTTTTTGCTTTGTATAAATAGGAGGGTGTGTCTCCTGTTTGATACAAGCGTCCAGACTAGGGTTTTCTAGTTTTTTTTCTTGTGCCGTGTGCAAGGAATTAGGGTTTGTACTCTTGTGTTGGAGTACTTTAGACAATGAAATAAAAATCAATCTTCCAAAAAGTTATTTCGGTGGTCGTGCATTGTGAGAGAAGTTTTTACGGTTCTAGGGTTTAGATCTTGATCAAAGCATACATGCCAAGAAAAGCTTCTGAAGACCAGCATGGCTGTAGCATCGTGAGAAGTTTAGTCCGGCGTAAGTAATTTTGTTTTGGTCCATCGCTGCATCTGAAGATTGGTCCGTCATAGCTTTTGAAATCAATTTCCGTCATCATCTGATTCAGTGATCTTGCGAAGGTAATATCTTTTAATCTGTAGATCCGATCGAGTTGATTTTTATTGGGTTTGATTCATAATCCAATCTAGTTTCTACAGTTAACATTTCATATCAATCTAACGGTTGGATCTTCAGTAATCTTGTTTTTAAGTTTTGTCCGTCACTAGTCTGTATTTGGTCCGTCGTTATTAGATCGGGATTTGTTTCGTCTGTCTTGCGAGGGATATAACTTTAGATCTGTAAGTCCGATTGAGTTGATTCTTTTTGTGTTAGCTTCGGAATAGAGTCTAGTTTCTGAAGTTAAAATTTCACATCATTCCAACGGTTGGATCTTCGGGAATTATTATTTTAGTGAACATATATTAGGCTGTTTTCATTTTGTCCGTCATACACATATCAGAGGCGAAATTTTGTCCGTCATACACATGCAATTCTTGTCCAAAGTGAAGTTTAGTCCGTCATACACGTGCAACTCTCTGTCCGAGGTGAAGTTTGGTCCAGCATACATGTGCAAATTTGGTCTGATGCAATAAGGTTCTTGTTGAATACAAATTAAGCAATCTGAGTTTGTTTGGGGTGTTTCAAAAGTCAAAAATTTGATTTTAGCTTCCGCGCAATCATTCACCCCCCTCTGATTGCTAGATCAGTATATTTCGATCCTACAAGTGGTATCAAGGCAAGGTTTTTCTAATTAATCTTAACAGGTGATTAGAAACCGTAGCGATGGATAGGTATTCGACAAAACCTTGTGTTTTCGATGGTGTTGATTTTCAGTTTTGGAAAGCGAAGATGGAGGCATACATTCAAGCTCAGGGCTTTGCAATCTGGGAGAAGGTGTACAAACCATATCAAGTTCCTGAAAATGATCGAGTCAATGAAACCAATCAAGCACAGGTTGAAGCAAATAGCAGAGCACGGAATTTGATCATCCAAGGATTGGGAAGAAGTGATTTTGATCGTGTGATTCATCTCAAGTCTGCATATGAGGTATGGAAATCTCTTTGTGATTATCATGAAGGTTCTAACACTGTCAAAGAGGTTAGGCAAGATATTTATAAGAAAGAATATATGCGATTTGAGATGAAGCCTGGTGAGTCTCTAGATGATTTCTTTGCACGGTTCAATAAAATTCTTAGCAATTTATGTGCTGTTGGAGTTTTCTTTGATGAGGCTACAAATGCTAGACAATTGCTTGGTGCATTAGACATGTCTATTTGGGAAATGAAAGTTACATCTATTAGAGAATCTACTACCATGAGTTCACTCACTTTAGATGTACTGTTTTCTAAATTAAAAACTCATGAGTTGGATGTTCTTGCTAGGAAGACAGATCATAAATCAATTGCACTAACTTCACAATCTAGCATGAACAATGCTTCTTGAAGCTTTGCTTTGTCCTCTTTGTCTTCACTAACTGATGAGCAAATCGAAGAGTTTCCTGAAGAAGATTTGGCACTACTCTCTTTTTGGTTTAACAAAGCTTTGCAGAATGTAAGAATAAGAAAGAGAGTTGGTGGTGGTCCTCCAAGATGCTATGAGTGTGGTGACCTCAAATCACATTAGATCAAGTTGTCCTAAGCTTGCAGGTAAAGCATCAAGGGAGGAGAAGGACAACGACAGAAGAAAAGAAAAGAAGAAGTTTTCACCAAGTGATAGAAAGAAAAAGAGCTTCATCAACAAAAAGGTTGTCCATCGGGTTCTTTCCGCTCTTGAACAAGTCAACTTGAGCGATGTGGATTCGGAGAGCAGCGAGGACGATGCAACTCCAAGCAAGCATGAATTGACAGGATTATGTCTCATGGCTAGAAGTGATGGAAGCTTCACCGAGGATGATCATGACAGCGACTTCAATGAGGTAGAACCCTCTTATGATGATTTAGCTATTGCTGTTGCTCGTCTTGAAAAATTGCTTAACAAACGCGACAAGAAAATTAAGAAACATGATGTTTTTGTGGAATCTTTGCATGCTGAAATTGCTAGACTTAAATCTTTGATTCCTGATAATGATGCTTGCAAATCATGTGACTTAATCTACAGTGAGCTTACTGTGCTTAGGAAAGAACATGTTTCTTTGTTAGAACAAGTCAATCTTGAAAAGAAAGAAAATGAGAAACATGTTAAAACGCTAGTTGTTCAACTGTTGATTTGCATGATATAACTCATTGTTCTAAATATGCTATCTTTGGAATTGAAGTTGCATGATGCAAATGCTAGGGTTTCTCAAATGACAGATGCTATGCTCACTCATGAAGTTCTCTCATGCTCAACTTGTCGCAAACAGAAAGGAAAAGTGGACGTTCCATGTAATAACTGTTTAACTCTTGCTCGAAAGGTTGATTACTTGGAAAAATCTTTAGAACGGTTCACTACTGGAAAGAAAAACCTAAACATGATTTTGGATCAATCAAAAGTTAGTACTCATCACAAAGGTTTAGGTTTTGATTCTTATGCTAATCATAAATCACATGCTCCAACTGTTGTGAAGACACTTGGAAGTGGAAAATTTGAAATTAACAATGAGCCTAAGAAAACTGTGTTTAAATCTGCTGGTGTGTTAACTTCTACTATGATGAATGCAAATGTTACTTCTGTTACTAAAGCTAAACATCATGTTAAGTATACTTGCACTCATTGTGGTAGAGATGGACACTTAGTAGATTTTTGCTTTAGACTAGCCAAACAACAAAAGAAAGAGAAGACTAAGGCTAGGTCTAATTTAAAGAAGGCACATTTTACTCCTCATTTTGTGCCTAGGATGATGCAAGCACCTTTTGCTGCTAGAAACACGAGAAAAGGCAAAATTGATTCTGTACACAAGCATTCTCGTATTGTGCCTACTCGTCGTGTGTCTCAGTACTGGATTCCAAAATACTTTATTTCTAACCTCAGTACTGAGGCCTCGACACTTTCTGCTTTCATGTAGGCTTCTCGCGCGAGGAAGGAGAACATCTGGCTAGTTGATTCCGGATGCTCACGCCACATGTCCGGTGATAAAATTGGTTCTCCTCCTCACTCGTGCATCTCGTCTTTGAAAGTGTTATTTTGGAGATGCATCTTCTACTCTGTTGTGGCAAAAGGTACAAGAAAGGTAAATGACAAGTTTATGTTCAAGGATGTGGCTCTAGTTGAAAATCTGAAATACAACTTGTTATCTGTTTCACAAATGATTGATGAGGATCTTGAAGTATGCTTTAAGAAAAGTGAATGCAAAGTTTTAGATGCTTCAGGAGACCTTGTGTTCGAGATTTCACGGTTTGGAAGGGTTTTTAAAGCTGATTTTGATGTGTCACTTTCTTCTAAGCATAGGTGTCTAGTTGCCAATGTTTCTAAAGATTTATTCTTTTGGCATCGTAGACTTGGTCACGTTGGTTTTGATCATCTAACTCGTGTTAGTGGTTTAGATCTCATTCGTGGCTTGCCTAAACTTAATGGTGATAGCAATTTAGTATGCTCTTCTTGTAGACATGGTAAGATGACTGCAGGTTCACATCTACCTCTTACCATGGTGATGACAAACGCTCCAAGACAGCTACTACATCTTGACACGGTTGGACCTTCTCGAGTTCAATCCTTTGGAGGCAAATGGTATGTACTGGTCATTGTTGATGATTATTCTAGATACTCTTGGGTTTATTTTATGGTATCTAAAG
The DNA here is from genome assembly GCA_036346375.1 of Guadua angustifolia. NCBI lineage: Eukaryota > Viridiplantae > Streptophyta > Magnoliopsida > Poales > Poaceae > Guadua > Guadua angustifolia. The sequence goes on along the minus strand of CM070500.1, from coordinate 91,163,181 downwards.
ATGAGGCTTTTAGTCACTTTAAAAGTCTTGTTACTAGATTATCTGTTGATCACCTAGGAGCACTTAGAGCTATTAGAAGTGATAATGGAACTGAATTCAAGAATTCTTCTTTTGATCACTTTTGTATTGAAAAAGGAATTGATCATCAATATTCTTCACCTAGAGTGCTTCAACAAAATGGTGTAGTTGAAAGAAAGAACAGAACCTTGGTAGAGATGGCTAGGACTATGCTAGATGAACATCACACTCCTAGGAAGTTTTGAAATGAAGCAATCTCAAGCGCATGCTATGTTTCCAATAGAGTGTTTTTGAGATCAAAGCTAGGCAAAACTTCTTATGAGCTTCGTTTTGGTCATAGGCCTAGTGTATCTCATTTGAAATTTTTGGATGCAAATGCTTTATCTTGAAATCTGAAATCTTGATAAATTTGAAGCTAGATCAAGCGATGGCATCTTTCTTGGATATCCTACTCATACACGTGGTTATCGTGCACTTGTTTTGGAGACTAACAAAATTGTAGAAACACGTGAAATCACTTTCGATGAGGCCAGTCCCTGCACTAGTCCAATTGATGCAGAACATGTGCATATGTTCGGGGAGAGTATTTTGTTGTTGATGATGATGATGTTGAGGACGAAATGTTGGTTCCTATTGCGCAACCAGCTGTAACACCTTTAGCACCTACCACTACATCACCTACAGCTGAGCATCCTCAAGCCACAACATCATCTGTACATGCTGAAAATGTAGAAGAAGGAGAAGTTTCTGAAGCTACAGCTCCTTTGCATATTCAAAGAAGACATCCACCTGAACAAATGATTAGAGATTTGAATGAGAGAGTCACCCGATCCAGGTTTATTGCTTCTGATTCTCATGCTCACTCTGCTTTTGTTGCTTCTTTTGAACCCAAAGATATATCTCATGCATTAACTGACGAGTCTTGGATCAATGCCATGCATGAAGAATTAGAGAATTTTGAGCGTAATAAAGTTTGGAAGCTTGTTCCACCTCCTCCTGATTTTAACATAATTGGAACTAGATGGGTTTTCAAAAACAAACAAAGTGAGGATGGTGTTGTTGTCAGGAATAAAGCTAGATTGGTTGCTCAAGGATTTACTCAAGTTGAAGGTTTAGATTTTGATGAAACCTTTGCTCCTGTTGCTAGAATTGAAGCCATTAGAATTCTTTTAGCATTTGTTGCATCTAAAGGTTTTAGATTGTATCAAATGGATGTGAAAAATGCTTTTCTAAATGGCTATATTAATGAAGAAGTATATGTTAAGCAACCTCCTGGTTTCGAAAATCCCAAATTTCCTGATCATGTGTTCAAATTGTCCAAAGCCTTATATGGATTAAAACAAGCCCCTAGAGCATGGTATGATAGGTTAAAAACCTTTTTACTTGAAAAGGGGTTCACAATGGGAAAGGTTGACAAAACTCTCTTTTTACTCAAGCAAGGCAATGATCAACTATTCGTTCAGATTTATGTTGATGATATTATCTTTGGTGGTTCCTCTCATGTTTTAGTGTCTAAGTTTTCAGAAACCATGAGAAAGGAATTTGAGATGAGCATGATGGGTGAATTGACTTACTTTTTGGGATGCAAGTCAAACAAACGAAGGAAGGTACTTTTGTTCATCAAAGTAAGTACACAAAAGATTTGCTTGCCGCTTTGGGATGGAAAAGCGTAAGTCGATCATGACACCCATGGGAGGCACTTGCACACTTGATCCGGATGAAGATGGTGAGATTGTTGATCAAAAGGAATATAGAAGCATGATAGGCTCTCGTTATATCTCACCGCATCAAGGCCGGATATTCAATTTTTGTGTGCTTGTGTGCTCGTTTTCAAGCTTCTCCACGTGTTTCACATCAACAAGTCATCAGCGGATCTTGAGTATCTTCATGGTACTCAAGATTTTGGCATATGGCTTTCTGCTTCCTCATGCATTAGTTTAAGGGCATTCTCTGATGCTGATTTTGGAGGTTGTAGAATTGATAGAAAAAGCACATCTGGCTCATGTCTTTTCTTGGGTAATTCACTTATTGCATGGTCATCTAGAAAACAATCTTCTGTTGCACAATCAACTGCTGAATCTGAATATGTGTCTGCTGCTAGTTGTTGTTCTCAAATTCTTTGGATAGTAGCTACACTTAAAGATTATGGGGTTAACTTGGATAGTGTTCCTCTGTTGTGTGATAACACTAGTGCAATATGCATTGCTAAGAACCCTGTGCAACACTCTAGAACAAAACACATTGAAATCAGATTTCACTTTCTTAGAGATCATGTAGAAAAAGGAAATATTGTGCTTCAACATGTGGATACTGAACATCAATTGGCAGACATCTTCACAAAACCTTTATCCTCCTCTCGTTTTGCTTTTATTCGGGGAGAACTTGGGTTGGTTCATCCAATGGGACATTTTTGAGGGGGAGTTTTTTGAAGGTTTTGTAAATTTTGTAACATACTTTTTATTTTGTGTGTTTCTTAAATGAAAAACAAAAAAATAAAAAACAATAAAAAGTACTGAGCATTGTATTTCATACATATATGTCATTTGAAGCCATGTTTATGTTACAAGGTTTTTGCAACCTCTTATTTATACATATATGGTGTAGTTTATGTCATGACTTTTTAAATGGAATGACAACTTGAATTAAATCTTGACATGGTTGAACTTTCTTGGCTATCTTGATTCTGCTCGAAAAAGTGTTAAATCTGAAAGCTAAGTGCTAAAGTAAAAAAAATGATTGTTGATAAATGCAAGATCAAGGTTATGTACTGTCGCACTTCTTCTTTACGAGACTACTTATCATTGCACTTTGATATGAACTTGAAAGAGGTTGTGTATGACCGAAACCATGAAACCTTAAGCTTGTGATTGCTTGGCATGGTTGAAAAGTGAGGCTGATGGTGCATGTAATTCCTTGCAATTGTTATTGTTGCAATCAAAGTAATGAATCAGTTTTTCAAAGCACAAATCTGATGCACAAAAATTCAATGTTTTCGGGTTTTAAGATTGTTGAGAAAGGAGATCATGCCATGCAAAAATCGTTAATAGTACTTGATTTCTAGTTATGCTTACTCTACATTGTTTATGTGTAGATTTGAGGGTGCAAGTACTTTTGTTAGCATGACTTGGTGATGAATTTGTTACATTTGTGCATGATTCATAATGCTCAGTACATAAAAAAGGGAAAACAACAACATAAAGGGGGAGAAGTTTCTCTTTTGTTCTCTTTTTGCATTCTTGATGAATCCATTGTCAAAGGGGGAGAAATTTCAGGGTCAAAGGGAAAAATTTTTGGTCACACATTGCACATTCACACACACATTTCTTCTTTCTGTTAGGGGGAGATTTCTTTTTAGATAAGGGGAGATTTTGTTTCTTCTTTGTAGGGGCGATTTTCTCTCTTTGTCTTTTAAGTCACCTTTTTGGTCACCTTGTTTGTCTTTTTGTTTTATAAACAAAATTTCTTACATCTGTTCTTGTGAGGTGAATGCCAATGTTCAGGTCCTAATGGTGTTGCCAATGTTTTCATCAAGGGGGAGATTGTGAGATCATGTGATGAAAAATTGGTTGAATGGTGAAATTGGCATTGTAAAGTGACTTTGGTTATAGCATGTGTGGTGCTTGTGCATGTGCTATGGTGATATGTTTATTATCTTTGGTGATAGCATAACGGTTTTGCTTGATGCAATGCACTCGTGTGAGTGGTTGCATGGATTAATCTTGAGTCAAGTCGTGGACTTGTGCTCGGACTCGTTGTTTGTTAATTCATGTGCAGGTGTTGCTTGAGGGCGAACGTGGTCGATGACGGAACCGGAACTAGGTTCATGGAGGAACTGAGGTTCGGGACTAGGTTCAGGGAGGAACTGAGGTCTTGGTGGTCGAGGATGTCATGCGGGACGTTCGGGCTAGAGAACATGCACATGAAGGCTGGTTAGTCACGTATTTGCAGCAGGTGGGCTGTTCATGCATGCAAAGGGTTGATTTCGGCCATGTTGGGCCAAGTTGAGATAGATACGAACTCTTTCCATGTTGAAAGTGGAGTTGTACTCAATCTCTGTGTTTTTGCTTTGTATAAATAGGAGGGTGTGTCTCCTGTTTGATACAAGCGTCCAGACTAGGGTTTTCTAGTTTTTTTTTCTTGTGCCGTGTGCAAGGAATTAGGGTTTGTACTCTTGTGTTGGAGTACTTTAGACAATGAAATAAAAATCAATCTTCCAAAAAGTTATTTCTGGTGGCTGTGCATTGTAAGAGAAGTTTTTCTAGTTCTAGGGTTTAGATCTTGATCAAAGCATACATGCCAAGAAAAGCTTCTGAAGACCAGCATGGCTGTAGCATCGTGAGAAGTTTAGTCCGGCGTAGGTAATTTTGTTTTGGTCCGTCGCTGCATCTGAAGATTGGTCCGTCATAGCTTTTGAAATCAATTTCCGTCATCATCTGATTCAGTGATCTTGCGAAGGTAATATCTTTTAATCTGTAGATCCGATCGAGTTGATTTTTATTGGGTTTGATTCATAATCCAATCTAGTTTCTACAGTTAAAATTTCATATCAATCTAACGGTTGGATCTTCAGTAATCTTGTTTTTAAGTTTTGTCCATCACTAGTCTGTTTTTGGTCCGTCGTTGTTAGATCGGGATTTGTTTCGTCTGTCTTGCGAGGGATATAACTTTAGATCTGTAAGTCCGATTGAGTTGATTCTTTTTGTGTTAGCTTCGGAATTGAGTCTAGTTTCTGCAGTTAAAATTTCACATCATTCCAACGGTTGGATCTTCGGTAATTATTATTTTAGTGAACATATATTAGGCTGTTTTCATTTTGTCCGTCATACACATATCAGAGGCGAAATTTTGTCCGTCATACACATGCAATTCTTGTCCGAAGTGAAGTTTAGTCCATCATACACGTGCAACTCTCTGTCCGAGGCGAAGTTTGGTCCAGCATACATGTGCAAATTTGGTCTGATGCAATAAGGTTCTTGTTGAATACAAATTAAGCAATCTGAGTTTGTTTGGGGTGTTTCAAAAGTCAAAAATTTGATTTTAGCTTCCGCGCAATCATTCACCCCCCCTCTGATTGCTAGATCAGTATATTTCGATCCTACAGCATTGTATGAATTAAATAGTACACAGACAACCTAATAGACAAGTCACTATACGAGTTGTCTCTTCTGTTGTCTGTGTGTGTTCTTCAAAGCACTTACAGACGGCAATCGTCTGCACCATTGTACATGTCCTTAGGAATGAAGATAGTAACTAACAATAATATAATGGTTAAAGATATGTATTGGAGACCGTGTTGACAAGTAAAACAAATAAAAAAGAACAGAGGTAGTACTCGTAAACTAGAGAATGGAAACACATAGGCACAGAGCTAGAAAGAAAACTGGAGAGCTAGCTAGCTAGCTTTGACCACAAGGATTTGGTGCGGTACTGTCATCAATGTATCACACGTGCGATCGATGTTTATGCAAACCAAGAAGATGCTAAGATGCTCGCCACTCTACCGAGCTGTCCTCTTACAGGATCAATCAAGCCGTGTCGGGCAGGCCTCAGTTTCTCCCCGCCCAAGAAAGCATGTGCAGCTCTCGCCTTTTGTCTCCCAGCTTTCGAGAAAATTCAGAACAGAACGCAGATACGTACATAAATGCTGGGTGTAAGCATGAGCTGGCCTAATATGAAGCTGAAAATGGGATTCAATGGAGGTTCTCTTCGCGGAGGGATGAAACAGCAGCAACGGTATTGCCGCTCGTTCCTCATCCACGCACTGCTCGTGCTGCTGCTACTGTCCCAGATCGTTACTGCGGTGCTGAATACCGGCTTCCTCACAGGAGGTAACGACGACGGCGACATCTTTCTTGCTTCGTCTATGAAAAGAATACTAAGAAGAAGAAGATTTGCAATCCCACACAAACTAATGTGGGCTGTATTGCCATATATATATATGTGTTGCCAGATAGTATACAGTACATGCGGAAGGAGATAAAAACGGATCTGAGGCTAACGCCCAGGCAGAGATTACAGCGCAAGAAAAGGTCAAGAGAATAAGTCTAAGCCTGAAGAATAGGAAGCGGAAGAATGAGTAACCCTGCCTAACTAACATATGATTCTAATTCTAATGATTCTTTTAACACCCTCCCGCAATCTTAGCCTACTTCACAGAGGTTAAGATTGACCTTCTGAGCATGAAAGCGCTGCTTGCCCTGTGGCTTGGTGAAAATGTCTGCAACCTGATCCTTGGTCGAAATGAGCTGAATGTCAAGCAACTTCTGGGCGACTCTCTCTCTGACAAAATGGAAATCAATCTCGATATGTTTGGTTCGTCCATGAAAAACTGGATTGGCAGACAAATAGGTGGCGCCAATGTTGTCACACCACAACTTGGGTGGAGCCGACTGAAAAATTCCAAGTTCTCGTAAGAGAGACTGTACCCAAATCAGTTCAGCTGTGGCATTAGCTACTCCCTTGTACTCGGCTTCAGTGCTTGATCTGGATACAGTAGCCTGTTTCTTGGAGCTCCAAGTGATCAAATTTGAACCAAGGAATACTGCATAACCACTGGTTGATCTCCTGTCATCCACACATCCGGCCCAGTCCGAGTCAGTGAATGCAGTGAGCTGCAGCGATTTTGATTGAGTAACCTTCAGACCGGTAGTCATGGATTGCTTCAGGTATCGAAGAATCCTTTTCACAGCTGTCCAGTGATCATTTGTTGGTGAGTGCATAAACTGACAGACTTTATTGACAGAGAAAGAGATGTCCGGTCTTGTGAGAGTTAGGTATTGCAAGGCACCAACAGTACGTCTGTACAGAGTAGTATCAGAGGCAGAGAGAACTTGACCTTGATGTTGAGTGAGTTGCTCCGAAGTGGACATTGGTGTGGTGGCTGCTTTGCAGTTATGCATGTTGGTTTTCCTGAGTAATTCGCCGATGTACTTCTGTTGAGTTAAGACAATCTCTGTAGAACCTGTCTTGTGTACTTCTATTCCCAGAAAATAATGAAGATCTCCTAAATCTTTTACTGGAAAATCTTGTTTCAGACTGTGAACCAAATCAACAATAGCCTCATCTGAAGAACTAGTGACAACGATATCATCTACATATATGAGAACATATGTAGTGATTTCCTTGTGATGATAAGTAAACAAGGAAGTGTCAGTTTTGGACGGTATAAACCCTAGTTCTTGAAGTTTTGCACTTAACCTGGAATACCACGCACGAGGTGCCTGTTTTAAACCGTAGATAGCCTTCTGGAGATAACACACATGATCTGGAAATTGTGAACTCACATACCCTGGTGGTTGTTTCATATATACCTCCTCTTCAAGCAATCCATGAAGGAACGCATTTTTCACATCAAGCTGCCTCAAGCTCCATTGCCGAGTGACTGCAATACCAAGAACAAGCCTGATGGTGGCAGGTTTGACCACAGGAGAGAAAGTCTCTTCATAATCAAAACCATAACGTTGTTTGAATCCTTTGGCAACTAAACGAGCTTTATACCTGTCAATGGAGCTATCAGCTTTAGTCTTGACTTTAAAAACCCATTTGCAATCAATGATATTCTTCCCGGTTGTCAAAGGCACCAATGTCCAGGTGTTGTTGTGTAGCAGTGCTGTGTATTCTTCATCCATCGCAGCCTTCCAGTGGGGATCTGTCAGTGCTTCCAAGTGACTAGTAGGTGGAGTGGCTGATGAGGTTGTATTGAGTAAGACATGCCGAGGATCGTAGTACACAGTGCCATCTGTAAGAGTTTTAGGCTTGTGAACATTGGACCTGGACCGAGTTTGCATGTGATGCCGTATGGAGGCTGAATGTGTTTGAGTCCCCTGTTCTGCTGGAAAAGTGGTTGAGCCTGAAGGAGGACTGGAAGCTGGTTCAGCTGCTTCTGATTGTGAAGCCGAGTGGTCAGCTGGTGCTGCCAGAACATCATCTTCAAACAGACTTCCTGACGAATGAAATTCTTCAGAATGCTGTTCATTCGGCTGATGATTGTTTTCCAGTGAAGATGACCCTGCAAGACAAGAACCAACAGAAGGAACAGGGGTGATAATACACTGTAGTTGATCAGTTTGAGTCACCGGCAATGGCGAGAGAGAAGAATTATGAGTACGAAAAGGGAATTGATGATCATCAAAGATAACATCTCTTGAGATGTAAATACGACCTGTAGGAATGTGCAAACACTTGTAGCCTTTGTGGGAGGTACTATAACCAATGAACACACACTGTTTGGACCGAAAATCTAGTTTGTGAGAATTATATGCTCTTAGGTGAGGCCAACACGCACACCCAAAGATTTTTAGAAAAGAATAATCAGGTTTTGTGCCAAACAACCGTTCTAATGGAGTTTGCTGTCCAATCACACGACTTGGCAGGCGATTGATAAGATAGCATGCAGTTTGAAAAGCGTCATCCCAAAAACGCAAGGGAACCGAGGAATGGGCTAGAAGAGTGAGTCCCATTTCAACTATATGACGGTGTTTGCGTTCAATAGCGCCATTTTGCTGATGTGTATGAGGACACGAGAATTGGTGAGTAATTCCTATGTGGGACAGATAAGAGCTGAGTCTCTTGTACTCACCTCCTCCATCACTTTGCACAGAAACAATCTTTCGGTTTAAGAGACGCTCAACATGAGATTGAAAATGAACAAAAGTCTTTGTTACATTAGCTTTGCATTTAAGAGGATACAGCCAAGAGAATTTGCTGAAAACATCTACAAAGCTGACATAGTACTTATTCCCATTAACTGATGTCCTAGCAGGACCCCAAACATCAGTCACGACAAGATGCAAAGGAGCAGGCGAAGTTCTGCTGGAATTGGGAAAAGGTAGCTGGTGGCTTTTCCCTTGTTGACAAGCGTCACAAACTAGGTCATCAACATGGTTGTGAAAAAGCAAGTTATTGTGGGTAAGAACATGGCGAGTAACAGCTGAAGAAGGATGCCCGAGTCGCTGGTGCCACTCAGGCAGAGACGGCTTGGAGCTTTGCAGAGCCTGCTTGGACGGTCTCACAGGAAACTTGTAGAGACCTCCAACGCATTGTCCTTTAAGTAGAGGTGTTCTTGTGGCCTGATCTTTGACAAGGAAATAATAAGGGTGAAACTCAAAATAAACTCTATTGTCAGATGCTAAACGCTGAACAGATATCAAATTGCGAGTGGTAGAAGGTATACGAAGAACATTTTTCAGATGAAAAGAATGCTTGCCGGCTTTTAAAGATGACTGACCAACATGAGTGATTATCATACCTGACCCGCTCGCCGTATGGACTTGATCGTTGCCGGTGTACTTCTCCTTCAGGTTCAATTTCTCCAACTCACTTGTGATATGATCTGTAGCTCCAGTGTCAGCATACCAATTTGGATCAACTTCGTAGGATGCCGCTTCAGTGATCGCAGCAGCAGCAACCTTCCCTTCTTCAGCCTGATAGGAATGGTTGAAGCGATTGTAGCATCGCAGAGCTACGTGCCCAGTTTTGCCACAGATCTGGCATACAGGGCGACCTCCATTTCCACTAGCACTGCTTGATGAAGATCTTCCTGATGAGAATCCTCCAGGGCCACGGGCAGTGGACTGAGCAGATGGATAAGATCCCTGTCTGCCACGCCCACGTCCATGGCTGCGACCTCCACGGCTTCCTCTTGACATCATGTTTACAGAGTGCCCTGAATTGTGTCGTTCCTGTCTTGTTTCATAGCTGAGAAGGTGTGAGTATAAGTCATTAAGACTCATTGGTTCAGCACGTGTGGTGACTGATGTGACAAAAGAGTCATAATCAGAGTCAAGACCAGCTAGCATATAGGAGACAATCTCTTCTGAACGAAGAGGATGGCCAGCAGCGGCTAAACTATCAGCAAGACCTGTGACCTTGTGAAAATAAGCTGTGGCAGTGAGGTCTCTTTTCTGGAGTGTGGCAAGTTGCATCCTAATTTGCATGATGTTGGCACGCGACTGAGAGGAATACATTCTCTCTAATGCGACCCACACATCTCTAGCAGTGGTAAGAAAAACAACTTGAGCAAGAACAGGAGGAGACAAGGAAGACAGAAGGGTACTGAGAACCAATTGGTCTTGCTGCATCCAGCGAATGTATGCTGGATTGGTGACTTGAGCTGCGCCAGTGGCCGTAGACTCAGTGATGGTGGCTTCAGGAGCTGGGATGGTGCCATCAACATAGCCCATCAACTGTTGGCTCCGAAGATACGGAAGGAGTTGTGCCTTCCATAGAAGGTGATTCTCACCATCCAACCGTATGGTGATGAGAGAGCTAAACGACGGTGTAGACAGAAGACCAGTTGAAGGATTCATGGCTGGCGCTACTGAAGTTGTAGAAGGTGCAGAACTTGTGGTGGACATTGCCTGATCGAATAGGCTCTGATACCATATTGAGTTGCATGCACCAACCAGTTCACCCGAAAGCTTAAGCTGATGAGGAAAGGTGGGCAATTCACTTATACTTTAACACTCCCCTTCACGTGCAGACTCCCTCAAGCTTAGGACGTGGAATAGAAGTGGGCTGCAATTATTTTTTAAAATTGCGCCAACTGGGTCTTGAACTTGAGACCTCTTGGCTCTAATACCATGAAAAGAATACTAAGAAGAAGAAGATTTGCAATCCCACACAAACTAATGTGGGCTGTATTGCCATATATATATATGTGTTGCCAGATAGTATACAGTACATGCGGAAGGAGATAAAAACGGATCTGAGGCTAACGCCCAGGCAGAGATTACAGCGCAAGAAAAGGTCAAGAGAATAAGTCTAAGCCTGAAGAATAGGAAGCGGAAGAATGAGTAACCCTGCCTAACTAACATATGATTCTAATTCTAATGATTCTTTTAACAGTCTAATCAACCTCGCACAGCACATGATTGAAACTTTCGTGGTTTCCGTACTCGCCATGCATTGCAGTATTGAGCTCTGTTCTCCATTTCTGAACTTGAGAGTAGCATCACTCCAACTAGAACAGGTTCTATAGCAATTTGCAAAGTAGAATATCTCTCTCTCTCTCTCTCGAATGTTCAACAACAAATCTTACATTCGTCCACTTTGCAGTAGAGAAGTCTATGGGCGGCCGAGACGGCGGCCGTAAGCCACCGGCACCAGCCTCCAGCGGGGGCCCTCATCAAGCTTCCATTATGCCAAGCGGCGGCGGGCTGCCAGTGTCACCCCTGTCGCCGGACAAAGACTAGCCCAATCGGTGTGGCATCTCGATATACATCGCTACAAGTAGACTCAGTTATGTGGAGTATTCGAATTGGGTGCAGCGCAGAAGTTTCGGATTTGTACATCCACTTGCTCTAGTTGAACAGTGGAGAGACCGATGTTTCAATCTCAGTATCATCCCGCAAAGTGTGGTGGCCCCCTCGCGCAAGCAGGTCGACGGCATGCTTATTTACACCCTGTGGAATCTGTGGAAGGAACGGAATGCTAGAATCTTCAACAACGACTACCGGTCTACGGACGTCGTCTTATCTTTAATTCAACAGGATGTTCAGAATCGGAGGGTCGCTTTTCGCGTCGGTTTCAATTAGTACTTGTCGTCTAAGCTAGGACATTGTGCGAGTGTTGGTGGTTTCTATCTCCCTCCGGTTTAAGTGTCCATTCGTGTAATTTTGGTCTTCTGTCGGGCTCGGGTGTGGTCCTGTAGGGTTCTTGTATGACTCGGTCTGTTGGTTTTCCCCTTCTTCAATGCATGGCAGAGCTCCTGCCGCTTTTTCAAAAAAAAAAAAAAATCTCAGTATCATGATTTCAGAACGTTTCTCATTCTTATGCAAAATTTTGACAGTGTCGTTAATTATTTGCAAAGGTTTCTTGCTTTATGGCAAAATTTGATAGTGTTTAATTTGTTCTCTTTACAAATGAAACATACATCAAATCATCCCTTTGCACCTAATTATAACTTTTCTTTTCATTGAGAATATTTCTCATTTGTTCTTGCCCCTTATTTCCACGGATTCATAACTTCCACTGCATTTCTGATTTAACAATGAAGCAAACAACCCCAATTGTGCTGAACATTGATTCTATTAACCGAAAAGAAGTATGGAGTCCATGAGAAGTATTGGAGACACCACACCAAGCTTCAGTTCTAACTTGGAGAAGAGAAGGCAAAATGGCATCCCCTACAAGCAATTACACGATGGCTAGGCTACTGGACAATGGACACCACCAAGGACTTTTTAGTAATCTGGTGTGGTGATACATGCAAATGCAGTGGCCTCCAAATGTAGACCAGATCTTCTAGAGGAAAATGTTTGTCTCAAGACAAAGGTCTGTGAACTAACTCTAATAAACGTACTAATTATAAAAGCTAAAAGCAGAACTAAACTATGCGATTTTGGTAAGATCTCCTGATCCTCTGAACTAAAAGCTAGTAGTATGTCAGCTTATAACTTACAACTTGCGGTACATCTGTGTCCCATGCATCTATCATCTGTGTGGATGGAGTTTGAGCAAATCAAGTTGGCTCATGGGAAGGCTATCTCTGATCTTGCTTTTGTTCTTGCTGATGACAGTGTTCTCCTTGTGTTCAATCCATGGAGTTTGGATGACTAGAGGTAATATCTTGCTTTCTTGTGAATTGATGTAATTTTTCAATTATATATGTATTGCAGGATAATTACTCCTTCGCCAAGACCTATCTATTTTTGTTTTGCTACATTTTGTGGATTGATTGTAGGGAGGAGTAGAAGAATTCTTGGAGGAAGGCAAGGCTATGAGCCCCCCGCACCATCATCATGGCACTTCTTCCCACCTAGAACACCATATCCATGCTAGTTTTGTATAAGATCACCCATAGAGGATGGAGTTCGGTTAAGAAGTACCATAAGTTTGCAGGAGGTACTGCAATATAAGTGACGAGTTTAATATTTTACAGTAAGAACAAGAATAGCATCAGTGGGTTGTCATGCTTCGTTAATGCTGCAAGAGTAAAAGCAGTTCTCCCCTGGTGGGCATTTATATACAACACTGCAGAATGAAACATTGCTTGTATAAAATAGACTGCAGGTAAACCTGAAAAATACCAGTTAAGAAAAAATGGTAAAACTGCCATTGGCTTGAGTCCCATATAGCTGAGTTATAATTCGCATCATTTCGACCCCTCCTCAGCTCTTCATATTAACAAATACTATCTTCTTATTTACATAAATTAGAAACTTCCCTAATAGGTCTAACCGTAACATAACCTATCCCAACATTTCAAAATGAAAGCCAACTTATCAGGGTAAGAAGCCCAAGGTGGCAGGAGGATACAATTTGGTACGAAACTAGGACAGACGGACTTTACTCTGAGATCGTACTTAACTCCGAGAATTGACAAGAATCTTCAACAAAGGTGTTCTCATCCCCACAGAAGAACGGCTCGGGAGGTATCTGCAGGCCATCAATACCAGCTTCGAGCATCTCTAACACCTCGCTCATCGTCGGTCGATCATGTGACCTCATCTGAATGCACCACAACCCAATAATGCACAGCTTCCTCTCCACCTCATGGATATCAACAGCCACCTCATGGATATCAACAGACTCACAAATCACCTCTTGCCGAGTTAGTTGATTATACACCCAGGCTGGGTAATATATCTGGCTTCTTGCTGCTTGTGGGTCATTGTTCCTCCGCCCCCCAGCCATCTCCAACAATAACATCCCGAAGCTATAAACATCAGACTTGCATGATATTGTGCCAAAGCTACGAGATATCATCTCAGGGGCAATGTAGCCAACTGTCCCCCGTGCAGCGCTGACCGGCACAAAGCTGTTGTCCCTTGGGTACAGTTTTGCAAGCCCAAAGTCGGCAATTTTTGGAGTGAAGTCACTGTCTAAAAGGATGTTGTGTGGCTTGATGTCAAAGTGTAATATCTGCATATCACACCCTCGATGCAAGTAGTCAATCCCTCTGGCAATGCCCAAAGCAATCTCATTGAGCTTGTCCCAGGAGAAACTCTTCTCAGATGAGAAGATGTGCTTGTCAAGAGATCCACCGGGCATGTACTCATAAACAAGCGCCCTCTTCATTTCCTCTGAGCAGAAACCCACTAGACGCACTACATTGACATGGTGAATACTTCCGATGGTAGATACCTCACTAATGAATTCTTCTCCGTTGCACATGAAATTGCCCAACATTTTGATGGCGACATGGACATCACCAGGAAGCACACCTTTGTACACAGACCCATAGCCTCCTTGGCCCAGCTTCTCCCTGAAGTGGTTTGTGATCGCAACGATGTCTGTGTAGGCGTACCTTGTTGGGCCAAGGGCTAGTTGCATCCGGAGGAACTTCTCAACAGCGTCAATCGATATCTTTGCTTTCCAATATTTGTAGGCAAGGAAGGTCAATACAGACAATGGTGCAAACACAAACCTGGCTAATATTGCAAGAACTGCATAAACAAGATTGCAGGCTTTAAGTTCGATGTATACAATTATGTAGCCATAATTAATAGGACTAGGTGATTCTGTCATACCGATAATGAATTTCAAAGTACTTATTGCAGATACTATGACAACCGCAGCCCAAAATAATTTAGTTCGGTAGGAGTAATCATTTACACATCTCAAGAAAAGCAAGTCGATGCCAACAACAGCAGAAGTCTGACTTTGGATGCTTGAACTAGACATCTGTTCGTGGAAGTAACTGCAAGTTATAGTATGGTAGTATGGTATGTAAAACAGGGAATAAAAAGGGAACACACAGCTTTGGGGTAAGATAATCAAATTTGAGATAAAAAAAATGCAAGAGAGAAGTCTCTAGTCCCCAGAGCGCAGACTCACCTCATTGAATCAGCCAGGCACATGTTGACTATCTGAGAATATGTAACGGAAAAATTTGGAACGGGCTCGGGCCGATCTTCGTAAGGAAATCTAACAGCAAAGCCACTCCTCATAAGTTTCTTCACATATTCGTAACTTGCATTATCAGGTACTATCACACGCGAACTGGCCAAAGGAATCATGGCCAAGTATCCACATGAAGGCTCAACGTCTCCAACCCAAAAAGAATCCTTAGTAGTCAAGACATAAACAAAAGAATTGCTCGTACTCCGGCAAGCGACAGGACTGTAAATATCATTATTTTTTATCGGCCGTGAACAATTCACAAAGGCAGCCCACTTACTTTCCTCCGGAATCAACAGAGTGATGTTTGCTGCTTGCAAACCGTTCATATAAGGAAGTTGATTCCTCTCAGGAATAGGGCAGCTGCTATTATCCAATTTGGCATCGACAACCCAGAAAGTAGAGTCACTGTAGGAGATGTTAGTCACGAAGTATCTTCCCGTGTTGATGTGAATTATAGCCTTGCTATCACTACAAACCAGCTCGTATGCTTGAACACCACAACCAGGTGGATCACCTTGCAAACGGAAAGGAGAACGGATGTCTTGGAGATTTCCACAGGAAAAAGAGGGGCAAACTGCTTGCCCTAGAATGTCTGCTGCTACAGTGTTTGTTAGAAGAACAGAAAATGTGGAGGATATGGCTAATACTTGCAGTGTAACAGAAAAAAGAAATGCGCCAGGGTTCGCCATGACAGCTTTGCAAATGCAAGATCAGAAATGAAAGTTGGCACCAGAGTTAAGGAAAAGGTTAATTATCTGAGGCTTGACCAATATGGTCTTAGGATGACTTAGAAAGAAAGGTTTGCATGTATATGGGACGGAGGATGAAGAAAAGTCAAGCCTGGTGTCCTGACTGCTGGATTATCAATTGCCAGTCTAGTGGTGTTGTCAGTCAAACTGATATGGATAGACTTTGACTTGTAGACTTGTAGTGCACCTCTTTGTCATACTCAACATCCAAGAAGTTCCATACATGGAAGCGAAGTTAGAATCCGTCCGCCTATGAATGGGGCCATCATGACATACTTAACAGTCATCGAAGCCAACATGTTACTCAATTTTTTTTCTTTTTTGTTCCAACAGTAAGAGGAGCTCAGTTTTGTAGGCATAACTTCATATCTTTGCCTCCTATCTTCATTTTGTCACAGAAAATGTTTGTAGTTCTCGCTTTAGCTCTGCTACTCTCAGTTCTCAACTCTGGAATCAACATGGCCACAGCAAGTGGTGATGGAGACTTTTTTCATAGCTGCCCACCATCCAGGTGCGGTGAAGGCAGGCCAGAGATCCGATTTCCATTCCGCCTTGTATCCAGCCCCCCATCCTGTGGAGCATCCGGCATGGAGTTATCGTGCTCTAGGGAAGCCTTGTAATGCACCTCTTTATTGCTTGACCTTTATGTTTCTTTATCAATTTTATTTTTCGTAGCAACGCAAGGACATTGATCTAGTATTATTAAAGCAGAAGCAAAAGAAGTCACCACGTTCGCTTTCAAAGCTAGAAATTCCTGCATTAATCGGAGGAAAAAAAGAAAGATCTATACCATTGATCGTGGTGGATCCAGATTATAAAGGTATACATTTAAAACATATATTTACAAAATAGCATATGTTACTGATCGGTTTCAAAGTTATTATATTTAACAAGGCATTCGTCTCTTGCCATGCTGTTTGTTTCTGGCTAGAATCCCGTATTTGACAAGGTATCTGTCGCTTGCCATATTGTTTGTTTCCGGCTAGAAATAGCATGCTGGCCTTCCCGTATTTGACAAGGTATCCTTCTCGCTAGATTAAATATTCATCAATTCTCCCGATCTCTCGCTGGATTAAGTAATCTTCAAGTCAAAGCCCCTTTTCAATTCACCAGATTATCTATCCCGTATTATTTTGTGGATTTGAAAGACTTTGTATTTCGATTTCAAGCTGTGTACTGGTAGGTACACATGGCCTGTTCAAGCTGATCAATCTTTAAACTTTCATCTATGCAAAAAAAAAAAATCACCAAAGTACTAATGACATACTATGTTGCTCATGAATAAATTTAGAGCTATTTAAGATACGTCTGATGATCTCTATATTTGAATATGCCAAAAGATAGCTATCTCAAGAATCAAGATAAATAAAATAACATATATTTTAATATCAACGATCCCAGATACCAAATTTTAAAAATAATGGACTTAAATTTAAATATATTCAAAAAGAAGATTTAATTAATAAATCTTCAACTAAAATAAAAATGGAAACAAAAAATGGAAAGAGAGAGAACAAAAGAACCTTACCAGTTCATCTGCAAAAAAATCAACATCGGCTAAGCAAAAAATCCAACGCAGCTGTGCAAGACAGCAAGAGTGGCGGATGCCTTTTAAATTTCCTGCCAAAAACTTCTGTGGTGCTGTTGCCATGGATGTAAAAACAAAGAGAAGCACGTGCGCGCACGCAGGCGCACAGAGAGAGAGAGAGAGAGAGAGAGACAGAGAGATTGGGGGAAATCAAACTAATAGATACGAAAATAACGAAAGGAGATGCATTACAAAGAGGTAGTGGCTACTTTCGCCTAAAAAGCGTATTTCCATAATTAGGTTACTAATATCCTAGCAAAAACTTACACTTAAAACTATATTTACAAAAACATTACTTTGGCTATTATCTTTTGTTAACATTACCTCTATTTATCATTAAAAGTATGTATTTAACAACAATATTTCATTATGATTTCAAATGTTTAAAGTAACTAATAAGACCAAAAGAATTGCTGCAACTTTTTCTTAAAAATAAATAAAAAATAATAGGCTAGCCGTGGCATGATGAATGTACTAGGAGATGACTTGCACAAACTTCTGCTGGTGCCAAAGGGAAGGAGAGACCACATATAATGAAATGCTCATACCTATGTGTTGTCGCTAAAAACTTGAAGTAGGGTTTCTGACTTCAGCACACTAGATGAACACCGGGTTCAAGTGTGCCAATCGATTTGACCCTGCAATCGATAAGGGAGCTGTGTAAATTCAATCAAAGCCGATATCGAGTTGATAGTCGGCTTAACTCCGATCAGCTAGAAGTCGATCAAGACGTAAAAAGATTAGCCAATCAAGACTAATCGAGGGATAAAGGTAGATTGACTCTGAGAAGGCGATGCGCAGCAAAACAGAGCAAACCAAACCTGGGCAAAATCGATACGGACCAATAATCGGCGATGCGCAAACTTTATTGATCGAAATCAACTTACAGAAGCAAAATTACAAGACTAAAAACTAATAAACAGAACTAGAGGATGTGATTTTGGCTGTGGATGATTTTTCTAGGCGGCTTAGGCTCATCTTATATACTTTTCGGCCGATCCGAGTCCTATTACAATACAGTGGTAACAGAATCCATGTCGGCTTGAGTTTCCTAAACAGACTCATCTATTTCCAAATGCTGCCTCTGTGTACTATCCAAACTCTTGCTGATCTCAGATTGCCAATTATTCCGCACCTGCTAAATTTTGGCGCAAATATATGCCCCCTATTTTTGGAAGATAACTTGTTGTCTTCCAAAAATCCTATCGGCTTCTTCACCATCGGCTTGAAAGAAACTCTTCGGTAACCGCTGCATTAATGGCGCCGTAAAAATCTCGGTGTGTTTTAACTGCACGTGTCACTTCAAAATCTTTTCCTGCTGTTTCATCTTTTCACCGTGCTATAAATATGCAGGACCCCCACGATCATTTTCACGCTTCTGAGCTCTCGAACCAGTAGCAATCGGTTTTTCTCCTCTTGCGATCAAGTTCTCTGATCAGCTTTCCCCTAAGTCGGCTGAATGGATTCATCTTAGCTACTTATCCCGATTCCTGAAAGTAACAATCAATACTATCTAGAACTAGTAGGGAGTCTAGATGCTGATACAGTTATCAATCAAGAAATTCCTAGACTTCCCCTGTCGGCCGCCGGTTATAACGTAGAGGAATGGGGCAAAAGTTTTAGAGCTTGGCCAACAACGCTTAAAGGATGGAGAAGTTGATTTATCCGAGTATCGACTCAGAAGAGGGAGGAATAGAAGAGAATAGGCATAGCCGAATGCCTTCCCTTGAGCTTAGCCAATCCAGAAGCCAATGAGCCCTTGGTGGCCACGGCATGTTATTTTTGGTCGGACACTTTCAACGCTTTCCTTTTTCGGACTGGCCCAATTGGCCCAACCCTTCTAGATGTAGCCAAACTGTGTTGCCTTAGGCCTGATGGTGAGCAAATATCGGCTTTTAATGCGAAGCCCAGATACAAGCTGATCCAATCCAAATGTGAAGGATGGACCAAGTATATTTAGCATAACAACAAAGTGAATGGGCCGGTATCGGACGAGGAGCACGTTGCCTTCCTAAATTTATGGCTAGAGAGATTTCTATTTTGCAGAGCTTCTCTTGGGCCGACGCAAGTCTATCAACTCCTGGCAGAGCGACTAGTGGAGGGCCGTCGGCTTGCCCTTGGCAAGATGCTTCTAGGAGCCGTTTATCAGATGATGCACGTTATAAGGAGTCGGCTATTTTCTGGTTTTGCCAAATTTGTCGTCAGCAACGTAGGAGGACCCTTGTGGTTTGTTCAAATTTGGCTTTACTGCATTTCTAGCCGATCATTTATTTCTGAACCCTTGGAAGACTCTGCGTTCCCTCACGAAGACTACCCTGAGAACACAACTCCTCAGACCTTAGTACAGAGCCAGCCAATCTCAAGGGGAGAGGTTTATGATGTGCTCGAGCGGTGACACAAAGATTACCCCCGTCAGCTTGAAGAAATACCTATCATTTTTCTTGAATTTGGACAACATAATCTTTGGTCAGCAAGATTTCTTCAGCTATAGTATTGTGGTCGATTTCCAACGGCCCTCTTTCCTTCACTTAGATGCCGACAGTTCTTTGATGCCCCAATCGACTTTGGATTTATACAGAATCTTCATTTCTCCTAGCATTCTCCATGTCGGCTTGAACACAAGGAATCGGACATTCTAGCCGTCATATGAATTTTATCATCCTTCAGTCTATGCCCGCTAGGTGGGCTTTGGTCATGTTATTCCCAACCTACCATTGCTTGATGTCTTCAACCCAGAGTTCGAGTGGTTACAAAACGCAAAATGAATGGAGGATTCTACTCATCTCTTAGCTTCTGCTGGTTCTGGTCAGATCTTATTTAGGCTGTGTACTCAGGGTGCTACTCTATCTTCAGTTCGTATGATGATTCTCTATTCAAAGTTTCCACAGTGTACTTGTATCTACAACTTGCTGTACTATCTACCACCCTGCTTTAATGCATAGCAGAGCTTCTGCTATTTCTTTCCAAAAAAAAGGAAGTTGGCACCACAGTTAAGGAGAAGGTTAATTATCTGAGGCTTCTTGACCAACATGGTCTTAGGATGACTTAGAAAAGAAAGGTTTGCGTGTATATGGGACACAAGATGAAGAAAAGTCAAGCCTGATGTCCTGAGTCCTGACTGATGGGTTATCAATTGCCAGTCTAGTGGTGTTGTTAGTCAAACTGAAGTGTGTACTCAACATCCAAGAAGTTTCCATCCATGGAAGCGAGGTTGGAATTCGTCCGCCCATGAATGGGTCCATCATGACATACTTAACAGTCATCGAAGCCGACAAGTTACTCAATTTTTTTTTCTTTTTTGTTCCAACAGTACGAGGAGCTCAGTTTTGTAGGCATAACTTCATATCTTTGCCTCCTATCTTCATTTTATCACAGAAAATGTTTGTAGTTCTCGCTTTAGCTCTGCTACTCTCAGTTCTCAACTCTGAAATCAACATGGCCGCAGCAAGTGGTGATGGAGACTTTTTTCATAGCTGCCCACCATCCAGGTGCGGTGAAGGCAGGCCAGAGATCCGATTTCCATTCCGCCTTGTATCCAGCCCCCCATCCTGTGGAGCACCTGGCATGGAGTTATCGTGCTCTAGGGAAGCAGATACCATCCTACTTCATCCAATTCTTGGATTATGCAAGGTGACTGCAATCTCTTACATGTCTGGCCTCCTGAATGTCATCCCGCTTGAAGAATCATGGTCTCAGTGCCCGCTTCAGAAGATCATCTCTACCACTAATCTGTCAACTAATGTATACAAACCTATGGCATATTATAGAGCAACTGTGGTACGCTGTTCAAGAGAGTTCATACCTAATAAGAAGGAAGTCTTATCTGATATTGTTGGCCCAATCAATTGCCTCAGCAACACAAGCCAGTTCACGTATTTGATGGACTATTCTGAATCCATGTCTCTTCTTCCCTTAGACTGTAGAGTTGTTTCAAACGGCATTTCGATGCCCTACCCATTTAATTATGAAGGCAATGATGGTTGGTACTTCAAGGAAACGGCCAAAAGAATCATTGCATTTGCTGAGACAACCTTGACCTGGTCAGTTCCTAACATTACCGGAATTTGCCAAGATTGCGAGCAAAAAGGGCATCCCTGTGGATTCAGCTCACAACGCAGGCAAGCATTCTGCAAGCATCAAGGTACTATTTTTAACTTCTCAAGCACGAAATAACTTGTCCTGAACACTTACATGCCTTAGTTGATCTTGACCAGAGTATCAAAATGACTCAAATAAATCACGGTTCTTGTAATCCCATCATTTGCTATGTTCGCAAATATGTTTTTATTGAGCAGCATACCAGAGTCCAATACGTATTTCACACTCAGATGGCTCTGACACTCTCCCCCATACCCATACACATCGCAAAAGTACTATAGTTTAATACTTACTAGAATAGCATCACAATGGTTCTGACATTAATATGTGTTGCTTCAATGTTTCTGATAAACAGCTTGGTTGAAGTATAAGATTGTTTTCAGATCTTTTAAGCCCTGTTAAATAAAAGCATTATCTAAATAACTAAAGTCACTACCCGCTAGATTACCTCTTTTTTTTAACTACCCACTAGAATATTTAGGGCATAATCATGTTCGAAGGACCATACCAAACTACTCTGGGAGGAAAAACCTTCACACAACTTTTTCCAAGTCCCATGGTTAGTTCCTGATTTACTGCTCAATCTTACTCCCATGAAATAGATTCAGTTTATAATTACTATGCTACTTTCTGACGAAAATGGACCAAATCCCACCCTGTCTAAACTGGACCTTAGTGATATCCGTACCTTTGAAGTTGTTAATTAATAAATAAAGTGATGTTGAAGCAAAGTTAAGATATATACATTAGCTGGATCATTTTGATCTTCAGTAGTTGAGTCAGCTTTATGTTGCTTACCTTGTTGACTTATGATGTCATTTCAACAAATCAATCAACCTATTTTCTTCTCACTTGTTCAAGAATTGTAGCGATGCACGTTTAATTGTGTGTTCACCATTTAAGGTCAGTTTGAAATATGGATGATCGATTTGTGTTTATTGGCTTATTGCAAATTAGCATGCTTTCATATTGTACATTTGTACCATGTCCAACTTGTATGAGTTGATTCTCTTTTCCATTCCATCCAGAATAAAAAAAATGTTATGAGTTGGTACCTCTTTTTTTACTTACACAGAAATAGGAAATTCTGTCTTCTATTGTTCTACACCTATAATCTAAATCGCTTATTTCCTGCATGCAGGTTCACGTGTCAAAGTCATTGCAGGTACTGTTACAATCCAGAGGCTCTTTTATGTGTTCTCTATTATGCATAAATCTTTTTTCTTATCGCTCTAATTCTTAAATTCTCTCATCCATATAAGAGACAACAAGACATGAAAGAATTTTTACCCAAGTAGTTTTTTTTTACCCAAGTAGAACTCACTAATTCCCTTCATTCTGTTTATTTAGCAACATCATCAGTAGCCACATTTGTGGTTCTCTTGTCAACGGCAGCCACTGCACTATATCTATCACTAAAATCAAAGACTGATGAAGAGGTACATTTAAAGATCGAAATGTTTCTCAAAGCATATGGTACATCAAAACCAGCAAGGTACACATTCTCAGATGTTAAAAAAATAACGAGACGATTCAAAGATAAACTAGGCCAGGGTGGATTTGGAAGTGTATACAAAGGCCAGCTAGCAAATGGAGTACCTGTTGCAGTCAAGATGCTGGAGAGCTCAAAGGGTAACGGCGAAGAATTCATTAATGAAGTTGCGGCCATTGGAAGAATCCACCATGCCAATGTGGTCCGCCTCTTGGGATTTTGCTCTGAAGGAACAAGGCGTGCTCTTATTTATGAATTCATGCCTAATGAATCATTAGAGAAATATATATTCTCACATGAATCTGACATTTGTCAAGAACTACTAGCACCTAACAAAATGCTGGAACTAGCTTCAGGCATTGCACGAGGAATTGAGTACCTGCATCAAGGGTGCAATCAGCGCATCCTCCATTTCGACATTAAGCCTCACAATATCTTGCTAGACCACATCTTCAATCCAAAGATTTCAGATTTTGGACTTGCAAAGCTGTGCGCAAGGGATCAAAGCATCGTCACGCTGACAAAAGCAAGAGGTACAATGGGCTACATTGCACCAGAACTATATTCTCGGAACTTTGGGTCGATATCTTGCAAGTCCGATGTTTATAGCTTTGGCATGCTGGTGTTGGAAATGGTGAGTCGGAGGAGGAACTTGGATCCAAGAATTGAGAACCAAAATGAGGCTTATATTCCAGAGTGGATATATGAGAAAATAGTCACCGGGCAGGAACTGGAATCGAACAGGGAAATGACTCAAGAAGAGAAAGGAAAATTGAAAAAACTGGCAATTGTGGCGCTATGGTGCATTCAGTGGAACCCGACAAATCGCCCATCTATGACAAAAGTGATGAACATGTTAACAGGAAGCTTACAGAGTCTACAGATGCCTCCTAAACCATTTGTTTCATCTCTGGGCCACCCTGTGCCGCGAACCTAGGAAAAAAAATATTGTTATGACACTGATGTTTGGGACTCGGTATCTGCAGTAATGCCTATTGTGTATGTGACATTTTATTTCAACTCAATTAGCATTCTGATTGTCACCATGTAATATAATTACCAGGGTATGAGTGTGATATCAGATCTTGCAACAGTTTGCAATCTAGTAGCTGCAAGGAATACGAGAAGTCGTTGCTTACTTCGATCCTAATGTCATTGGAAGGTGTAATTCAGAAAACATCACTCGTCAACAGATCAATTATGCCTAGTGTGTGTTCGCATTTGATTTTCAACTGAATTAGCTTTGTTACTGTAAGCTCGTAATGCTATTACCAGGGTTTGCCATCAGATTTCAAAACAATTTGCAATTCAGTAGTTGGAAGGTGTATAAGAAGTTGATGCTTACCATGTCATCTGTGTGACTTGACTCCAACCTTGATAATTGACGACATTGTGTAGTCATCCTCACTGAATTTGTTCTCAGCAACTAGTTCGTCGTCACCTCATTGTTCAACCCACGCATGAGAGGGTAATTGGTAGGAGGCTGACAAGAAGGATGCAGAAGTCTGTAATTTCTTTTAGAATGTGAAGTCAGTAACGTAGCTATAAGCCTATATGTATGTACGTCTGACAAACCAACAACGTATAATCGAACATCGTGTAGGCAAAATTATGTCAATGTAATATTCACTGAAAAATCTCAAGTCCGTTAAGGAAAGAAGAAGCGTCACCTCTGTCGACGCGGAGGATCACCTCGAAGACGGCGATGAACTTCCCCTTGGGCCCCTCGATGGAGGCCAGCGAATAGAGGCAGCGCTCCGATCGAGAGGTGGGAGGCGGTGGAAAAAATGTGCAACCAGGGAAGGAAGTGACGGCGGTCAACCGGGCGCAAGGACCTGTAGCTATCCGCCGACGGCACCGCATGGTGGCTCCAACGTGGACGGGGCACCGCCGGCAAGTGCGTGCGGTGGGAGAATGGAGATGCTCCATATAAGAATCCTTCGCTTTTTTTTACATATTTTTTAATTTCAAAAGGTAGTACCATGGCACCTCCGTGGACCAACACTATTTTTATTAAGTAAGTGATTAATTATGTTACTAATTAAGTAGTTAATTAAGTGATTAATCAACCACTTTTGGTCGGCCGTTTCCTGCTGCTGAAGGAGAACTCAGGATGAATATTTTCTCGAATTCATCCGCACTAGAGCTAAATTTGCAAAGAAAATGTGTCATGGGCTAGAAAAACGAAGGCTTCACCGTATAAAAGGTTTTTCTAAAAGAAAAATGGTTCCGTTATTTTTCTCACCGATCAATCTAGACCACTAACTGTTGATCTAAAGGTTAAAATCAGGGGCAAAGTTGATACTCCTAGCATAAACGGGTTCCTTTTGCAAAAATCGCGGAACTATTTCAATTTCAGTTGAAATCAGGCTCCGTTTTGCAAAAATCGCGGAACAAGCATATGGTCTGGTGTGCCTGCCTGCACCATCATATCACTTAACAAAAAAAGCAAGCTCCGTCGCAAGGTACGGTGTGGACGGCGCAGCGGCGGGGTATGGGGCTCGAGCTCGGCCTGCAGGGAATGGCGCGGAATGAATGGCTTCAGAGCGTGGAAGCTCCCGTGACCCGTGAGGCGCGGCGCCGGACTAAAAGGGTAGGGCATGTCGCTGCCGCGGAAAACCGGAAGCATGGGCATCGGCGCATCGCCGTTCGGTGGTCAAGCACTGGTTTTACGGACGCCCAGGAGGACGGCTTCGCAGGGCATGGTAGAAATGTAGAGGAATGGCGCTGAGGGAGAGAAGCTGCTGAAGCATTCTAAGCTGCTGATGCTTCGTTCGGCCGGAGGAAGAAGGAGCTACAGTCGCGTGAGTTGCAGCCGAAGGACGAATAGAAGTTGGCTGCCACGCTTTTGTACATGTGTCCGACGTGTTTGTTTCAAAAGTAGTTTTATGCTTTTTTCGAAATTTTCTAGAAATTTTTGTATAGGAATATTAGGGTAAGTAGTTTTCGTTTCCCTTAGCTTTGCTCAAATCGTCGCTGTGGTTTTCATACAATAATTCCTCAAAGTTAACTAGTTTTTAAACAAATTTTGAATTTTTAGGACATTACAAGATCTATAATCAGAGCTATCAGAACTGCTTAAAATATTTCAAAACTTTTAAATTAGGTCTTGGGGTAAGGAATGGTGTCCAAAAAATTTTGGGCTTAAAATATGCTATATAAAAATTATAATAATTATGACAATGTTGCTGTATAAAATATCTATTTTCAGGTTTTTATTTATCTTAGATAACAAATATACTTTATTTTATTTTAAAATTTTTTCTGTATGATATTAATGGTTATTTTAATTTACTATAAAATTTTCAGATGTACATCAGTAGTATTTATTTTTATAAAATTCGACATTGCAACTTTTGCTTTTAAATTAATTCTATTTTTGATTTATTTTTAGCCGTAAATGAGCTCATGTTGCTTTAAAAGTTTTTAGATATGAAATGTAGATGATTTGAAATTTATATAAATTTCTGCCAAGATCTATTTCTTAAAGGATTTTAGATTTTGTATTATAGAGAAGAAGAAATCAATAATAACAAAAGATTTTCTTAAGACAAAAATTCAAGAAAATTTCATAATAGATGGAAATTCAAAAATAAAATTATATTTCAAGTCATTTTTATAGTTTGTTTATTTTAGAAGAAGAAGTTTTATTTTGTATCTTATACTTCTCTTAAGACTATAATTAAGAAAATGAAGGAAAAGATAATATTCTAAATCAAAATTTCAAATTTTCATTTCTAAAATTTATTTTTTTTATTTTCCTATTTTTGAAAATTTTGGGATGTTACATTTGCCTTTATAACTTCAGGCTAGAAACAGTTTGGCCTATGTACCTCTCTCATGAAAACTTTCTCGTACTTCTAGTCTAGCTAGCTAGGTGATAGAAATAGCTATCAACTCTTCAAAAATAAAATTGAGAGGTGCTTATGTGTATTTTTTTAAAAAAAAAGTTACGAAATATCGATATCCCAGTCACAAAGTTATGATGGAGGAAGACTTCCCCATAGTTCACGGCATATTGACCTGTCCTGTCAGTCAGAGCGTCTAAGCCATGAGCTGGTTCCACGCAGATGCCTGTGACTAGCTTGCCCCCAAGTTGATACCCCGAGAGACCAGAGTTGCAGGTCACCTGACCTGACTAAGTACCGAAACAACGAACAGAGAATCAGGAATGAAGAAAGTAACAACGAACTGGGCTCTTCACCTCCTACCTCTCCTTCTCCTATTACTTGTAGCCACCGGCGGTGCTACCACATTCAACATCACCAACCAATGCTCCCACACCGTGTGGCCGGCCGCTGTGCCGGTGGGCGGTGGCGTGCAGCTCAACCCAGGGAAGACATGGACCCTCAACGTGCCGGCTGGCACCAATAGCGGGCGCATATGGGCGCGCACGGGTTGCTCGTTCGACCGCAACGGCACTGCGGCATGCCAGACGGGTGACTGCGGTGGTGTCCTAGCCTGCACAATGAGCGGTCAGCCACCCGTCACGCTTGCCGAGTTCACGACCGGCGGCGGCGGTAGCATGGATTACTTCGACATCTCCATCATCGACGGCTTCAACCTTGGGCTGGACTTCCTGCCGGTCCCGGCCCGGGGAGGGCCAGGGTGCAGCAAGGGGCCACGCTGTGCGGCCAAGAAGATGTGCGAAGACGCATACAAAGATCCTAATGACAGCAAAACATTTGCTTGCCCCTCAGGTACCAACTACCTGATCATCTTCTGTCCCCCTATCAATCTAACATCTTTGCCACCAAGTCCTCAACCCGCACCCACGATACAGATGACACCTTCATCACCAAGTCCTCAACCCGCACCCACGATACAGAAAACACCTTCATCACCAAGTCCTCTGTCTGCACCTTTTGGGCTAACAAGTACAAGATCGACCACAGGAAGCAAGCGTGTTGTGATTCTAGCTTCTGTAGGCGGCTTCGTTTTACTCATGTTGCCGATCATTATTTTTTCGTTTGTAAACGAAGAACAAGACACCGGGAGATGGAGGAAGAAGAAGAGTTTGGGGAGCTACAAGGAACGCCGATGAGGTTCACATTTCGACAGTTAAAAGTAGCAACCGAGCAATACAGAAACAAGCTCGGGGAAGGAGGGTTTGGGTCTGTTTTCGAGGGGCAATTTGGTGAGGAAAGAATCGCGGTAAAACGTTTGGATCGAACTGGTCAGGGAAAGAAGGAATTTTTGGCAGAGGTTCAGACAATCGGCAGCATTCACCATATCAATCTGGTGAGGCTGATTGGATTCTGTGCAGAGAAATCACATAGGCTCTTGGTTTACGAGTATATGGCCAAAGGATCCTTGGACAAGTGGATCTATTATAGACATGACAACAATGCTCCTCCGCTTGACTGGCGAACGCGACACAAGATTATTACTCACATAGCTAAGGGCCTCTCATATCTTCATGAGGAGTGCACCAAGAGAATTGCTCATCTGGATGTCAAGCCACAAAATATCCTATTAGATGACAACTTCAACGCTAAACTTTCTGATTTTGGACTATGCAAGCTCATTGATAGGGATAAGAGCCAGGTGATTACTAGAATGAGAGGCACACCTGGATATTTAGCTCCTGAATGGTTGACCTCGCAGATCACTGAAAAGGCCGATGTTTATAGTTTTGGCGTAGTGGTCATGGAAATCGTCAGTGGAAGAAAGAACCTCGACACTTCCCGATCTGAAGAGAGCATCCATCTTATTACCTTACTGGAAGAAAAGGTGAAGAATAATCAGTTGGAAGATTTGATTGACAAGCACAGTAATGACATGCAAGTAGACAAGCAAGAAGTAGTTCAGATGATGAAGCTCGCCATGTGGTGTTTGCAGATTGATTGCAAACGAAGGCCTCAAATGTCTGAGGTCGTAAAAGTCTTAGAAGGCAACATGAATGCAGAGACCAACATAGATCATAACTTTGTTGCAACATGTCCAGCAAGTTTTGGTATTGCTGGAAATGTGGGCTCCTCTGCTCCACCTCTAGCCTCACATGTATCAGGCCCCAGGTGAAATGAGATAATCCCAAGAAGATAGCCAATTAGATTATGTGCAGGAGATTTGTGTGTCTTAAAAAATCCGTCGTCTTTTGTGTTTTCTGAAATTATTACAATCTGAAGAACCTTATCTTTAGTTGATTTTACTTGCAGCATATCGCAATATTGCAACCTTGTTTCATGTACAACAGATGATGATTTCATTTTTATTCGTATGTTCAGTATCTCCTTGTGAGGCAAATCTGTTTCTAGTTTTTTAGTTGAAATTAATATCATGTCTCAAAATGCTCCTTTTTTATTGAAACTCAAAATGCTCCTTACTCCACTACAACAGAAAAAAGCATGGATTGAAAGCAAATTGGGAGTTCGAGGTACTGATAAACACCGATTTATTAGTAACCACAAGTGCTTTTGAGTTCTGTGCAATTTCCACTGAATTTTTATGACATAGGTAGTGATGAACATAGGATTCCTAAGTTTAAATAGATGTCTAGAACCTAATAACTATCGTAACAAGGAAACTGTAACATGGTGCATATGTTGGTATTTTTTTTGCTGTCTAAGCACCATTCCAGGTAACCTACAATCTTGCTTGTTGAGGACTTGAGAGGACTTGAGGGGCAACTTTTATGTTCCATAGTAAGAAAAACATGTCAGTGCCGATAAATTGAATAGTAATAGCACCACAACGAAATCAAGGTAATGTTCTGCAGATGTATGTGACCTTATTACCAGAGAAAATGTTGTTTGGATGGAAAATTCTTACCTAGATATGTTTTTCGGAGACAATAGTTTGACGAATCTGAAAAACCATATGAATTCTTACCTAGATATGTTTACTCGTGAAGCATGTTGTTGGCGTCAAAAACTTGAAGTAGGGTTTCCGGCTACAGCACATCAGACGAACGCCGGGTTCAGAGCGTGCCAACCAATTTGACCCTGCAATCGGTAAGAAGAAAGTATGAAATTCGTTCAAAGCCGATGTCGTGTGAGGATCAGTTTAAAGCCAATCAACAAGAAGCCGATCAAATTAAAAATCGGTAATTAGCCGATCAAGGCTAATTGAAGGATAAAGGCAAATCGACTCTGAAAAGGCGATGCGCAATAAAATCAGAGCAAACCAAACCTGGGGCGTAATTGATGAAGACTAATAATCGGCGATGTGCAACTTTGTTGATCAAAATCAAATTATAAGACTAAATTACAAAGCTAATTCTAGTCGACAAAAAAATAAAAGTAGAAGCGAGCTTGGTTGAATTGTATGTGTTTTCTTCGCCAGTCTTGGTTCATCTTTTATATTCATCGGCCAATTCGAGTCCTATTACAACATGTTATTCAGTATAATCCGTATTGGCCTATATTTCCCTAATGATTTCTTCTGTTCCCAAATATCTTTAAGTCGCGTCCTGTCCATGCCTTGTTGATCTTAGACTGTCGATTTTAAGCCGTACTTGCCAAATTTTGGTGTAAACACATGTACACGCAGACACTACACTCGTCGAGCACGAAGAACGAATATGTCTCGGTGTTTGGTTCCAACAACCTTGTATGCCAACGCCCCACCACCCAATCCCCTCAATTCTGGATTTCTGGTGGTGGATCTCTAAGATAGCGAGCTGCCGCATACTTGAGCTTTTCCCACACATACTAGAATATGTTTCAGTCATCTTCCTCTGATATCACAGCCAATTCGGAGGAGAAATGGCAAGACTCCACTGCAAGCATGTGCTCGTCATCACAAAAGAATGGCCTAGAAGGCACCTGTAGGCCATCGACACCAGCTTCAAGCATCTCTATGACCTCGCTCATCGTTGGCAGATCGTGAGACTTCATCTGGATGCAAAAAAGCCCAACAATGCACAGCTTCCTCTCCAACTCGTGCATATCAATAGTAGTAACTGATATCTCGCCCACTTCTTGCTGCTCAGTTAGCCTGTCATACACCCACAACGGGTAGTATGCTTCGGTGCTCGCGCACAGATCTGTGTCCGTGGGTATCCATTGAGTATTGGGTATCCATTGGGTTTGGACATGAGTGCAGATCTGTACCCGCAAAACTTAGTGGGTTTGAGTAGACGGGACTTTGTTCGGGTTTGGGTTTGGGTTTAAGGCAGTGGTACCCGGAGGTACTCACCCGATTGCCATCCCTACTGACAGCAATCAGATTGCACTAGAGTTCTACTGCTCATCAGCAATCAGATTGCCCGAGCAGTTGTTCACCCCATCCGAGAGGCCACTATGCCCTTGAGACATAGGAGTGCAGTTCCAATTCCATTATTACTAATCGTCATAAGCATTGCAAAAAAAAAAAAGAGAACTATTCCTTTTATTACAAACATTACGTCGTGTAGGATAAAAATAATATACGTCCAGCAGGAAAAAAGATAATATCTTATTGTTTGCACCAGTTTTTGGAAGTTACGGGAAGAATCGGTAGAAGGGCACAAGTTTGGATAAAATGCGAAGCATGGTTGGAAAGTTTGGAAAGCATACGGATAATATTTGGAAGCAGAGTCCAATAAGGAAACTATAGCCGATTCGGATTGAGTTAGTGTATTGGATCAGGACTCGGATCGGCTGGTGGGTATAAAAGGCGCATCAGGGTTGTTTGAAGGGGGATATCCACGATCAAATTCACATCTACTACTTTTTATTCATAGCTTTTAGTTCCTTAGTATTGTAATCCTTCCTCTGTAAGTCGACATCGATCAATAAAGTTGCGAATCGCCGATTGTTGATCGCCATCGATTTTCTCCAGGTCTGATTTGTTCTGTCTTGTTGCGCATCGCCTTTTGAATTAATCGCCTTTTACCCTCGGACTAGTCTTAATCGATTGGTCTAGTTACCCTTCTAATCGGCTTTCGGCGATACTTAATTCTAGCCGATTCGCCTTGAGGATCGGCTTGATTGAATTTTACAGCTCTTCCCCTTATCGATTGCAGGGTTAAATCGATTGGCACGCTCGCGCACACTTGAACCCGGTGTTCGTCCGGTGTGTTGAAATCAGAGACCCTCTTCACGTTTTTGGTGTCAACACATTTTTGGCACGCCCGGTGGGACCGATCGAGAAGATGACTGCGGGCAAGTCCACCGCACCAGCCGATGTGAGCACTGAATCCATAATCGTCCCTACTTTGGACGATTTAACTCCAGAACACCGCAAGGAAATCGAAGATCGAAAAGCTGCCCTAGAAGAGTTGATGTTGAGTTGCTATCAAAAAACCCGACGTGGAGTCACGCAGAAGATGGCACTACCAACACTGAACCCGCTTGGCGAAGCTGGTGTCGCATCGACTCCGGTAAGCCGATACATGCCAGCTCAAGCTGAGTTATCTGTTATGATTGAGCAATCTGTGCATCATGCATTAATTAATCAATCGTCGGCTTTGGTCACAACTTTAAAGCCGATGATCGAGAATAGCGTAAAAATGATTGCACAAGAGTTGGCAACTTCTGGGGAATTGCTGGATCCGTTGCAGCCACTTCCCATGTATCCCGTATATTCTGTAGCACCAACCACCAACACGATTAAGGTGTCGGCACCTGTACCCTCACTAATGCCGACCCAACCTACCGTGTTGGCACCAGCAAATCCTCGCCCAAGCCCGTTACTCATTACCATGCATATCTTGGCGCGCAGAAAGATAGATCCATCGGCGTCGGGAACTTCTGACAGTCAATCGGCTTCTCAGCCAGTTGAATTAGAGAAAAGTTGTAAACCTCAGGGACCGTTTCAAATTAGAAATCCGACTCCGTATAAAGTAGTTACATACGCAGAGCCGTTCGTCCCAACGCCTGATGTTCCGGCCATTAGAGCCGATGGGTACGAATCGTGGCAACAACAGTACCCACCGGCTAGGACAAGCCGACCAGCCGAGTTTGCACTCGGGGGGCAGGATACTCATCACAATTGGCCAAACCCTGGTGGTCCAGCGGCCAATAACATTAACTGGGCTGATCAGATCTCTGTGGTCTTAAGGGATCAGTTTGGTTTACAGCCCAAAGGAAGAACAATCGGCTATAGAAAGCCATACCTAGATTACATTGACCGGATGCCGTATCTCCATAACTTCAGGATTCCCGATTTTGCGAAATTTTCAGGGGACGATTCGGTCACCACTTTAGAGCACGTTGGACGATTCATCGCCCAGTGTGGAGAAGCAGCTCAATCTGACGGGTTAAAAATTAGACTGTTCCCTTTGTCTTTATCAGGGACTGCTTTCACTTGGTTTACGAATCTGCCTCCAAATTCGGTCCACTTTTGGAACGATTTAGAGAGCCGATTCCATGAATACTTTTTCTCTGGTAGCCTGGAATTAAGAATCTCAGATTTAAGTGATGTCCGCAAAAGTTTGGCGAATAAACCTCGATTACATCGGAGGTTCGAGAGAAGTCTTGAAATCGGTGTTTTAGCGTAGTATTGCCCGACAATCGGTTGGCGATTTGGCGTTTCAAGGGCTGATTCACGCTCAAGGAAAAACTTGCCGGACAAGAATTCACTGACTTAAGCCATCTGCTTCATCGGCGTGTCGGCACAAGAAAGCCGATATTTAAGTAAAGAATTCAAAGATAAAATTAGAATAAATAGCAAAGACAAGGCCAAAGTAAATATGGTGGAGTACAGCTCCAGCGAAGCTTCTGAAGATGAAGCAGATATAAACATAGCCGAATGGATAAAAGGGTCCAAAAAACCGTTTATGTCATTCATGGCTTAAGCCGACAAAGAGTAAGTCAGAGGTCAAGTACGCGTTCGACGTATCTAAGTGTGATCGCATATTTGACATGTTACTACAAGAAAAATTGATACAATTGCCAGAGGGACATACCATACCGTCGGCTGACGAGATCAAAAAGCGGAGGTACTGTAAGTGGCATCACTCCTTCTCTCATAACACTAACGACTGCAATATTTTTTTGACGAGATACAAGCGACCATTGAAGATGGTCGGCTCAAGTTTGCAGAGGAGCCGGCCATGGAAGTCGATGTTAACCCTTTCCCAATTAACATGGTCCAGTGCTCCGGCAAAGGGAAACACATTGTCGAGGAAAGATCCGTAGCAACCCAGCAAGTCGACATAGAATCAAGCTCGAAAGGGGAAACACTGAAGATAACGATCGGCTCACTTCAAATTGAAGCCGATCAAGATGGAAAAAACTCAAGAACAGTGAAACCAAAAGGGGACTTGCAAATTGGGCGATGGTACAAAGCTGAACGGCCCTCGCCGCGAAAACCAGTGTTCAAGCCCAAGCCAACCTTCTCACAGTTGCTTCAAAAATATGAAAGGATAAGTTATCAGAAGCAACAGCAATCACGTCGGCCGGATAAGCCGTATCGGCCAAACAGCAGTGTTCGGCGGAAAACACAGTCGGCGGATAACATAGATAAAGCTCACCAGAGGTGCCCCTTTTGGCAGTTTTGTTGGGAGAGGGGTGTAGTATTACCTTCACCAAGGACATGCCCCATGGAACACTATCCACAAAAAGATTGGCCAAAGCAGCCAGTGAAGGAGCGCTTGTCTGGACCGGCGTCGGATCGCATGGAAGTAGGAAGCAAAAAGCCGATAAAGGAAAGGCTGGGGACGCCGAACCAGGAAAAGATTGCAGAGCACACAGAAAATATGGCAGGTAAGATTCGTAAGCCGATCGAACCTAAGCCGAGGTGGTGCCCAACAGGACTCAACCGATCCCAACGTAGACGGCTTCAGCGCTTAAGAACGCAGGAGATGAGGGAGGCCGAAGAAGAGAGGCACAGAGACAAAACATTTAATGAGTTGCGGCCGATGAAATTTGTTAAGAAGGAATGGAGGAGAAAAGAGCAAGCCGATAACGAATCAGATTCCTCAGATGATTTGCTATCACCAATAGTTCGAAATGACACTCCTCCCATGGATATCAACATGGTGTTCACTCTGCCAGCCGAGTTCAGGATCAAGACTGAATCGGCTAAAGATACGTTCGCTCAGTTGTGTCTGGGCGCACAGGATGCAGTGTTCGAAAAGCCACAAGACCCTCACCGGCACTTGAAGCCGTTGTACTTAAAAGGCTTCATTAACGGAAAGCCGATATCCAGGATGCTTGTAGATGGAGGGGCTACTGTAAATTTAATGCCACTCTCCACTTGCAAGAAGCTGGGCAAGACCGATGAGGACCTGATAAAGACAAACATGGTGCTAAACGACTTCACGGGAGACCCCACCGAAGCAAAAGGAGTAATGGTTACAGAGTTAACCGTCGGCAGTAAAACTTTGCCGACCACATTTTTTGTGATTGAGGCTAAAGGAAACTACAGTGTGCTTCTAAGGCGAGATTGGATACATGCCAACTGCTGCATACCATCGACCATGCATCAACTTCTTGTGCAGTGGAACGGAGATGAAGTCGAGGTCGTTTCAGCCGATACATCGGCTCATATTGCCATGGCCAGCTCTGACGCAAATTGGCCACACGAAGAAGCAGAGTGCATGTCAGGTAGAGTACTAGACGATTGTGACTTTATCTGCATTGGGAAGACGGGCTTTACGCCGATCAGTGTAAAACCAGGCACCTTTGATCGAGCGAATGAAGTCTTGAGAAGATGGGGTCAAAAATGATCCAAATTTTGCAAGATAAAGCAAGAAGCTATCGGCACGGGATTAACTCCTGCGAAGCCATTGAAGAGTTCCAAAGCGAAAAATTAGGCCAAGGCTTCACTTCTGCTGATATGCTTGAAGAAGTTGATATAGGAGAAGGCGATAGAAAAAGGCCAACTTTTGTAAGTGCAAATTTAGATCTAGAATACAAGAATAAGTTGGTCACAATACTTAGAGAATATAGGGATTATTTCGCCTGGGAGTATTACGAAATGCCTGGATTAAGCCGAGAGTTAGTAGAACATCGGCTACCTATCAAGCCGGGATATCGGCCATATAAGCAACCTCCTCGTCGTTCTAACCCAGAGTTGTATGGTATAATAAAAGAAGAAATTGAAAGGTTGCTGGAAGCCAAATTCATAAGACCTTGCCGATATGCTGAGTGGGTATCTAACATTGTGCCTGTCATGAAGAAGAATGGAAAGCTGCGAGTATGCGTAGATTTCAAAGATTTGAATAAAGCCACACCAAAAGATGAATATCCGATGCCTATAGCCGATATGCTCATCGATGCTGCATCGGGCAATAAGATTATCAGCTTCCTTGATGGCAATGCTGGGTATAACCAAATATTCATGGTAGAAGCCGATATTCCCAAGACTGCCTTCAGATGCCCTGGCGCGATAGGACTGTATGAATGGCCGGTAATGACATTCGGCTTGAAAAATGCAGGCGCCACCTATCAACGTGCCATGAATTTAATCTTTCATAATCTAATAGGCCATATCGTCGAGATTTACATCGATGACGTGGTTGTCAAGTCTAAAGAAGACTGGCAGCACTTAGCCGATTTGGAAAAAGTATTTCAAAATACAAGAGCCCATGGACTGAAGATGAATCCCTTGAAATGTGCGTTTGGCGTGTCGGCTGGTCAGTTCCTTGGCTTCATGGTACATCAAAGAGGTATTGAAGTTAGCCAGACTAGGGTCAAGGCCATAGCAAATACAAAACCACCAACATGCAAGAATGAGTTGCAGAAGCTGATCGGCAAAATCAACTACTTAAGACGGTTTATCTCGAATCTGTCTGGTAGGATTCAGGCTTTTACACCGCTACTAAAATTAAAAGATCATCAAGAGTTCGTATGGGGAGCCGATCAGTAGAAAGCTTTTGATGATATAAAGCAATACTTGGTGTCACCGCCAGTCTTGGCCGCACCTCAGAAGGGGGTTCCATTTAAGTTATATATATCGGCTGAAAACGAAACCATTGGGGCCGTGTTAGCACAAGAAATTGGTGGTAAAGAACGAGTGATATTTTACTTAAGCCGACGACTCTTGGATGCCGAGACCAGGTACCCTCCAGTAGAAAAATTGTGTCTGTCATTATATTTTGCTTGTACGAAACTAAGGCACTATGTATTGGCATCAACTTGCGTGGTGGTATGTAGAACCGATGTAGTTAAATATATGCTATCTACTCCGATTTTAAGAGGACGACTTGGAAAGTGGGCTTATGCCTTAACCGAGTTCGATCTACAATTTGAATCGGCCAAAGCTGTTAAAGGGCAAGCTATAGCTGATTTCATAACAGGATACGATACTATGGCAGGAATGGTCGATATAACTCCATGGCAGCTGTATTTTGATGGGTCAGTTTGTCAAGAAGGAAGCGGAATAGGCATAGTGTTGATTTCACCGAGGGGATACAACGTCGAATTCGCATATCGGCTCAAAAGCCGATGCTCCAATAACCAGGCCGAATACGAAGCGTTGCTCAAAGGGTTGCAGTTGGTAGACAGCATCGGGGCAAGTAATGTAGAAGCATACGGTGACTCATTGCTGGTGGTGCGACAAATTAAAGGAGAATATAAATGCAACGATGAGATACTGTCGAAGTATCTAGAGCATTGCCTTGAGGTTATCAACACTTTCACGTCATTCCGTATCGGTCATGTGCCCAGGGAAGAGAATGGTAAAGCCAACACTTTGGCTCGAGCGACCGAGGCCGGGGAAGACGGCCGTCTGGCGTTTGATTTGATCGACAAAGCAGTACTGTGCGTTGATGATGCCGATTGGAGAACAGAAATAAAAGCTTACCTGATGGATCCATCCAGGCCTACTGCACGAAAGGTTCGACAGAGAGCATTGAAGTACGTCATGATGGAAGGAAGCGTACATTCGGACATTAGAGGGGTTGCTCCTAAGATGTCTGGGTAGCGAAGAGGCGAAAGTGGCCATGGGTGAAGTCCATGAAGGGATTTGCGGTGCGCATCAATCGGCTCATAAGATGAAGTGGATACTGAGGAGGACATGATATTTTTGGCCGACGATGCTGGAGGATTGTTTCAAGTACTACAAAGGATGTCAAAGTTGTCAAAAATTTGGGAATGTACAGCTTGCACCAGCATCGGCTTTACATCCAATTATCAAACCATGGCCGTTTAGAGGATGGGGGATAGATGTAATCGGCCAAATATTCCCAGCAACGAGCAAAGACCATAAGTTTATCCTTGAAGCTACTGATTATTTTTTGAAATGGGTAGAAGCCGTTCCGCTTAAAAGGGTCACCAGCGTGGAAGCTATCGGCTTTGTTAATGAACACCTTATCCATCGATTCGGTATTCCTCAGACTATCACGACCGATCAAGGGACAGTGTTTATGTCTAACGATTTTAAAAGCTTTGCAGAAAGTCTGGGCATCAAGCTGCTTAATTCATCACCGTATTACGCTCAGGCCAATGGACAAGCCGAGTCGTCCAACAAGTCTTTGATCAAGCTGATCAAAAGAAAAATCGACGAAAGGCCTCGAAATTGGCATACTACGTTGTCAGAATCTCTATGGGCTTATCGGCTAGCATTTCACGGATCGACTAAGCTGTCACCCTATCAGTTGGTCTATGGTCAGGAAGCCGTGTTGCCCGTAGAAATAAATGTCGAATCTATGCGAGTGGCAAGACAAAATAACCTATCGGCTGATGAATACAAAGAACTAATGATGTACAATTTGGATGACCTGACGGAGTTAAGGCTGGTTACTTTAAATCGGCTTAAAAAGAATAAAGAGAGTTGCAAGAGCGTATAATAAAAAGTCGTGCCAAAGTCCTTGGTGAAGCCGATTTGGTATGGAAAACAATATTGCCGATCGGGTCTAAGGATAATCGATTCGGTAAATGGTCACCTACATGGGAAGGACCGTATAAAGTAAATCGGCTTGTTGGCGGAAATGCATACGTACTCGAAACACTTGAAGGATTGGTGTTGCCAAAAGCTATTAACGGAAAATATTTAAAGAGGTATGACGAGGGCTGGGCGTCCTTTGACCGGTCGAAACACGGTCAACGAACCCCCCCGAGCTCGGGCGGCCTTCGACCACGACCCGGGTGCGTGCCGGGGCGCTCGACCTAGAGCGCGTTGGCCTCGAGTATGCCCGCTTCGACCTCGGGCTCGAGCAGGCTCTGTCTAGGTGCCGTTATCCGCCCTTGATCTCGGATCAAGCGTTTGACCCGGCGGTGCTCAAGGAAGCGGGTCGTGAAAGCGGCCGCAGATCGCTGACAAGTCCGGGCGATTCTTGCCGACCCTCGGCGTGCATGAAGGCCACTTCCCGGGAATCTCTCCCGGCCGTTGCATACAGGGGAGTTATAAAGGCCATGGAAGCGCAGTCTTTAAGGGATCTGAGTCCACGAACTCACTACACACTCAAGAGCTTGAGCATTAGTCATAGCCATTGTTGAGCTTAAGCTGTAAACACCCCACTGTACTCAGTCAATAGAAAAAAGCACCGCTGCAAGGTGACTGGAGTAGAGCTATTACCCT
The DNA here is from genome assembly GCA_036346375.1 of Guadua angustifolia. Taxonomy (NCBI): domain Eukaryota; kingdom Viridiplantae; phylum Streptophyta; class Magnoliopsida; order Poales; family Poaceae; genus Guadua; species Guadua angustifolia. The sequence continues at coordinate 91,124,003 of CM070500.1, read as the reverse complement.
CGCCGGGGGCTCGAACCAGTATAAACCCCTGTCTCGTGCTCGTTGTCGTCTAGCTTCGACCTTCGCCGATTACGACTTGATCCTCGCTGAGCCGAGCTCGATGCAGGTCCCTAATCATTTAAACCCCTGTCTCATTTTGCGGTTGTGATCCCGGCGTCGGCAGTGGCGCCCACCGTGGGGCCCGATTGGCTTTGTTCTTTTGCAGGGAAGTCACTAGGTCTTGGGAGCATGGCGCGTTTCATCAACACGCGCTCAACGGGCACGGAAACAGACGCGGACTCTGACTCCACGTCCCTGTTCTCGCCCTCGCCGCCGCCTTCGGCAAAGACGTCTTGGTAGCGGACGGCGAAGCGCGAAATGCGAGATGACCGTGATCCGCAGACTCGAGCGCTTCGCCGGATGGTGCGAGTTGCCATCAACGAGCAATAACCGCTCTCGGCGGAGCACAGAGAAAACCCGGACATCGTCAAAACCGGGCTCCCTCCTTCGGGGGAGCGCCTTAGCGCTATCGCCCGGGTCATGGCCGACCCCGATAGGGTAAGGTCGGAACTCTTTGGCCGGGCGTTGGCCGAAGAGCTCGATCGGGCTGCATCCGAGGCCATGCCATCGCCGCCAGGGCGGCGCTTCGAGAGCCATGCCACGAAGTGATGGCAGCTCGTCGCACCGTCACCGACGCGCTCGTAGGACGCCGTCTCCGCGAGCGCGCCCTCGTCGGCAGCAATCCGGGGCGAGCCTTGACCGGTCTTCGCCGCCGTCACGAGGGCTTCGGCGGGCAAGGGGCAAGCGGATCAAGCTCCACGGGCTCGCGTCGGCGATGGTGGATCGCGGGTCCCTCCGGATGTTGCGCCCAGCGCCGCGAGTCGAGATCGCTGCGTTACTGCCGGGCGACTCTCGAGCACGCGCTCCGTGTCGTGGCGAGATGGATCGCCGGGAGCCTCGACTCGAATCTGCAAAGGCGAGGACTTGGTCGGCGGCGACCACGGCCGTAGCGCGCCCGTCTCGCCTACGGTTGCGCGGCCTCTTCGGCGACCTTCGTCGCGTCTGTTGCCATTTCGGTTCAAACCGTCGTGATAGAAACGCCGACAGGACCAAGAACCCGGACGAGTTCCTGTCCATTTACTCGACCGCCATCCTGGCGGCCGGAGGTGACGAGCTCGTCATGGCCAACTATCTCCGACCGTCTTTGGGCCGGGCGCGAACTGGCTCTTCAATCAAAAGCTGGTTCCCGGTCGTGGCGCCAGTCGAGCGCCCTCGCTCAACTTTCGAGTTGCTCTGGCGGCGGAAGAGAAAGACTGGATCGCGTCATCGAGGCGAGAACGAAGCCGCTCCGTGACTTCGTGCGGCGATTTATTCGCACGAGGAATCTGATCCCGAGCATCTCCGACGAGGCCGTCATAAAGGCCTTCAAATTCGGCGTCGCGACCGGCGACTCACCGAGGATCTGGAGATCGTCTCGCGGCTCTCCGTCAACAAACTTTTCCGTATGGCGGAACGATATGCGGACGCGGACGACGCCGTTCGGGAAGCATGACTTCGACCAAGGTAAGCTTGGTCCTAACCCCATGACGCCAACCCATTCGCTCGGCGACGTCGACCGTGGCGCCGCTCCCAAAAGCGAAGCGTGATCGCCGAACGGCGGATCGCCACGGTGACGGTGTCGGCAGACGGCGGCGGAGATCCTGAGGTCGAGATCAAGCTCGGGAAGGACCCTTGTCGCGCCAAGGGCGACCCGACCGCGCCAAACACAAGGTCAACCTCGAACAGGATCGGCGACCGGACCGCGCGCCGCCGCCCCGCCAGAAGAGGCCGAGGGCGCCCAGACTCGATGAGTCAAAATTTTGCCTGTTCCACAGGGCAGCGGGCCACGACCTGCGGGCTTGCAGGGCTTGGCAAAACAAGCTGGAGGCCTTCTACGATGGCCGGGAGGAGATGCCCGTGCTACCAAAGGACGACGCCCCGGCGGACAGGGTGAACGCCGGGGAGGACTGCGACGACCTCGACCTGGAGTTTCAACAGGGTGAGCACCGCATCGACGTCATCTTCGGTGGCTCGTCGGCTTATCAGTCACGGCGTGAGCTCAAGGCCGCGTCACGGACCATCTACCAGGTCGCCACCGGGAAGGCGGTCGAGCAGCAGTGCAAGTGGGCTGGGGCCACCATCACCTTCTCACCGGAGGACGCACTCCAAGGTATGGCCCGAGATCTGAAAACCGCCCTAGTCGTGACCCCGACCATCAGCAACACCACGGTCGGTCGTGTCATGGTCGACGGTGGTAACTCCCTCAATTTGCTGCAGGCTGGAGTGCTCGACCGGATGCAGATTCCCCGGTCGAAGGTCAAGAACGTGGCCGTCCCCTTCTTCAGGATCGTCCCTGGAAGCTCGACCACACCTCTGGGGCAGGTGGTCTTGCCCGTCACTTTTGGCAACTCGGCCAACTTCCGTACGGAGCTAATCACCTTCGAGGTGGTCGAGGGGGACCTTCCGTACAACGCCATCCTCGGGAGGCCAGCCCTGGTCAAGTTCATGGCGGCCAATCACTACGGCCACCGGTGCATGAAGTTGCCTGGACCCAACGGTGTCATAACCATGCGGGGCGACCTGCAGGCGGCTCACGGGTGCGAGACCAAGGCTCTGGCCCTTGCCGGCGTGCTACCCCCACGAGGCCCAGAGCCGAAGGGAAAGAGCGCCCGCCAGAAGGCGGCAATCCAGCCCGGCCGCGGCCAACGGAAGGCCGTCTTGGCTCGAGGAGGACGACCCACCAAAGGCGTCCACATCTCGGCGGTGAATCCCAAATAGGAACTCGAGCTCGTCGCCTTCCTCCGCGCCAACAAGGGCATCTTTGCCTAGGAACCCGCGGACATGCCCTGGCGTCCCGAGGGAGGTGATCGAGCCTGATCGCAGGTCGGGCAATTGCCGCCCGTCTGGCAGAAGTTGCGTCGTTTCTCACCGGAGAAGGTGGCAATCATCAAGGAGAACCTTGACAAGCTCTTGAAGGCCGGTTTCATTCGTGAGGTCGACTACTCCGAATGGTTAGCGAATCCGGTCATCGTCCGGAAGAAGAAGGCGGTAAGTGGAGGATGTCGTGGACCACACGGGCTTGAACTCGGCCGCCTGGCGACAACTTCCGCTCCGCGCATCGACCGGATCGTCGAATCCATGCTAACGCCAAGATGCTAAGCTTTACGGGCGCCTACCGTGGTATCACCGAGATCAAGCTAGCAACAGACGGCGAGATCAAGGCGGCGTTCATCACGCCGTTCGGCACCTATTGCTACACGACCATGTCGTTTAGTGCCGCGCAATGTCGGGCCACTTTTCAACGTCGATGACCAAGGCGTTCGACCCCGATCGGGAGAAACCTTGAGGTCTACGTGGACGACATCATCGTCAAAAGCCTCTCTGAAGGCGACCACGTTCGAGACCTCGAGGAGACTTTCGCCAACTTGGCCAGGCATGACATTAAACTCAACCCCGAGAAGTGTGTGTTTGGCGTTGCGTCGGGAAAAGTGCTCGGCTACATGATCGGGGCTCGGGGTTGGCGAACCGAGAGAAGATCGAGGCGATCGAGAAGATGGCGCCCGACCTCGGTCAAGCAAGTCAGAGCCTCACCGCCGCATGGCGCCTCAGCGAGTTCATCTCGAGGCTCGACGGCGGGGCTCCGTTCTTTCTGCATCATGCGAGCGGGAACTTTGAGTGGACAGGAAGCACAATGATCTTCGACGACTGAAGGTATATTTGTCCACCCCACCCCTGCCATTCGACCCTCGGCCGAGAAATTGCTGTCTACCTATGCGGCCACCTCTCAAAGTCGGTGGCATCTGGTGGCGAGCTGGTCCCAAAGAAGACCCAATCTACTATGTCAGCGAAGTCTTGCACGGCCCAAAGGAGCATTACCCGCAGGTACAGAAACTACTGTATGCTCTTCTCATGGCCTCGTGCAAGCTTCGCCATTACTTCCAGGCGCACTCGGTGGTGGTCCCGAGCAACTTTCCACTCGGGGACATCTTGCGGAATCCAGAAGGCGGCAGACGGATCGCCAAGTGGGCTATGGAACTGGCGGCGTTCGACGTCCAGGTCGTGGCGCGAACGGCTATCAAATCACAAGCGCTCGCCGACTTCGTGGTCGAGCAGACAACCCAGGCCGCACCCGAACCCGAGGTCGAGGAAGAAAGGCCCTAGACCATGTTCTTCGACGGCTCAAGGTCCTTCAAGCGCTCGAGGGCTGGAATCCTCATCCTCACCCCGCGCGGCGACCACTTGAGGTATGTTATTCGTTTCGGATTTTCGGCGACCAACAATGTGGTAGAATACGAAGCCCTCTTGGCGGGTCTGCGGGCTTGCAAGGCATTGGGTGTACAAAGGTTGGTCGTCAAGGGCGACTCTCAGCTCGTCGTCAACCAGTACAACAAGGAGTACCAGTGCTCGGAAGACTCTATGTCAAAATACCTAGCCGAGGTACGCAAGATGGAAAAATGGTTCCAGAACCTGGAGCTCAAGCACATCCCCAGGAAGGACAATTCAGTAGCGGACCTCCTCTCCAAGCTCGGTTCCTCGACGACGAGCTCCCGCCCGACGTCATCACTCGAGACATTGGCGGCCCTCGATCTCCGACCAAGAGGTCCTACTGCATACAGTAGAAGGTACCCTTCATGGGCTGAACCCATCTATAATTTCCTCGCCAAGGGTGACCACCGCCCGACTTCGCCGAGAGAAGCGAGGATCAAACAAGAGGCGAGTTTGTACGCTTCGTCGCGGGGCACTCTGGTGGAATGTCTCCGGCATTCTCACGCAGTGCGTCTCACGGAGGAGGTAAGTACACGCTAAATGACATCCATTCGGGCCTCGTAGGGCGACTCTTCGTCAGGCGATGGTCGGCAAGGCTTTCCGCATGGGCTATTACTAGCCTCCGGCGCTTCAGGATGCCCGTGACATCGTTCGTACTTGCCGAGCATGCCAGTTCCACGCCCGGAAGTCGCATCAACCCGCCTACGCGCTCCAGACCATCCCGCTCGCCTGGCCCTTCTCGATATGGGGACTTGACATCCCCGGCCCTTTTCCCCAAGCAGCAGGGGGGAAGAGGTTCCTGTTTGTCGCCATTGATACCTTCACCAAGTGGATAGAAGCTGAACCGGTCTCGACCATAACGACACGGGCGGCAGTTCATTTTTTCCGCTTGAGCGTGGTCACCAGGTATGGGGTTCCGTGCAAAATTATCACTGACAACGGTACGTTTACGGTGAGTTGTTCCAGAGTTTTGCGAGAACTTCGGCATCAAAATATGCTTCGCCGGTGGCTCACCCTAGAGCAACGGAGCAATGAACGCGCCAACGGGCCGTCGTCGAGCGTCAAGAAACGAGTTGCAGATGAGCTCGAGCGATTCGGCAAGACTGGTCGGGCGAACTTCCCACCGTCTTATGGTCTATTCGTACCCACGCAAAGCCGAGCCACGGGTCCACACCTTTCGGCTCGTGTTGATGCATGAAGCCGCCCCGCCTCCCGAGGTCACGCTGGGCTCTGCAAGGGTCGACAGTCGACGTGTCGATTTCGAGCATGAGAGGTCTCGACCTTGCCTTAGCGGAAGAAGTAAGATGCCGTGCCTTTGCCACGATCAACGCACTACACGCAAGCTCTTCGCAGACATGCGTCTCGGTCGAGACGACCTAGGAAGCTCCTTGTTGGGGACTTAGCCACGAGACGGATTGAGTCTTGTCCAACACCAACAAGTTATCCCCACTGGGAGGGCCCCTATAGAGTCGTTTCAACAGATCGCCGACGGGCTTCTCAGGCTTAGCGATGCCCGATGGCGAGAGCTCTCTAGCTCGTGGAACATAGATCAGCTCCGAAAGTTTTATGTGTAACCCCTTTACCCTGAATTTCAATAAAGTCTATTTCGTTCTCTCTCTCTCGTTTATGAATATTGTAATTGTTGCCCGACGCCTTTCGAACACGACCTTCGTACCCTACGTACTCCCCCTTGGTCTTAACATCGCGTGATCCACGCTCGCTCCTGGTGGTCGGGCTAACCGTAAGCCCACACTTCGCAATCCAGCTCTCCCGCACTCTAGCTCGAGCCGTAAGTCGCGAAGTTATAACCATGGGCAGTACACGAGCTCGAGGTCGTAATGCGCAACGTCAGTCCAGGCAAGTTTCTTGCTTGTGTCATTCCCTCTCTCTCCGGACATCTTCTTCACTCTGCAGGTCGCGATCGTTTGCTCATGTCTAAGTCTTGTGTCCAAAGCCGACGTTGCTCGACCTTGCACCCAACGGGGGCTGGATAAGGGCAGGTAGCCGGCAAACGACCTAAGGAGCGCGACCAAAGGCAGAACGGATACACGCCACGGAACTTCGGCTAAGCGGATTAACGCAAAAAGGGTTTGTCCTTCCTATGTACATTTTACCCCACTAGAGTTCTATGTTGGGCACTTTCTTTACAGGTCGGCCATCTCGCGGTCAAGCTTCTCCTGCTCGAGCTCGGTGATTTTTGCGCCAGGACGAGAGCTCGCCTGCGGTGAAGGGCTTCCTTGAGGCGCATCCGCTGCTCGGCGGCGTTAAATCTTGAGCTGGGCCATAGCACTTGTCGCCGTCTTCTTGGCGCTCGAGCCTCCCTTCGAGCTCGAGACCTTGGTCTCGAGCCCAGTAGGGCACCCTCGCCGAGGAAGACGATCGCTCGGCGGCCTTCTCCAGTGACTCGACCTTGGCCTGCTCGTCCTCGATCGCCTTGTCGGCACACTCAAGCTTCTCCTCGAGCTCCAGGATCTTGGCCTCGAGCTCGGGGGACGTCTTCGGCGGGAGCGGCGTCGCTCATGGCTGCCTTCTCGAGGCCGACCTTAGCCCGCTCCTCCTCGGCGCCTTGGACAAGCGAAGCGCTCTTGCTCCCGGCTTTGAAGCCGTGCTCGCTTCGGAGGTCTGGTCTCCTCGAGCTCGGCGCGTGGGCTACCTCTCTTGGCGTCATTGTGCAGGGCGCAGTCGTCGAGCTCTTGGGCCTTCGCTCGAGCTCCCCTCGCCGACCTCGATGGTCCTGATGAGCTGGCGCTCGGCCTCCAGCGCTCTATCAGATTCAGAGCCCCTTAGCACGTCGGCGTGCTCTTGGAGGCCTCGAAGCCCTTGAGAAGCATGGGCGATCACCTTCACGACAAAGTGGGTGGCCCAAAGATAAGAAATGAATAACCGGACTTCAGACTACGGAAGTGCGGAAGACCCTTACCTCGCGTAGATGGCCCTCCAGCGTCTTGGGTGAACTCCTCGCGATCGCCGACATTCTTGGGGATCTCCTCCTCCTCGTCGGCATTGCTTGGTGTCGAGTCGCCCTCGGCCGCCATCGGGCGCTTAGGCGGGAACTTGGCCCCCCCCTGAAGGCGGCTGGTCTCTCTTGTCTCCCGGTGGATCAGCTCGTCGACGGGGGAAGGCGTGGCGGCAGTGCTAGTCCCGGCCTCCACGGCTGGAACCCTGCTCGTCTCCGGTGCCAAGGGGACGGTGGCAGCGTCACCGCAAGCATCCCGGCCTTCATGACTGGGGGCTGCGGCCTCGGCGTCCGACGCACCAAGATCTGAACAGGTGCAGGGGCCCTGCGGCTGACCATCTTCGGGGCGGTGGAGCAGACCTCGGACCGGAGCGGCCGGGGTCGAGAGCTCGTTGTCGCCCGGACGCGACCATGACTCTGGCGTCCTCCTCCATGGTGGCCGGGAAGGTCGTCGTGGTGGCTCGTCATGCGCCTCGCCGTCTTGAAGTCCGCTGATCGCGGGCTCGACCTCCTCCTCGTTCGGTCGTCGACTGGTAGAACTCACCCTCTGAGGCGGGCTTGGCGGCTCGAGGGGTCCGGTCGGCCTAAGACCGGCGCCGGACCAGGTGGAAGGTGTCCTCCTCGGACTCAGACTCATACCGACAATGACCATCGTCAAGACTGAGTAAGTCTCGGCGCAGCGTGCTCGGGGCCTGCGATCAACGACAGGCGCTAAGCTAGGAAAACACAAAGGGGGCGGAGCAGGTCAGAAAGTTGAAAAACTTACATGAATCACCAGCCTTCGCCTGGTCGAGGCAGTCAGCAGTCTTGTTGCCTCGACCTCGGGGGACTCCGTTTCCGCGAGGCCCCGTCTCGGGCCCTCGAGCCACCCGATGGACCCGAGATGTCCGCAGCGGCATCCCCTGGGGCCGAGCCCGCACCCCGAGCCAGTGGGGGCCGGAGACTGGCGGGCCGCCGCTCTGCTCGCCTCTGAAGGGGAAAACACGTCAGACGGCTAAAGGACCCGAGCATGGACTCGGGGGCTTGGCCATGGGAATCCTACCGTGCAGACGATCCCCACTCGGCGTGGGGTTTTTCGCCTCTCCGCGGTCCGCCCGATGGGGAGGCCTCTTCTTCCCCTTTTTGCTCTTGCCCATCCCGGGCAATGGGAGCATCCGCCTGGCCGTGTCAAGCAGCTCCTGGTGGTCCTGCGCGCGGAAAATGTCATTGCGGGCCGCGGGGTCGCTCGGGTCGGTCCGTTGGTCGGGATGGCTTACCTCGGCCTTGCGGCGGAGCATGCTCTTCGGCACGGAGTCGTCCATGGAATAGTTGTGCGCCAGTTTCCCGAACATCTCGTTCATCCTGGCGGCCACCCAGGATTCCTTCGGCGCTGCAAGAAGGAAACCATTCTCAGAGAAGCACGACGGTGGGACTCGAGCAAGACCTCAAGGCAGGGGACGGGGCGTACCAGACGTACCCTCGCGGGTCGAGTCGTCGCGTCCCTGGATCTCGTAGAACGGGTGCTCCCGCCTCCGCAGAGGAGACACCCGGCTCCGCAGGAAGTCGACGGCGATCGCCTGCCCGGTGAGGCCGCGCTCGGTGCAGAGGTGGATGGCGGCAATGGCTTCTTCGTCGGCCTCGGGGTCGTCCGTGTCCGGGGTCTCTTTCTTCCCACCGACGGGCTTCCCCTCGTAGGACAGCGTGCCGAGCTCCCCTTTCTTCAGGTAAAACCACCGCTCGGACCATGGCCCCTGTGGAGTCCCGAGCTTGGATCTTGGGAAGGACCACTTGAGCCCCGTCCATTGGCGGTAGAGACACCGACCACTGGGTCCTTCCCTGAGCTAAGAGGTCAAAAGTGAAGAAGAGCGAGGGGTTGGGAAGGATTCCTAGGAACCCTCGCATGAGATGGGAAAAGATGGCGAGAGTGAGAATTGAGTTTGGCACGTGTTTATGAGCTCTATCTCGGTGGTGAGGACTACAGAGAGGAACTCGCTCTCCGGGGTCCGCAGGCCGAAGAGGACGTAATGCTCGGTGCAGACGATCTCGTCGTCCTTGGGGCATGGCTCGGTCTCGTTGCCCGGCAGCCGCCATGTGAATGGATCGAGCAGCCCCAGGGTTTCGAGCTCCTTCATCCTTGCGAGCGACAGCGTGCTCCTCCCAAGCTTGGCCATGGCAATCGCGGCGGTTTCGGTCGAGGGGAGAGAGGAAGTTTTCTCGCTTGAGCTCGGAAGTTTGAGGAGACGAAGGAAGCCGATCGGGAGGACCCTTCAACAGACACTGTGGTCTCCGGTTTATAGGCCGCGCCGACACCGAGTCCAGACCGCGGCGCTTCGAAGGGCGTGCTGGCCACGATTTGACAGGCGCAATTAAGGCCTGGGCGGCGGTTTCGAGAAGACAAGCAGGTGTCGCCAACCGTTCGCATCCGTATCAGGGTTCCGGAGATCAAGAGGCGCCAGGTGTCGATCATCCACGGCCTGGCGCTACGTTTCCGCCCGACCTCGACCTCAGGTGAATTCCGGGAGTCGGTCCCGGCTATGGAGCCTCAAGGTCGGCCCGCGTTCCGGCCACGACCTTAAGCCTCGGGGGCTAGCTGACGAGGGCTGGGCGTCCTTTGACCGGTCGAACACGTCCAGCGAACCCCGAGCTCGGGCGCGTTTTCGACCACGACCCGGTGCGTCTTGGGCGCTTCGACCCAGAGCGTTGGCCTCGAGTACGCCCGCTTCGACCTCGGGCTCGAGCGGGCTCCTGTCTAGGTGCCGTTGTCCGCCCTTGATCTCGGATCAAGCGTTTGACCTGGGCTGCTCAAGGAGCGGTCGTGAGGCAGCGCAGTACGTCTGACAAAGAAGTCTCGAGCGATTCTTGCCACCCTCGGCGTGCATGAAGGCCACTTCCGAATCTCTCCGGCCGATTGCGTCTGGGAGTTATAAAGGCCATGGAAGCGCAGTCTTTAAGGGGATACGGAGTCCACGAACTCACTACACACTCAAGAGCTTGAGCATTAGTCATAGCCATTGTTGAGCTTAAGCTGTAAACACCCCACTATACTCAGTCAATAGAAAAAAGCACCGCCGCAAGGCGACTGGAGTAGAGCTATTACCCTCGCCGGGGGCTCGAACCAAGATAAACCCCGTCTCGTGCTCGTTGTCGTCTAGCCGACCTTCGCCGACATTTACTTGATCCTCGCTGAGCCGAGCTCGATGCAGGTCCCTAATCATTTAAACCCCCTGTCTCATTTTTGCGGTTGGCGATCCCGGTCGTCGACAAGGTATTACCCTAGCATGTGGGTCGGTGCTTGAATATGGCAACAATGATCAGGAATAAATCGATTAAAAAGCTGATAAATAAAGTAATCGGTTAAACAGCCGATTAAAGTATTACAAAAGTGCAGCAAAAACAATATTGTTTTAAACATCAACGTATCACAAGATTACGTGCCGGACAGGGATCTTTGGCACCAGAGCCGATAGTGCATGCACGCTTTAGCCGCGTTGTGTGACTCCATAGAGTATGTCCTCATCGGCCTTGGCGGTACCGGGCACTGGAACAAGTTTGGCCGATTGATCTTTCACCGCTGCTACAGCCAGGCCAATGTCAGTCTTCTGATTTTTCAGAGAAGTTGACGTTGCGGTCACCAAGGCAAGACTGTTTGCAAGCTCTTCTTCCACCCTAGCCAATTCCTCTTCAAGCCGCTTCTTCGTCGATTCCAATTTTATGCGTAGAAGACTTGGCGACTTTAAGAGTAGAAGAATCTTCGCCATATTTCTTCTTCTTGGCCTCGCGGTTGTTACTAACTCATCGGTACGGCGCCGACGGCCGCTTGAGCTTCGTTATTATTCGGCGTCATATGGCTTTGACTTCAGCTCTCCTTTCGTCAATGTGACAGACGTCCAGAATAGCCTTAAGAGCTTCAGGTGGGAGATCGGCTTCAACAACAGCCATTGCATCCCGAATTGGCTGAGCGTTAGCTAAGATGTCTGCCTCCGGCTGAGAAATCGCGGTTAAAAGCCGATTCAGCTTCTCCTGCATGTTTGGACCTGATCGCACAACCGCAGCAGATGCCTTCTGAGAGACAGTGATGATGTTGCGGATGTCCGCTTCATAGTCGTCAGGGGCTATCACTTCTGGGTCGGCTAATTCATCCAAGGTAAAGCCGAGCAAGTCATCGGGGTCAGTAAATTCCTCCGGCGTGGGCTCTTTGGTGGTCGGCTGAGGAGGCAAAGGAGCAGGAAGCCGTGCTGCTGGAGATAATGCCGGTGGGCTAGCAGCAGGGGTTTCTTGGAGATCGGCCAATGCCCCAGCAGCTTGCGAGGACGTCGCCGGCTGAAAACCAATAAAAAATGTGTTAAGGACCAGTAAAATACTCAAGAAGCAAAAAGGATTTACCTCTACAAAAGCCGATGCTTTGGGGGAACTCTCAGCACTCTGTTCGGTACGCTTTTGTCGACGGGTTGGGGCCTTCGTCGATTTGGGTTTCTCTGCAAAAATTAAATCATGTCAGCATTAAAATTAAAAACAAGTCGAAGGCTTGGAAAATTTGTGACTATCGGCTTAAGTTGTTTACTTGAGTGTCGTCCTTTTGCTAAATCCAACAATGATGGGCTCTGGACGCCGAGGCTGCCAGAAGAATAACCAGTCAAACCTGTTGTTTGATGTAGTCTTTTTCGTTTGGGCTCACTGGCCGATGGAATGGCAACAGTCTTACCAGCTACAGCATCCTGTAAAAGCAAGATTGAGTGGTTAGAAACATGACCAAGAAGGCTGATATCGAATGTGAAAAACGAAAGAAAAACAGGCCGATACCTCTATAGCTACGGATGAGTTAGTGTAACCCGATGAGCTGGAAAGATCTGAGCTATCTTCACTAGAGCTGCTGCTGCTAGGTACTATCGTCGGCTCATGGAAATCAGGGAGGAACTTTTCTATGATAGCCGACGGTGTACGATCCAAGTAAAGAGCCTCTGATATGAGTGTCCACCAAGCAGAGAAATGACTTGCTCGGCGAGAATTCAGGAAAAAGTGCGGCAAGCTGAGAATCTGAAACTCGTCGGCTAGCTCCAAAATTAAGTCTGCGGCCGTTCCGTTCGTCACTTTAGCTCTAGGCTCGAGACGACTAAAGAGCGGCAAAGATGGTATCACTTGACCAAAGCCCAATTGACGGGCATATACTGAAGGGTGATAAAATTCATATGACGGTTGAAATGTTCTGTTGCGAGAGTTTAAGTCGACATGAAAAATGCAGGGTGAGATGAAAATTCGATACATGTCTAAAGTCGATGCTGGCATTAGGGAACTATCAGAATCCAAGTGAAGAAATGAAGGCCATTGGAAATCTGCAGACATCGAAAGGAAAAAGTCCCCACGACCAAAGGTTGTGTTGTCCAAATGCAGAAAAAATGACTGATATTTCTTGAAATCTACCGAGTGATTCTCGACATCGCCATCGGTACACATCACCGATCTTTCCCCAAGTGATCGGCTAGCTCAGATTGGGGAGTAGAGCCTTCCTGATAGTCTTCACGGGAAAGGTCAGGTCCTCCAAGTGCTCCGAGATCAACGATCGCCAAAGATGCTATAGAGCCACAATTGATGAACCACAATGGGCCGACATTACCAACCACTTAACCGACCAAATCCAGAGAAAAGCCGGCCTCGATTACATGCATCATCGGTAAATAGCTCCAAGAAGCATTTTTCCGAGCGCAGTCGACGCCGCCACCACCGCTTCCGCTAACACCGATACACTTGCGTTGGACCTGTGGATGCGCCACAAAAGAGAAACCGATCCAGCCACAGATTCAAGAAAGTCGCATGCTCCTCGTCCGATACCAAATTGCTCACTTTGTTATTATGCTGAATATACTTTGCCCACCCTTCGCCCTTGGATCGGATCAACTTATACTGGGGCTTGCCGCTAAAGGCCGATAATTGGTCACCATCAGGCCTAAGGCAACACAATTCTGCTACATCTAGAAGTGTTGGGCCGATTGGGCCAGATTGGAAAAGAAAAGCGTTGAAGGTGCTTGACCAAAAATAACATGCCGTGGCCACTAAGGGCTCATTGGCTTCTGGGTTGGCTAAGCTTAGTGGGAGACATTTGGCTATGCCCATCCTTTCCCATTCGATCTCTTTTGGGCCGATACTCGAATGAACCAGCTCCTTCACCCTTTAAGAGTCATCGCCAGTTCTCAAGCTTTTACCCCATTCTCGTTATGTTGTAATCCTTAGCCGATAAAGGAGTCTAGGATTTCTTCGTTGATTACAAGATCGGCAATGGGTTCCTATCGGTCCTAGATAGTCTTGGTCTTTACTTTCGAGAATCGGGATCAAGACGAGAGGGGTCCATTTAGCCGATTGGGGAAAAGGAAGATTGATTGCTGATGCAATGAAGATCGGAGCGCAGAAGTTTAATCAAGAATGAAAGCCGATTTCAGATGATGCGAGAGCAAGAAGGCGTGAAAATGACCGTGAGGGTCCCGCATATATATAGCACGGTGAAAAGTAAAAGTGGCGGGAAATGAATTCGAGGTGACACCTGCCATTAAACCGCACCGAGATTTTTACGACGCAATTAAAACAAGCGGTTACTGGAGCAGTACTTTAGCTGGCGAAGAAGAAGCCGATGAGGGAAAAGCCGATGGATTTTGAAAGATAACAAGTTATCTTCCAAAAATGGGGGCATATGTTTGCACCAGCTTTTGGAAGTTACGGAAGAATCGGTGAGAAGGGCACAAGTTTGGATAAAACGAAGCATGGTTGGAAAGTTTGGAAAGCATACGGATAATATTTGGAAGCAGAGTCCAATAAGGAAACTATAGCCGATTCGGATTGAGTTAGCGTATTGGATCAGGACTCGGATCGGCTGGTGGGTATAAAAGGCGCATCATGGTTGCTTGAAGGGGGATATCCACGATCAAATTCACATCTACTACTTTTTATTCATAGCTTTTAGTTCCTTAGTATTGTAATCCTTCCTCTGTAAGTCGACATCGATCAATAAAGTTGTGAATCGCCGATTGTTGATCGCCATCGATTTTCTCCAGGTCTGATTTGTTCTGTCTTGTTGCACATCGCCTTTTCAGAATTAATCTGCTTTTTACCTTCGGACTAGTCTTAATCGACTGGTCTAGTTACCCTTCTAATCGGCTTTCTGGCCGATATTTAATTCTAGCCGATTCGCCTTGAGGATCGGCTTGATTGAATTTTACAGCTCTTCCCCTTATCGATTGCAGGGTCAAATCGATTGGCACGCTCGCGCACACTTGAACCCGGTGTTCGTCCAGTGTGTTGAAATCAGAGACCCTCTTCACGTTTTTGGCGTCAACACTTATCATGGAAATTGCAGCTGCAGTTGTCAATCTTCCCAGCTGCTAGCCATACATGTTAGGTTATTTCACACTCGATACAACCATTACTCAAGCTTTCCCACACATACTAGAATGTGTTTCATTCATCTTCCTCTGAGATCGCAGCCAACTCAGAGGAGACATGGCAAGACTCCACTACAAGCATGTGCTCATCATCACAAAAGAATGGCCTGGAAGGCACCTGTAGGCCATCGACGCCAGCTTCAAGCATCTCTATGACCTCGCTCATCGTTGGCCGATCGTGAGACTTCATCTGAATGCAACAAAGACCAACAATGCACAGCTTCCTCTCTAACTCGTGCATATCAGCAGCAGCAACTGATATCTCGCCTGCTTCTTGCTGCTTAGTTAGCCGGTCATACACCCACGACGGGTAGTATGCCTGGCTTGAGTTCGTTGCGTTCTGATCTGCGTTCCTTCGTCCTCCAGCCATCTCTAGCAGCAGCATTCCAAAGCTGTAAACATCGGATTTGCTTGATATGATGCCAAAGCTCCGAGATATCATCTCAGGAGCTATGTACCCAACAGTTCCCCGTAGGGCGCTCGCCGGCACAAAGCTCTTGTCCCTTGGGTACAGCTTGGCGAGGCCAAAGTCAGCAACTTTTGGGACAAAATTGCTATCGAGAAGGATATTATGCGGCTTGATGTCAAAGTGTAGTATCTGCATATCACAACCCCGATGCAGGTAGTTGATCCCTCTGGCAATGCCCAAAGCAATCTCATTGAGCTTGTCCCAGGAGAAGCTTCTCTCAGATGAGAAGATGTACTTGTCGAGAGAACCACAGGGCATGTACTCGTATACCAGCGCCCTCCTTAGGGGCGGATCTAGCATGTAATTAGTGGGGTCAAATGACCCCAATGATTTTGCCAAAATCACATATAAATCTAATTGTATTCTATTAGTATATAAGCATATATAAGCTACAAGTTATTGTAATGACTCCAACGACCCTAATGATCTATTTTTCTAGATCCGCCCCTGGCCCTCCTCATCTCCTCCGAGCAGAAACCCATAAGACGCACCACATTGACGTGGTGGATCCTGCCGACGGTGGCGACCTCGCTGATGAATTCTTCCCCGTTGCATTTGGAGTTGCCCAGCATCTTGACGGCGACATGGACATCGCCAGGGAGTAGCACACCCTTGTAGACGGAGCCGTATCCTCCCTGACCCAGCTTCTCTCTGAAATGGCCTGTGATTGCAATGAGGTCCGTGTAGGCGTACCTCGTCGGGCCATGCATCTGCTGCATCCGGAGGAACTTCTCGACCGCATCGATTGTTATCCTTGTTTTCCAGTACTTGTGGGCAAGGAAGATCAGTACCGCAAGCGGCGCCAACACGAACCGGCGTAGTACTGCATACAAACAAGGTTACATATATGGAATGGCAAGTGAGAATATGTAAATACAATACGATGATGCAACTGTGATGATGTAGAATGTACAGTTCTAAAGTACCTCCAATCCGCGTCATAATCCACATGCCATATGGTGCAACTGTGATCATGCCCACGTAGAAGTATCTGTATGCCATAGGCATACCAGGTTTTGCAAGTCCATCAATTACGCATGCCCAGAAATCGCGGTCAATCACAAGAATTTCGACAATCCAATCCTTGATGCCTGAACTAGACGTTGGTTTTTGACGGAAGTCGCTGCAAGACCATGCATGCATGGTATAGAAAAAGGGATTAGAGAGGAGAACCAACGCTTAAAGCATGATTTGCGATAACCGAACTCACCTAGTCGACTCCGCCAGGCATTCTTTGATTGTGTCCCCAAGCCCAAGATATCTTTTGAAAGGAAATCGAACGGAGAATCCGTTCCTCATGGACTTTGCAACATCTGCATAGCTTAAGTTTGCAAAATATCTGTAGCTTAAGTTTGCATCACCCAAAGGAGTCATGGCCAGGTATCCGCAAGATGGCTCGAGGTACTTCATATGGTAGGAGCCTCCGCCAGTCAACACATAGACGAAAGAATTGTTGGTACTCAGGCAAGCGACAGGCCTGTACATACCATTGTTCTTCACTTGCTGCGAACAATTCACAAAGCTAGCCCACAAATATGCAGCAGGCTCAAACTCGACTTCTGAGCCTTGGTAAGGAGGCTGACTCCACAAATATGCATAAGGAGGCTGACTCCACCGAGGAAGAGGGCAACTGTTGTTGTACAAATCCAGGTCGACGTCGACGACCCAGAAGGTTGAGCCACTCTTGTGGATGCTTTCCACATAGTATTTCGCATCGTGGATGCGTATTGTAGCCTTGCTGTAACTGCAAACCAGCTCGTGAGAGTGAGAACCGCACCCAGCTGTATCGTTTTGCCGACGAAATGGGGACAATACGTTTCTAAGAGGGCCGCACGAGAAAGGAGGGCAGTCATGCCGATGGCGATGATGTCGCCCTTCAACGCGACCTGGTACAACAAGTGCAAGCACAGACAAGAGAGTTAAGGTCTGCAGGGCAGTAGAACGACGAAATGCACCAGGCGTCGCCATGGCAGATTGGCCTGTTCGCAAAACCAGACGGATCAAGGGCACGACAAAGTGTGGTAATTTACATACCAACCAATGGCTCTACATGGTTGTGACGATGTGTGGATTGGATGACTTGACTCAGTTCCAGTCCAATTGTGTCTTTTTTAGACCAGAGACCGAAAGGCCCCGCCTTGATTGAAAGCAGAATAACACAGGTTCTTACAAACTGGGGATACCACTTTAGTCTAATTCTGTCTTAATCACAGTAATGTACAATTCATGTCATGTCACTCACCGGTAAACCAATAACTGAAAGCGTTTCCGTAGATTTTTCTTTTGAAGAATAGCATTTCCACAGATTGCGGACGAGTTGGAACACCCTTTTCATCACTTTTGGAATCCATCCTCCGCGCAATGTATCTAATTTATTTGGCTCTTGGCTAAAGGATGTTATCCCTAAGCTTAAGTGCCAAATCTTAGTAGGTGCAGTAGCCATGTGTTGGTATATTTGGTTGTGTAGGAATGATGTGATTTTCAGCAGAAGTTCTTTTAACTCATTTGAACAGGTAATCTTCAGGGGAACGTATTGGATCAAAAGCTGGTCTCCGCTGTCTAAAGAGGAAGAGAAGGGCATGCTGATAGGGGGATGCAGACGGCTAGAGACCACAGTATGGGAATTATTTGCCAAATTTGGTTGGAGAATGAGGCTTAGAATTGAGGCCTAGGGCTTGTCTTTGTAATTCTTTTGCTACTGGTTTATCGTCTTATGATGACTGTCTCGTTGATGTTTTGTTGGCTGTAGAGCCGGTTGTTATTTCCATTATAACCTTTTGGGTCTGTATTTTGGCCGCATTTCTTCTTGAGAGAAGAGGCCGGATTGTTTCCTTTATCTAAAAAAGACTGGGCTACAACCATACACTCACGCTGCGATCATGGAATTACTCAGTCACACAGCTATCACCACAATGAAGCCTTATCAGAATTCAGAACTCTGCATGTCGTGCTTTGCCAAGTCAACTTCACCGTGACTTCAGTAGAAGAATACAAGCATCCGTTCTACGGGGTAAATTGACAAGAACAGTCTAAACAGTGATAGCACTCATTTCAAAGAAGAACGTTACTTTGAAAAAAATAATGTCAGTTGAGGAGACAACTGAATTTGGTGTTCAATCACTGTTGGTACATTTTGCAATTTTAGATCGTTTACACAACTGTTATAAAGGCTTTCACAACAATAGTTCTCGGGTACCATTCTGAAAGAAAAAGTGGCAAACCACAAACTTGACTCCCGTATCACGACTCAGACAAACTGTATTTCTGCTAACTATGTTCAAAATTGTGCTTCCTTGTACATAAAATTTGGGTACTGTATGGATGTGAGGTGCATTAATGACCATTAACAAATTTCACAATGGTAACATGTGAATATTGACACTTCTATATTGTCAGGTATAACCCCTTATGTAAATGCTTATAGGACCTTATTTTATTGAAATAAATTCATCCAAAAAAAAAGCGAGTTGAGCTTCTTTAAAATATGGAAATCTGGTTTTTCTTTTTCTATTTCTGTAAATTCTTACATACTGTATTTAGATACTCTGGGATTATTGTAGACCATTAGAATCAGAGTCATATGGTGCTAAATACCACTTTACTGGTTTGGATTGCTGTAGGCTACTTAGACAAAAGCAATCCCACTATAATTAGGCCATTTGGTGCTAATGCAATAGTCCTGACTATACAAAAGCTACGCCCATCACAAGGAATTTAGAATGTACCAAAATTATTTAGACCATTAACACAGAAAGATCATATGGTGCTAAGAAAGAAGAATCTGAAACAGATTTTTATAGAACTATGTTAGTTGCATAGTTGTGCATACGTGCACCTTTGTGATGATGATCTTCGAGACTGTTGGATTAAGTATTTTCTTTTTCCTAGATAATGTTGAAAAAAAAATGCCTAGCGCTGCCCTTTTCTAGCTAAGACAGGAATTTTCTGCTTCGGAAGACATGAAGCTCTAATCCCACTAATATGATCACAGATTCTTTGCTGTAACAGCAGAGTGCCGTTGAGTGGGGCTCCAGCGGTGCTCTCAACGACACTCTGCTACTGCGAGCGATCCCGCCCCACTAATATATATGATGATACTCACTCTAGTCACAAATATATGTCATTTTAGACATCGTCATGGTCCTTAAAATACAACTTTGACCACTAGTCAAGGTTTTCATTCGCAATTTTCACGGTAAGGTCCCAAAAAAGTTACAATAGCTATCGTGGAAGCTATCTTTTTTGTGTTTTCAGTATTAAAAAGTTTTTTAAAAAATAAATATGTATATAATATAAATCACCTCCAAACAAATCATAAAAATATAGCACTTAAAATGTACTAATATTTTTGTAATAAGAATATGAGTCAAGTTTGAAATCAACAGACGTACTAACAAAAGTCGAAAAAATCATAAATGATAACTATATTATAATGCTGTTAACAACGAGTATTTCATCGCTGAGAAATATAGATATTGGATTATTGAAAATGAGTGAGATGAGGTCTTTACTAGGTTTTCTCATAGTTCGAGCTTATAAGAGATGTATTTGGACCTTTATTATTGTTGGATTTCAAAATGAGCATAATGTTTTAGCCTATAGGTATCTATGTTAGATAACAAAGCTATCGCTAGTTACAAGCTACATCAAATAGCGAAACTATTATAGCTATAGCAATTGTAGCTAATATAGTCTCTACTATATAAAGCAAGAGTTTCTTCCCGCGTCATTTCATCAAAATTACCCACATTTGCCACTGCTCTTTAATTACCACATTTGTTATTGCTCTTTAATTATCCACCTTTACCACTGTTAGTGCTCTTTGCTTTCTATCTCAAATTGAGTTTCCGTTGCAACGCATGGATACATCGCTAGTAGAACATTAGGCCATAACAGGTTCTTACAAACTGGGGATACCACTTTAGTCTAATTCTGTTTTAATCACAGTAATGTACAATTCATGTCAAATTAGAACGGACAGCAATAACTGAAGAGCGTTTCCGTAGATTTTTCTTTTGAAGAATAGCATTTCCACAGATAGCGGACGAAGACTGGACTACAACCATACATACACTCACGCTGCGATCACTGGAATTACTCCACATGCGAGCCTTATCAGAATTCAGAACTCTGCACATGGTGCTTTGCCAGGTCAACTTCACGAGACTTGACTTTAGTAGAAGAATACAAGCTTCGCGCGGTTAGACGTGTACAAGTTTTTTGGAATTCTAATAGGGCTGCAGAAAAATGGGGGCATCCGTTCCACGCGGTAAATTGACTAGAACAGTCTAAACAGTGATAGCACTTATTTCAAAGAAGCACATTATATTCAAAGCAACAGCAGAAGTTTCATTGGCAGCTGGAATTAATGCCAGCTCAGGCGATCTGCTACCATAGGTTGAAGCAAATAGTATCCCGATATTTTTTGTCCTCGCAGCCTTCTCTTCGTCCACCTTCATCTCCATTACATTAGATGGACTTGCCTAAATTTCTTGCCAAGCTACTGCTGCTCTCCCTTCTCACCAATGAATCCTATGTGGCCACAGCATGGGAAGACGAAGATTTCTTCAAAACTTGTTCGTCACACCGGTGCACAAAACATGGACCAGAGATCCGGTTCCCGTTCCGGCTTTCCACCCACCTTCCATCTTGCGGCGCACCTGGCATGACACGATCCTTGATCACCATGTTCTTGGCTCCTGCAAAGTGACTGCGATATATTACAGGCACCGTGTCATCAACGTCATCCCACTTGTGGAACCCTCGTCGCACTGCCCGCTTCAGAAGCTCATCTCAACAAATCTGTCAACTGATGTGTACAAACATCAATCATCAGAAGTCACAACCCTAGTACGCTGTTCAAGAGGTTCCATACCAATAAATCGATACGGTATATATGGCCCGGCCTCTTGTCTCAGTAACAACACTAGCCAATTCTGGTATTTGGCATCAGATTATGCATTCATGTCTGTTCTTCCGCTGGACTGCATGGCCTTTTCTAAAGGCATCCCGATACCCGTCATTTATGACAACCATGGTCCAAACTATGACGACTCAACCATCAAGGAAAAGGCAAATAGTCTCATCAACCTTGGTGAAACAACATTCACTTGGCACCTGAATCACATTAGCAACGTTTGCCAACAGTGTGAACATGAAGGTCGGCACTGTGGATTCAGCTCACAAAGGGGTCAAGCATTCTGCCAGCGTCAGGGTATTGTTTCTTTCCCTAGTCGAAATCCCATATCGTAAAGGTATCTCGTTTTATTTTGGAACAACATTCTAGAATTGTTTTTATCAATCTATTAGTTTGCCAATCTCCTATGTTCTAATGTTAAATGTTTTCAAAATTCAAACTTTCCACAAGACTTTCACCTATATTTAACAAAATTGTACTACAAATAAGCCCAATGGTTAGCTCAAGCAAGCACACATAGGCTCTAGGTTAACATCAATGGACGTTCCCACGAAACTTTTGTCAAGAGATGGCAGTGCCAAAATATAATGATAATGGTCGATTCTTTTGTAAAATTCTTACCAAAAAAGGTAAAAGAAATAAACCATAATTGCCATTTTTGCAGATAGATTTAGATCTACAGACCAAGCTTTGTTTGGGCATAAGGTCTTTGTTTTAAGTCTAGATTAGTTGGATATGGATCTCACAATTACTTATCAGTAACTTCCTTTTTTTTTTCCTTTCCCCTTTTGCTTGAATCCAAAGTAAGTGTTCAAAACCGCGCCTCCTTGTACAAGAAATTTGGGCACTATATGGATGTGAGGTGCATTAATGACCATTAACAAATTTCACAATGGTAACATATGAATATTGACACTTCTATATTGTCATATATAACCCCTTATGTAAATGCTTATATAGGACCTTATTTGATTGAAATGAATTCATCTGAAAAAGTTCTCATAACTTGTAAGACAAACTGAATCAAACTGGCCCAAAAAAAAACGAGTTGAGCTTCTTTAAAATATGTAAATCTGGTTTTTCATTTCATATTTCTGTAAATTCTTACATGCCATGTTTAGATACACTGGGATTATTGTAGACCATTAGAACCAGAGTCATATGGTGCTAAATACAACTTTACTGGTTTGGATTGCTGTAGGCTACTTAGACAAAAGCAATCCCACTATAATTAGGCCCTTTGGTGCTAATGCAATAGTCCTGACTATACAAAAGCTACGTTCATCACAAGGAATTTAGAATATACCAGAATTATTTAGACCATTAACACAGAAAGATCATATGGTGCTAACAAAGCAGAATCTCAAACAGATTTTTTTATAGAACTATGTTGGTGGAAAAGTTGTGCACATGCAGCTTTATGATGATGTTCTTCCTAGATAATGTTGAAAAAAACGCCTAGCACTGCCCTTGTTCTATCTAACACAAGAATTTTCTGCTTCAGAAGACATGAAGCTCTAATCCCACTAATATATATGATGATACTCCCTCCAGTCACAAATATATGTCGTTTTGGACATCGACAAGGTCCCCAAAATGCAATTTTGACCACTAATTTATATTATAGTTAATTTATAAAACCCAATAAAATTGTAATATTACGAAAATACTTTTTGAGATAAATCTATAAATATAATTTCCACGTATGCAACATAAATATTCAAAAACAATATCGAAAGAGCAAGACTCCAAGTTTCGAAAGTTTGATTGCACGCATCCAAAAACGATATGTACTTGTGACTGGAGAGAGCAGTTTTTAGAGACAAAGAACTTGTCTTGAAGACTTAACATGTTCTCGTTCACTGCGTACTATTGATCTTTATCTTGCATATGTTGCTTATTCTTGGAGTGGTGTGAGCATATGAAGTCAATCAACAAGTCATATTTCTTGCCACTTGCTGTCAAAAATTATGTTTTAAAATATGTTCATTTACCTATAATCCAATGAGAATTATGTTTTAAAATATGTGCATTTACCTATAATCCTGTAAGATTCTTTTATACATATACATACTATACTCATATCAATGTGTATCAGTGTTTGTGGAAAACTATCACACTGTTATGTTTGTACTTTGTACCATATCACTGTCCAATTAGTGTCCTGTATTTATTAGCAGAATATGGGCTATTTTACTAATAGAATCCAATCATCAAATATAGAGCATGTACAAAGATATACTGATTGTAAACTTCATGTTTATAAATATTAATTTTAGAAACTTGTATTAAATTAATTCCTGTTTGAAATTTCCAATATTCAACCAGAATACCAAGATATTGGATACTAAGCAATAAGCACATACCTGTATTTGTTCCAACATTTGTAGCGATTCGTACTCTTTTGTAGCTAGATCTGCATGACAGGAAAGTAAAAGAAAAATGAGTGAAAAATAGTACAAAATAGTACAACTATAGCACAATAAAGGAGTGTATCAATCAATGTAACATTCTGTCCCTGAGGTCCAGTATACATGAAGCCACCAGGACACCACCCTACATATATATACCCCCTTCCTATACCCACATAGAGAACTCATGTAACAATCAGGAATTAGTGCTTCCTAACAATTTTTTTAAGGTAGCTTTCCTATACTTTTGTTTACGTTAAATCATCAAGAAACTAATTATCTTCTTCCTACATGCAGGTTTGCATGTCATCTTAATTGCAGGTAATGTTGCAACTCAATCTTTTCCGTTCTGAATGAAAGTCTTGTTGCTTACCTGGCGAAATTTTTTGTGAGAAAATTTACTATTTGCCGTCAAATGACTCCCTCTTCTACAATTTGCCACCGAATAAGTCCTATGCCATTGGGTTTCACTTTTTATCTACTATATGCCATCGCAGTCACAACCACTCCGTTTGGATTGTTAGTTTTTTCGAAATTGCCCAAACAGAGTGTTTTCATGTGACAACTGAGGGCAAGCTGGTCTTTTAGCAAGGCCTAACGGAGGGGTTGTGACGGACCGGTAACGGCGATGGCATATAGTAGACAAAATTTGAAATCCAATGGCATAGAATGGAACAGGATTTATTCGGTGGCAAGTCGTAGAAGAGGGAGTTATTCAATAGCAAATAGCATATTTTCTCATTTTTTATTATCTCATTTCAATAAGAGACACTATGTTTGTCTTGAAAGAAAGAGAGACAGTAAGTCATGTACCCGTGGCTTATTGTCTGAATGCAACTCGCTAATGTCCTTTTTTTTCAGCAACATCATCTGTAGCCACGTTTGTAGTTCTTTCGTTGATAGTGGCCACTGCACTCTACTTCTCCTTGAAGTCAAGGTATGACAAAGAGATAAACTTAAAGGTCGAAATGTTTCTCAAGACATATGGCACATCGAAACCCACAAGGTACAGTTTCTCTGAAGTTAAAAAGATAGCGAGACGGTTCAAGAATAAACTAGGCCAGGGTGGATTTGGAAGTGTATACAAAGGTGAGCTACCAAATGGAGTGCCTGTGGCAGTCAAGATGCTAGAGAACCCTACAGGAGAGGGAGAAGAATTCATCAATGAAGTCGCAACCATCGGGAGAATCCACCATGCAAACATTGTACGCCTCCTGGGCTTTTGCTCTGAAGGGACAAGACGCGCTCTTATTTATGAATTCATGCCTAACAAGTCATTGGAGAAATACATATTCTCACATGATTCTAACATTTCTCAGCAACTCCTAGTACCCAAAAAAATGCTAGATATTGCTTTAGGTATTGCCCGAGGAATGGAATACCTACATCAAGGATGCAACCAGCGCATTCTCCACTTCGACATCAAGCCTCACAATATCTTGCTGGACTACAGCTTCGATCCGAAGATTTCAGACTTTGGACTTGCAAAGCTGTGTGCAAGGGACCAAAGCATCGTTACCTTGACTGCAGCAAGAGGCACAATGGGCTATATTGCACCTGAGCTATATTCTCGGAACTTTGGGGGGATATCCTACAAATCAGATGTTTACAGTTTTGGCATGCTGGTGTTAGAAATGGTGAGTGGAAGAAGGAACTCAGACCCAAATACTGAGAGCCAAAATGAGGTCTACTTCCCAGAGTGGATCTATGACAAAGTAATCAATGGGCAGGACATGACACTCAGGGAAGTGACTGAAGAAGAGAAAGAAATGGTGAGACAGCTGGCCATTGTGGCACTATGGTGCATTCAGTGGAACCCCAAAAACCGGCCATCAATGACAAAGGTGGTAAACATGTTAACAGGGAGGTTGCAGAATATACAGATGCCTCCTAAACCCTTTGTCTCATCTGCAACTGCAAGCGATCCTATGCTGTAAAATATGGAGCACATTTTACTGTAGTTACTACATGTAAGTTCGGGATATGAACTTGGCTAGTTACTCAACCTCTTGTATGGCAATGCCAGCGAGCACTAGCATGTTGATTATTCTCGTAATTAAACTCTATTAGCTACATTAGTTATAATTTGTCAGCTGCCACGATGTACTTCTATTAATTAGCATCATATCACATCGGATTTGTATGCAATTTAATATGTTCAAAGATAAGAACTTCTGAAATATCTTATCATGTCGTCGTTGTTATTTATTTCAGCCCTCCATATTGTGTAGCACCATTCGATGAGTCAGTATCTGGTTGGAAACCTCAGAAGAGGATCCTGTAGTGATAGTGCAGGCAACAAATTCCCAGGAGCTAAAAAATTAGGATGTGAATGGATCGATGAGTACAATTAAAAAAATTCTAGTAAAAACAAAAGCAACGCAAAGCAGAAGAATTACCTTCATCAATGTCAGGTCTTAAGAGGAGGCGGATCTTGAAGAAAGCAAGCTGCCGCAGGAGCCCCTCACCGGAGCAGAGGGTCGTTCTGGTCTGGCACGAGGGAGGCGGTGGTGGCGTTAGGAAAGACGCGAAGGTTCATAACCGGCGGTGCAGAGTGGTATCCCAATTGGTGAATTCGATTGGTGGTGCAAGGGCGACGGCGAGGCATGGCACCGCAGAGTCCGGGCGGCGCGTGGTGACGGCGGCGTGCAGAGCAGCGAAAGTAGTCGCCGAACATCCCGGATGTGCCGCCAATGCTCGGGAGAAGCAATGAGCAGCCGCAGCCCGCAGGAGGCCTTCGTCGGAGCAGTGCCCGGGAGGAGAGGCGCTCAAGGTTGACATGTGGGAGACGGTGGTGGCGTTAGAGAGATGCGAAACGCCGTAGCCGACGCGCAGCGCGGCATGGGTCTGAGTGAATTCGATCGGTGGCGGCACTGAGCGGCACGCGGTGGCTGCAATAACAGACGACAGGGGCACGGGCGACGACGCACTGACGGCGGGGTGGAAGCAGCGAAACAGCTCGGCGGGATTTGCTGGATATGCCGCCAATGCTTTGGGGAAGCAGCGGGTCGGTTCCGGCCGCCGCCGCCGCTGCCGGAGCTCCGCCGGAAATGTGGTTGGGGAGGAAAGGGTGCTGCGTGTAAGGGTTCTTTTGTAAAATGGTTCCGCTCTTTTTCTGACCGATCAATCTGGACCACAAACTATTGATCGAACGGTTCTTGCGGGGCCTATTTTCAGATCGCGACTTTTCAGCGCGATCCACATCAGGGGCAAAATTGATGGCCTAAAGTAACAGCAGGATCTTTTTGCAGAACTTACCTCCAGTAAATCTGAACTGTCTAGATGGATCGGACGGCCCAGCATGCAACCCACTGAAACCTAAGATGATAATATACGTCTTCAGGGAAAAAAGGATTACATTGATCCTAGGATGAATATAGACGACAGCAGTTGCAATTGATCCTAGGGAAAAAAGGATTACATTGATCCTAGGATGAATATGTACATTGTTTTCGCAAAAACGTTCGGAGGATTCAGGAAACATGGTAGATTATTTCACACTCGACATCCTAAGGCAAAGGGGGACCGTGATGTCTCGTGAGGGCGACCTTGGAGACGACTCGGGGAGGACGACGACGAGCGTTGAGGCTCGAGATGATCTGCGTCGATTAAACTCCGAGGTGCGTTTCCCCATTCCTCCGTTGACATTTGGCACTGTCTCGGAGTTCCGTTGGGACCGTTTTGATCTGGACAAGGGTAATTTGCGGGCGGAATTCTCCGACGTGTCGGTGGCTGATGGAGGGCATTCTCGGGAGGTCGCCTTGTTGGGGTCCAGGGAAACGGTGTCTGCTGCTACGGGGCCAATTGCAGAGACGGAAAGCGACCATGAGGAGATTGTAGATTTTTTTGGGCAATTGTGGGTTGTTCCTGGTACTCCTCTGGTTTCTAGGGTTCCAGCGGCGCGTCATGCGTTTGTCTGGATTCGCAAGGAACTCATATCTTCGGGTAAATTTATTGTTTCTGACTGCTTCCCCGCCCCGCCTGGATTTCATTCGTTGTCGAATCTGCGCCAGTTGAGTTTCGCTCGGGATTTTTGCGGGCACGGGAAGGGGAATCCGACCTTTGCATCGGTGGTGAAGATGTCTAACCCTGGGTGGAACCAGTGGGGTCGTGGTGGCGGAGGGGAGGCTTCGGCCGTGGATGGCGTCCTCCTCCGCCGTTCGGGGGTTCGAGGGGGTATCCGGGCCGGTTTCAGCGGAATCAATGGTTTCCTGCTGGGTCGGCTTCACATCGCCCTCTTCTGAATCAACCGAATCAGCAGCAAGGCCATGTTCCTCCAGGTACTCATGTTCATAACACTCAAACTGCTAGAATCAAAGTGGTCGAGTTCTAATCCTCAAGCCGAGTCGGATGGAGTTGGAGTCAATATGTTAAGTCTATTTGTTATAATTGTGGGGAGTCGGGACACTTGGTTAGCAATTGCAAGCATCCTAAGTTGTGTTTTATCTGTGAGGATCCTGGCATCATGTTGATCTCTATCTCGTGCGAAGGCAACCTCATCAATCGCTAGATACTTGCGTAGTGCAGCAAATGGGCTAGGTTTTTTCCACCTCGAGGTTCCAGAATCGAGTCAGAGTGTGAGATCATGTGAAGAAAAATTGGTTGAATGGTGAAATTGGCATTGTATAGTGACTTTGATTATAGCATGTGTGGTGCTTGTGCATGTGCCATGTTGAGATAATTATTATCTTTGGTGATAGCATGATGGATTCGCTGATGCAATGCACTCGTGTGAGTGGTTGCATGGATTGACTTTGAGTCAAGTCGTGGACTTGTGCTCGCTGCAGCTTCTGTGTTTATTCATGTGCGGTGTTGCTCGAGGCTTAACGTGGTCGATGACGGGACCGAACTAGGTTCATGGAGGAACCGAGGTTGGGACTAGGTTCGTGGAGGAATCGAGGTCTTGGTGGTCAAGGATGTCATGCGGGACGTTCGCTAGAGAACATGCACATGGAGGTTGGTTAGTCACGTAATTACAAAGCAGGGTCGTACATACGCAAGAGTTGTTTTTGGCCACGTTGGGCCAAGTTGAGATAGATCTGAACTCTTTCTATGTTGGAAGTGGAGTTGTATTTTATCTCTGTGAGTTTTGCTCTGTATAAATAGGGGGAGGTGTCCCCTGTTTATAGTAGAGAGCGAGCGTTCAGGTTTTGAAGGTTTGTACTCTTGTGTTGGAGTA
Organism: Guadua angustifolia; assembly: GCA_036346375.1. NCBI lineage: Eukaryota > Viridiplantae > Streptophyta > Magnoliopsida > Poales > Poaceae > Guadua > Guadua angustifolia. The sequence continues at coordinate 91,095,381 of CM070500.1, read as the reverse complement.
CTTTAGATAATGAAATAAAAATCAATCTTCCAGAGAGCTTCTTCTTGCGGTTGTGATTTGCTCTTGGCTTCGTCATAGTTGATCAATCGCTTGAAGTTTTGTTCATCGCAGCAGCAGTCACGAAGTTCATCACGGAGTTCGGTTCTTTGCAAAAGTATCATCTTGCGAAGGTAATATCTTTTGATCCGTAGATCCGATCGGATTGATTCTTGTTGGGTTTGATTTGTAATTGAATCTAGTTTCTACAGTAAAAATTTCACATCAATCCAACTGTTAGATCTTTGGTAATTTGTGGTCGCCCAGATTGATGTCCTGCTCGCCCGACTGCTCGCGTGGTCGCCCGAATTCAGTCATCTTGCGAAGGTTATAACTTTAGATCCATAGATCCGATCGACCTGATTCTTTTTGTGTTAGCTGCGGAATTAAGTGTAGTTTCTACAGTTAAAATTTTACATCAATCCAACGGCTGGATCTTCGGGAATTTATATTTTAGTGGATGTATATCGGTCTGCTCGCCCAGACTGTGCGCGTGGTCACCCAACTGTTCACGTGGTCGCCCAACCTGCTCGCCCAAGTGCCAAACTGCTCGCCCAAGTGCCCAACCTGCTCGCCCAAGTGTCCTCTCGCTCGCCCAAGTGTCCTCTTGCCGCCAGTGCTCTACCGCCGCCAAGTGTCCTCTTGGTCGCCTAGGTGCCCAAACCGCTCGTCCAAGTGTCCTCATGGTCGCCCAGCGCCAAACCGGTCGCCCAAGTGTTCTCTTCGTCGCTCGAAAGCTCTCTTGGTCGCCTGCACTTCTAAACTGGTTTCCCAACCGTGAACCGGTCTTCAAGCAATTTGAGTTTGAATTGGGGTGTTGCAAAAAGTTTAAGAATAAGATTTTAGCTTCCGCGCAATCATTCACCCCCCCTCTGATTGACGCCATCCGATCCTACACGGAGTTCTACGTTTAGGTTCAGTAACTATGGGATAATCACTATTGATCAGGGAGAGATATCTTTGGCGAGTTGGAGCAAAATTTAGCCGATATATTTGATGCTCGAAGGGTCGTGGCGAGTTAGGCAATTGGAAGATTTCGTGTTTTTAGTTCGCTTCCCGCCTCATAAGAAAGTTTCTGATCTTGCTTTGTTACCTAGCTTTAATCTCAACAAATCTGGTGTAACTGTCTATATTGAAGATTGGAAGGGTGATGTAGATACTTTTGATGAGCTTCAGAAAGTTTGGGTTCAAGTCAGGGGTATCCCTCCAAAATGGTGTACCCGGAAAGTTTTTGTTCAGATAGCGTCTTGCTTTGGAATTTTGATAAATGTGGACTGGACGGGTATGTTCAAAAGTTTCTATGAGGTTGTGAGGCTTCAGATTGCTTGCAGGGACCCCACTAAAATTCCTCAACAGAGAATTATGGGGGCGGAGAAAATTTTGTTTATGCTTAATCTTTTAGTCGGACAGAAAGAGGTTGTTGATACTAATGAGGAACATGATTTGGATGCTAATAATGATGATATCAATGATGATGTGGATGACCTGGGTGAAGAAGAGAAAGAAGCTAAGGATAAAGGTACTAATATGGATACTGAACAAGATGGTTTCTCTGGACATGGTATTTCTGGGTCCTCCTCCAAACCTGGGAGTAATCCTGATAATAGGAACTCCTCCATGCCTCAAAACAAGTCTGGGAATGGAACTAATTCTGGGGTTGGAAGAATGTCTTGGCTGCAACTATTTCATAACAATGCTGAAGGAGCTTTTCAGGGTGAATGTGTGGATAATGAGAGGTGTTTTCAGTTGCTTAGAGACCTGGAGATGCTTGACTCTGATGAAGATATTGAGTCTTTTAATGAAAAGTGTGATGACCTTCGGTTTCGGTGAAGGTCTTTGGCAAAGAATGTGTTGAAATGATTCTGAAGATCTTTGGGTACAATCCAGTTATTCAAGATTGTCGAAGGTTCAGGATAGTGACAAAGAGTATTGTCTTTGTTGATGAGATAATGGTGAACTAGAGGAGAAAGGAAAAGAACCAATTAAAGAAGAAGCGATCAACAAAAGGCGTAAGAAATGGGGCGGTTCCAAGCAAGAGGAGAAGCAAAAGATTGGAAGATCAAAACAAGACTGTTTCTTCAAAAGGCTCAAGAGCTACTTCAACTAAAGAATCGGAAGGATGTCCCAAACCTAGAGGTAATGCAGTAAGAGTTCTTTTGATTGCTTTACGTTCAAGAATTGAATTCTATTTCTAATAAAGTAGACATTGTGATGGGAGTTTTTGAGCAAGAAGTAGTTGATAATATTAATGTTTGCAAAGAAATTGATGCTTTGAGAATTGATAATTGAAGAAAACGGTCTCTGTGGGAGACCGGGATAATTATTTTGTGGATGTTTCTTCCGCTAAAGATAATTTTGAGAACTGCTCGTGGGTGCCGGTCGTTTAAATGATAAAGAAATTGATATGGTCAAAAGTGAAGTTTTGAACAAAGCAGATCTCTCAAGGGAGATATTTGTACCGGTAAGAAAGACATTTCTAATTGTAGTATCGAGAATATTACGTTAAATGCTCGGTGTTTTAACACTCCTCCGAATCCTCCGAGGAGGATTTTGGAGAGTTTTCGATTTAAACGGTTGGATAACGGTCAAGAGATGTAAACAGGCAAGCACCCTATGAGATGCAAGGAAAATGAGAGGCATATTTTGGAATGTTAGGGGTTTGGGTCACAGGGAAGACTCAAAACTTGACAGACCTAATTAAAAACAACAATGTGGATTTTGTTGGTTTTCAAGAAACCAAGAGAGATAATTTTAGTGTTAGTTTTCTTAATAGTATCAGCGGATCTAAAAACTTTGAATGGCGTTGGCTTCCAGCCAAATCCACTGCAGGTGGTATTTTGGTTGGTGTTAACCCTGATATTTTGGAGATTATTCAGGTCGTTATGAAAAATTTCTTGATTCAATGCTTGATTAAAAATAAGAGAGATGAGTTTGTATGGAGACTTGTCACTGTTTATGGCTCTCCATATGAGGATGGAAAGCTGGATTTTATTTCTGAACTTCATGAAATCTTTGTTGCGGATGGTCATACCCCGACCCTGTTAGGAGGGGATTTTAATTTGGTTAGATACCAGACGGATAAAAGTAATGGTAGGGTCGATCATAAATGGTGCGACAAATTCAACGAGTGGGTCGACATGTGGGGCCTTATTGAATTACATTTATCGGGGAGACATTTTACTTAGGCTAATAATCAAGATAATCTAATCATGTCGGTGATTGATAGGGTTTTTTGCAGTACTTCTTTTGAGGCGAAATTTCCTTTAGCTATGGTGTCTTCCCTTGCTAGAGTTGGCAGTGATCATACTCCCATTTTGTGGGAGTCTGGTCAGAACAATAATCATTTTAAGTCTGGCTATAAGTTTGAGAAGTGGTGGCTTCTTCATGATGATTTTTATGAAATTGCTTGTGGAGCTTGGAATATTCCTTGTAAAAAGAATGCTATTGATAACTGGCAGTGTAAAGTTAGGAATTTTAGAAAGATTACTAAAGGTTGGAGTTTAAATGTTGGTGCTGAAATTAAAAGGAAGAAATCTGCGCTGCTTCAGGAATTTGACGTTATTGATGTGTTTTCTGAAGCTAGACCTCTTACTTGTGATGAGAAGGATAGGATGTATGTTATTAAGTCTGAATTGGAAAAAATTTGGGTCATGGAGGAAACCAAAGCAAGACAGCGGGCCAGAGAAAAAGATATTAAGGAGGGTGATAGAAATACTATATATTTCCATGCCGTTGCTAATCAAAGGAGACGGAAAAAGTTAATCAATGTTTTGGATGGGCCGAATGGGCCGGTGTATGATACCAAAGATATGTTAAATATAGCCTGTGACTATTATAAGTCCTTATTTGGTTTTGAACCCAAACCTAATATCAATTTAGGAGACTCCTTTTTCGGTGTTGATGAGATGATTTCTGTTGAGGAGAATCAGACTCTGGAGGCTCCTTTTACTGAGAATGAAGTCAGAAAAGCTGTGTTTGATTCTTATTCTGATGGGGCTCCTGGCCCTGATAGCCTTCCTTTTATTTTCTATCAAAAATTTTGGGATGTTATTAAGGATGATCTTATGGCTTTGTTTAGGAGTTTGGAGAACTGTGAGTTGGATTTATTTAGGCTTAACTTTGCAACGATCTCTCTGATCCCTAAAGAGAATAATGCGCAAAACATTAAACAATTTAGACCCATTAGTTTATTGAATTGCAGCTACAAAATTTTTACTAAGGTGCTAACTAGTAGGTTGGGTCCTATTTGTAACAGAATCATTTTACATAATCAAACTGCGTTTATCAAAAATAGATATATTCTCGAAAGTGTTGTCACTGCTCATGAGGTTATTCATAAAATTCATCGAGATAAGGGTGAAGGTTTTGTTCTCAAGCTAGATTATGAGAAAGCGTATGATATGGTTAATTGGAGCTTTTTGTTAGATATTCTAGCTAAAAGGGGGTTTGGGGGTAAATGGCAGACCTGGGTCTATACTATCTTGAATAAAGGCTCTGTGGGAGTCAAAATCAATAATGTCGAGAGTAATTTCTTTTCCACCAAAAGGTCTGCAGCGACCCTCTTTCCCCAATTCGCTTTTAATTTAGTTGTTGATGTTTTTGCTAGAATTTTACACAAAGCTGCGAATCATGGTTTAATTAGAGGGTCGTGCGAAGATTTTTGTTCGAGGGATTCTTAGCTTACAAGATGTCGATGATACTATTCTGCTTTTTGAAGAATAATGATAAGTTGGCCATTCACCTCAAATGGTTTCTTATTTGCTTTGAGTAGATGTCCTGGATGAGAATTAATTTTCACAAAAGTGAGTTGGTTCCTATTGGGTGTGATAGTTCTGCTTTCTAAAAGTTTGCTGATTTATTTTGTTGTAAGGTTGGTACTTTCCTATTAAATACTTGGGTATTCCTCTTCATCATGATAAGATTAAAGGGATGATTTTCAACCTCTCATTGATAAAATTCGAAAAGAGTCGCGGTTGGAGAGGGAGGTTATTATCTTATAGTGGTCGGTTGATCCTTATTAAATATTGTTTGGCCAAGATTCCTCTTTATTTTTGTCTTTTTTAAGTTTCCTAAATGGGCGTTAAATCGATAAATTCTCATATGGCTAACTGTCTTTGGGATGATTACGAGGGCATAATAAATTGCATCCGCTAATTGGCATCTAGTCTCGTATGGAAAAAGATTTTGGTGGTCTTGGTTTGCCTAACATTCGGGATCTTAATATTTGCTTACTTGCCTCTGGATCAAAAGGTTCTATACTAAGGAGAGTAAGGTGTGGAAGAACTTGGTTAATTTTAAATACAATATTGAGAACCCTAATATTTTTGCTTCTGGTAATGTTCATGCTCATGCTTCTACTTTTTGGAAAGGGATTGTCTGGGCTATGCAAGCCACTAGGTTTGGGTACAGATGGTATGTTGGTAATGGTAACAAGGTTAGGTTTTGGGAAGACATTTGGTTTGGGAACTCTTGTCTGGCTATTCAATTCTCGGATCTTTACATGTTAGTTAATGAAAAAGGCTTTACAATTCTTTGAGATTTGGGACGGTTTTAATGTGAAATGTACTTTCGGAGGACGCGTTCTCTGATAATATGATGATTAGGTGGTTTGAATTAGTAGAAGTGGCTAACACGTTAAGGTTATCAAATGAGGATGATGCTTTAGTTTGGCAGTATAACAGCAATGGCGTTTACTCTGTGAAATCCCTTTATGCTATCATAAATTTCAGAGGGGTGTTACCGGTTTATATTCCTGCAGTCTGGTGTTTAATTGTTTCTCCCAAAATTCAGTTTTTCCTTTGGCTTCTTTCTCATAACAAATTAATGACTAAGGATAATCTTTTAAAAAGGGGTTTGGATAAAGGTATTAGTTGTTGTTTTTGTAATGAGCCTGAGAGTGTTGTCCATATTTTCTTTGAGTGTATTGTTGCTAAGAATATGTGGGTTTTGGTTAGTGAGTTTTTTGATTTGAATATTGGTTACAATTTTGAATCCGTGGCTCGCTTCGGCTTAGTAATAAGAAAAATGCGTGTTGAATACCATTTGTGCGGCTGTTTTTGGTGTTTATGGAATATTAGAAATGATTTGATCTTTCGTTTTCAGTGTTGGATAAATGTAAAAGTAGCTTGGAGAAGGATACTCATATCTTTGAAGGATTGGAGGCCAATTTACAAGGAAGAGATGATGTCCAAGATGGATCTTTTCTGCAAGATGTTGGAGAGGAAACTTCAAACGCCACTTCTGCTGGGTCCTGGCTCATCAGCTTGAAAGATACAGATGTAATGTGTGATGCGCAGGTTGAAGGAGGTATTTCTCCCATAAGGAAGCGTTCAGAGTTTATCAGCAGACTCTTAGAAGAGAAGCTATAATGGTGGTGCTTGGGACTGGATTGTTTCATATTCTGGAATCGGTGGTGAAAATGTTCAAAAGTTGAGGATGTTCTGCTGCTTTGTCAGGTTTTAGTTTTTTTTTTTTGTTGCTATGGGTCTGATCGTTGGGTTAGTTGGATGATATTATGTGGTCTGGCTTGATACTTTGGTGAGGGTATAAGTCTTGAGTTAGTAGTGTTTTCAATATTTGTGATCCTGTCAGGTGTAGATGGTGGGATTATGTTTCGGTGTTTCTTGTATGAGCTAAACTGAACTCTACTTGGTTTCATTTAATGGAACCGGGGCATCTGTGATGTCCTATTGATCTAAAAAAATTATTTCACACTCGATACGACCGACCGTTGCTTGAGTGTTTGTTTCACTCATCCTCCGACGACATTGCATCGACGTGCCTGCCGTCGCAGAAGAACAGCCTACAAGGATAGACGCCACCTTCTAGCATCTCTAGGCCCCCTTCGGGACAGCTTCTGATTATGCAGATTCTGGATTGTAGTCAGCTGTATGGAGAAGCAAATGTCTCAAGAATCACGACCGAGAATCTGGTCGTTCGGCAATCCTGATTGTCTATGATGATTGTTGATCGGTGTCGGTGACGGATGAGCGGATAAGGGTGGTGGAGGGGGCCTAGGGACGACGGCGGAAGCCCTTGTGCCTTCGTGGGAGGCGGAACTCGTAGAATCTGAGTCAGAATCCGCAGAATCAGGTGGGTGACAGCTTCTGATTCTGTGTACAAATCAAATTCTGATTCTGGGAGAAGCTGTCTAGAATCCTCCTGTTCGGCAGACAATCCGCTTTTATTTTAAGCAGAAGCTATATTTAAACTGAAACGAAGGGGCCTCTAATCCCTTTTTCTTTACCACGGCATGGTCTTGCAGCTTCTTCCATCAAAAACCAACGTCTAGTTCAGGCATCAAGGATTGGATTGCGGGCATTCTTGTGATTGACTTGAATATCTGGGAATGCGTAATTTTTGAACTTCAAAAACCTGGTACGCCTACATACAGATTCTTCTACTGGGGCATGGGCACAACAATACCATTAGACATGTGGAGGAGAAATGGCAAGATCACTCCACTGCAAGCATGTGCTCGTCATCACAAAAGAATGGCCTGGAAGGCACCTGTAGGCCATCGACGCCAGCTTCAAGCATCTCTATGACCTTGCTCATCGTTGGCCGATCATGAGACTTCATCTGAATGCAACAAAGCCCAACAATGCACAGTTTCCTCTCCAATTCATGCATATCAGCAGCAGCAACTGATATCTCGCCCACTTCTTGCTGCTCAATTAGCCGGTCATACACCCACGACGGGTAGTATGCCTGGCTTGAGTTCGTTGCGCTCTGATTTGCATTCCTTCGTCCTCCAGCCATTTCCAGCAGTAGCATTCCAAAGCAGCATTTCCAGCAGCAGCAGCAGCAGCAGTATCATCTCTATGACTTCGCTCATCGTCGGCCAATCATGAGACATCATGTTAATGCACCATAATCCAACAATGCACAGCTTTCACCCCAGCTCGTACATGTCGGCAGCAACAGATATCGCACCCACTTCTTGCTGCTCAGTTAGCCGATCATATACCCACGACGAGTAGTATGGTTGGCTTGAGTTCGTTGCGTTCTGGCCTGCGCCCTCTAGACATCTCCAACAGCAACATACCAAAACTGTAACAGAAAAACTAACCAACGGTATACCGTTGCAACGGTATAGGATGAAACTTACCCGTGAAACATGAAACTTTGGTTGAAACTTATCTGTGAAACTCGAAAACCTGATAAAACTTACCCGTGAAACATCATGAAACTTACCCGTGAAACCTAGCAATGAAACTTACCCGTGAAACTAATGAAACATGCTATACCGTTGCAACGGTATACCGTTGGGTAGTTGCTCTCGTACTGTAAACATCGGATTTGCTAGATATTACACCAAAGCTCTGAGATATCATCCCAGCCGCTAGCTGGCACAAAGCTCTTGTCCCAAATCCAGCGACTTTTATGACATATTTAGTGATGAACATAGGATTCCTAAGTTTAAATAGATGGCTAGAACCTAATGACTATCGTAACAAGGAAACTGTAACATGGTACATACATTGGTATTTTTTTTTTGCTGTCTAAGCACCATTCCAGGTAACCTACAATCTTGCTAGTTAAGGGGCAATTTTTGTGTTCCATAGTAAGAAAAGAGCTCTTTTACGGTGGACAACTCTGAATATTAGCCGTCCATTCAATTTGACCCAATGGATAAGATTAATTAGAATGTATTTATACTACCTATGGTAGTATTGGTAGTACGATTGATATGAGGGTTAATAGTGTAATTTAAAGAGCTCAGCGCTTGACTTGGCCCAGCCTATTATGGAAGTGTTAGGGTTAGGATTCAGGAGCATGGCTGCACCGGTGCGTGAGGAGACTGGCGGCCGACGCTCAGTGTGTTCGGGACTACTCCACCCGCCTCAGAATCCCACGCTGGCGGCGCCTCGCCGCGAGATCCCGCGATGGAGGTGAGCGCTGGCTCTGAACTCTCATAAGCATTTGGACTAATTCATGGAGGCGAGCTAGGTGGTCGCGTCTTTTGTTCGCTAGTACTCGGTGGTGGTGGTGTTTGTTGCTGTTTCTGCTATTCGCGTCGTTGGTGGTCTCGTTCGTTCCATGCATTGTTTGTAGCGAAACTATGGGTTGGAGATCGCAAGAGTTGGCGTTTCTGCGATGATTTTGCTTGATCTGGTTCAGGGACATCGTCGCGGTGACTAGCAACGAGGGGATTTCGGGCGGCTAGCGCTACATTGCTGCTGCATCCTGAGGGTCTTGCTGTTACTGGACGCAATGCAAGTGAGCCTACTGAAGATTATGCAGAGCCTGCGGTTCGAACAAAAACTCCGCCGGAAAAAAAGGAAATTGCCAAACAGTTAAAAGACTATAATGCCCTTGATAAACGGACGGTCAGATCTAATTTTTACTACCACTCTTTACTACGCGTGTTATCCACCGTAAAATTTCTCTTCAATGCCGATAAATTGAATAGTAAAGGCACCACGACGAAATCAAGGTAACATTCTGCAGATGTATGTGACCTTATTACCAGAGAAAATGGTGTTTGGATGGAAAATTCTTACCTAGATATGTTTTTTGGAGTCAGTAGTTTGACGAATTAGAAAAACCATATCCATTCTTCACTCCTGAAGCATGCACATGTGGAAAGAAGCGACACTCCATAGCCACCAGCGCATCGGATGACAACTAAACTAAAGGCTTGAGGTGATACCCACCAAGATCCTGATCTAGCACAGGCAGCAAAATTTGAAAGTTTGGATAAGTCTAACTATAGCCAAAAGTTTACTTGAAAAGACATAGCATCTATGGTGACTGACAGCGATCAGATTGCACTAGAGTTCTACTGCTCCTCATTAGTGAGCCCAAGCAGTTGTTCACCCCATCCGAGAGACCACTTTGCCCTTGAGACATAGGAGTGTAGTTCCAATTCCATTATTACTAATCGTCATAAGCATTGCAAAAAAAAAAAAAAAGGGGAACTACTCCTTTTATTGCAAACATTACGTCATGTAGGATGAAAATAACATACGTCCAGCAGGAAAAAAGATAACATCTTAGCATGGAAATAGCAGCTTCACTTGTCAATCTTCCCAGCTGCTAGCCATACATTTTTCCACATGAAAATGTAGTAGGTTATTTCACGCTCGATACAATCATTACTTGAGCTTTTCCCACACATACTAGAATATGTTTCAATCATCTTCCTCTGAGATCGCAGCCAACTCGGAGGAGAAATGGCAAGACTCCACTGCAAGCATGTGCTCGTCATCACAAAAGAATGGCCTGGAAGGCACCTGTAGGCTATATCGACACCAGCTTCAAGCATCTCTATGACCTCGCTCATCGTTGGCCGATCGTGAGACTTCATTTGAATGCAACAAAGCCCAACAATGCACAGCTTCCTCTCCAACTCGTGCATATCAATAGCAGCAACTGATATATCGCCCACTTCTTGCTGCTTAATTAGTTAGCTGGTCATACACCCACGATGGGTAGTATGCTTGGCTTGAGTTCGTTGCATTCTGATCTGCGTTCCTTCGTCCTCCGGCCATCTCCAACAGGAGCATTCCAAAGCTGTAAACATCCGATTTGCTTGATATGACGCCAAAGCTCCGAGATATCATCTCAGGAGCTATGTACCCAACAGTTCCCCGTAGGGCGCTCGCTGGCACAAAGCTCTTGTCCCTTGGGTACAGCTTGGCGAGGCCAAAGTCAGCAACTTTTGGGACAAAATTGCTATCGAGAAGGATATTATGCGGCTTGATGTCAAAGTGTAGTATCTGCATATCACAACCCCGATGCAGGTAGTTGATCCCTCTGGCAATGCCCAGAGCAATCTCATTGAGCTTGTCCCAGGAGAAACTTCTCTCGGATGAGAAGATGTACTTGTCAAGAGAACCACGGGGCATGTACTCGTAGACCAGCGCCCTCCTCATCTCCTCCGAGCAGAACCCCACAAGACGCACCACATTGACGTGGTGGATCCTGCCGATGGTGGCGACCTCGCTGATGAATTCTTCCCCGTTGCATTTGGAGTTGCCCAGCATCTTGACGGCGACATGGACATCGCCTGGGAGTAGCACACCCTTGTAGACGGAGCCGTATCCTCCCTGACCCAGCTTCTCTCTGAAATGGCCTGTGATTGCAATGAGGTCCGTGTAGGCGTACCTCGTCGGGCCGTGCATTTGCTGCATCCGGAGGAACTTCTCGACCGCATCAATTGTTATCCTTGTTTTCCAGTACTTGTAGGCAAGGTAGATCAGTACCGGCGTAGTACTGCGTACAAACAAGGTTACATATATGGAATGCAAGTAAGAACATGTAAATACAATACGATCGATGATGCAACTGTGATGATGTAGAATGTACAGTTCTAAAGTACCTCCAATCCACTTCATAATCCTCGTGCCAAATAATATTGTATACGACATGCCCGCGTAGAAGTATCTGTATGCCATAGGCATACCAGGTTTTATAAGTCCACGACTTACGCATTCCCAGAAATCGGTGTCAATTAAAAAAATGCCCGCAATCCAATCCTCGATGCCTGAACTAGACGGTGGGTTTTGACGGAAGTCGCTGCAAGACCATGCCGTGGTACAGAAAAAGGCATTAGAGAGGGGAACCAACGCTTTTGAGATGAGACACTCAAGCATGAACTCACCTAATTAAATCCGCCACGCATTCTTTTACTGTGTCCATACTACGTGTTTTGTACGGAAATCGAACGGAGAATCCGTTCCTCATGGACTTTGCAACATCTGCATAGCTTAAGCTTGCATTAGATGGCAACATCATCGTGCCATGATCACCCAAAGGAGTCATGGCCAGGTATCCGCAAGATGGCTCGAGGTACTTCATATGGTAAGGGTCTTGGCCAGTCAACACATAGACGAAAGAGTTGTTGGTACTCATGCAAGTGACAGGCCTGTACATACCATTGTTCTTCACTTGCTGCGAACAATTCACAAAGCTAGCCCACAAATATGCAGCAGGCTCAAACTCGACCGAGTAAGGAGGTTGGCTCCACCGTGGAAGAGGGCAACTGTTGTTGTACAAATCCAGGTCGGCGTCGACGACCCAGAAGGTTGAGTAGTAATCACCCATAAAGTAGTTCACATAGTATTTCACATAATTGATGCTTTCCACATAGTATTGCGCATCGTCGATGCGTATTGTAGCCTTGCTGTAACTGCAAACCAGCTCGTGAGATTGAGAACCGCACCCAGCTGGATCGTCTGGCCGACGAAATGGGGATGATACGCTTCTAAGAGGGCCGCACGAGAAGGAAGGGCAGTCTTGCCGATGATGTCGCCCTTCAACGCGACCTGGTACAAGAAGTACTGCAAGCACATATAAGAGAGTTAAGGTTTGCAGGGCAGTAGAACGATGAAATGCACCAGGCGTCGCCATGGCAGATTGGCCTGTTCGCAAAACCAGACGGATAAAGGGCACCACGAAGTGTGGTAGTTTACATACCAACTGCTGGCTATACATTTTTTTGAACTTAACCAATGGCTCTACATGGCTGTGACGATGTGTGAATTGGGATGACTTGACTCAGTTCCAGTCCAATTCTGTCTTTTTTAGACCAGAGACCGAAAGGCCCCGCCTTGATTGAAAGCAGAATAACACAGGTTCTTACAAACTGGGGATACCACTTTAGTCTAATTCTGTCTTAATCACAGTAATGTACAATTCATGTCATGTCACTCACCGGTAAACAAATAACTGAAAGCGTTTCCGTAGATTTTTCTTTTGAAGAATAGCATTTCCACAGATTGCGGACGAAGACTGGGCTACAACCATACACTCACGCTGCGATCATGGAATTGCTCCACATCAGTCACACAGCTATCACCACATTGCAAGCCTTATCAGAATTCAGAACTCTGCATATCGTGCTTTGCCAAGTCAACTTCACCGTGACTTCAGTAGAAGAATACAAGCATCCGTTCCACGGGGTAAATTGACAAGAACAGTCTAAACAGTGGTAGCACTCATTTCAAAGAAGCACTTTACTTTCAAGGCAATAGCAGAAGTTTCATTGGCAGCTGGAATGCCTGCTCAGGCAGGCAGCTACCATGACAAGCACAGCATCAATCCTCACCAGAGGTTGAAGCAAATTTTCAATAAAGGAAGCTTTTATTAATCTTAGTAAATTACATCAAGGTGATACAATTATACTAAGAAGACTCCCGGCCTCTACACAGTTTGGGTGTACACAGCCAAACACACACACACAAGAAAAGACAAATGAACCATCTCGGCAAACTACATTACGCAATATTGTCTTCAAGGCTATCCACCATCATAGCAACACTTGGACCGTGATAAAAGCTCTCTAATGACAACGCCTTCAAGAAGGACTCGATACGCACACGCACCGCCATTGCCATGATCCAACCAGTGAAGGCCAGACCAAAGGTTTTCACATCGAGAGTAAATCCTCAGACTACAAAACAATGCCTTCAACAAGGCCATTGCGAGCACAACCAACAAAGGTCGACCTAGAGATTTCTCCCAAGTCGGCACCGGAGATCCCAAATGATGCAACCACCCTCATTCCGAGCTAGTGCCGCCATACCACTTAATCTTAGCCAATCGCAACGGCCACCTTCTCAAAGCCAGACAAACAATTTTTAGATGTTCGACTCTACGATGACAGATTCGCGAGCTAGCCAATAGGCACACGATCATCAAATCCATAGAGTGCATCTAAAAAATGAGTTGTGTCGCCTAAAAAAGCGAATCCGCGAATCGATGCTAAGATGACATAGGTCAAAAGAAATGTATGAACAACGCTAGTAAGAGATGAAGACGCTGAAGCGAAGAGTAGTCACCAAGAGAGTAGTCCCTTATCTCAGCAACGGCGCGGCCTCACAGCGCGGCGGCTCGGCGCCCCGATGCCGTGCCCTCTCTCCGCTCGGTGATAACGCAGCCCAAGGACACGTCGATGGCGCAGCTTCCTCCCGGCACAAGCAAATAGCATCCCGATATTTTTTATACTCGCGGCCTTCTCTTCGTCCACCTTCGTCCCCATTACATTCCATGGACTTGCCTAATTTTCTTGCCACGCTACTGCTCCTCTCTCTTCTTACCTATGAATCCTATGTGGCCACAGCATGGGATGATGAACACTACAGGAAACAAGGAAATTAACGTCGGCCATTTTAATTAACGTCGGCTAAGGAATAAGCCGACGTTAATTAATTAATTAACGCCGGTGACAAGTGACCGACGTTAATTAATTAATTACCGTCGGCTTATTCCTTAGCCGACGTTAATTGTCTAATTGACGTCGGCCAAAAGCCAGGCCGACGATAATAGTTGCCATGAGACCAACTTTTCGCGCCGCCGCGCCCATTCGCTGCTCGCTCGAATTAAGGCTTCGCGCCTCGACGCCGCTCTCACTTTCGCTTACGCCTCGCCGCTTACCCGCCAGACGCTGCCGCCGCGCTGCTCCAGGCCGCCGCCGCTCGCCACTTTCTGCGCCCGCCGCCCTTCACGCCGCCGCCGCCAGAGCCGCCAGCGCCAGCAAGAGCTTCAAGCCGCCGCGCCACCACACCACGCCGACGGCGCCGCCACGCCTCACGCCGCCACGCCGCTTCGCTGCCCAGCCAGCAGAGCTGCGCACACACACACCACGCCGGCCGCGCCATTTCACGCCTCCCACGCCGCCCCACGCCTCAACGCCGCCCTTGCCACGCCACGCTGGCGCCAAGCGCCCGATCGCGCGCGACCTCCTCTCCACCCGGCCGTGGCGACCTGTCTCCCTGGCGGCGACCTCGCCCTCATGGCGTCCTCCTCCTCTCCGGCGGCCACAAGCTTGAAGGTCAAGATCCCTTTATCCCACATGGTACGCCTCGCATTTTGTCTATCTTCCAGGAACATGTGAAAATTGTAATGCGGATGCCCATGTGAAAATTGTAATGCAGAACATGTGAAAATTGTCTATTACAGTGTGGTCACTTCCTGTTGAAAATTGTCTATTGCAGAGCATGTGAAAATTGTCACCTCCAGCTTAAGCTTAATTTTCTAGGTCTAAGATTAAACTAGGCCAAACAGACTGTTAAGATAAAGCATGATACTATTATTACATTTGTCATTATATTTATGTCATTATGTGAACCATGAAATCACAGATATTAGCATATAATGATCCATATATGATGGCAATGTGTAATGAAGATTTTTATATATCCTTAAATTTAGCCTATAATCTATGCGAGGTAGATTCCTGTTGATAGATGTGCAAAGATAAATTAGAAATGCTTAACCAAATGACATAGTAACAAGACATGAGAATTGAAAAGCATGCACATCAGCACACCTAAATACAACTTGATAGTTTATCATCACTGTAAGGCGGTAAATGTGTCTATCAGCAAATATCTAATACAAGTAAGCTACAGAAATGAATTCACAAGCATGTGCTTATAAATATATATTTGAGTAATGGATTATTGTCGGATTTTTATTTTTGATTTCAAATCACATAGTGTCACGAAACCTATGCGTCACCCGTTTCGGATCGGCATGTCTCACATATGTCACATGTGAGATGTCTTTGGTCCGAATTGTCCCTTTTGGACAGCCTCGAGTGGATGACAAAGTCAGATTTATGACGAGCCACAGTGCGAATGAAATTTGGCGTCATAACCTGTTGTTCTCCTCGCACCATATCCGGGCATGCGGTGGAGAACAATGGGTTATGCCAAATTTCATTCGACTCTACAGCTCATAAATCCGCTTTGTCGACCACTCTTGGGTGGGTTTAGGACATATCCTTTCCTATAGATGTAGGGTCGTGATATATAGAAACAAAATGAACCTTATAACTGTTGATTTAATCTATATAGCCTCAAGTATGGGTGACGACCGCCGATGGATGTATGAAGGTTGGGAGAAAAGTGGGGCTCACTCGACCGAGTGGACGATCAAGGCTACCGCTTTTGTAATCGTGCCTTCAGTATGTCTAGTATGTTAAGGTGAAGTGCCCATGCAGCAAGTGCCGTAATTTCCACCCCGGGACAAGAAATCGATGTCTCGCACTGTGTCGGTTCGGTTTCATGCCAAGCTTTGAGTTGTGGGTACATCATGGTGAGTCACGTGCTCAAGGACACGAAGTGCGGATGAAGAGGAAGATGATAGGGCGGCGATGATAGGATGGATGAGATGCTAGAAGCTTTGCGCCCGAGATTAACGAGACTCGGAGGATCCGCCAACACGTGAGGTTCGGGAGTTCTTTGAGCTACTTAAAGCTTCAAGAGTCATTGTAACGAACACACGAAAGTGACCCGACTTGCTTTTGTGACGCTGCTCATGGCCATTAAGTCCAAGTATTTCTTTTCCAATAATTGTTACAATGATCTCGTGGAATTGATCTCGATATCTTCGCCGCGAATCATAAGATGCCTAGAGACATGTACCGTCTAAGAAGTTGTTGTCCGGTCTCGGTATGAAGTATGAGAAGATTGATGTGTGCAAGGATAACTGCATGCTTTTCTGGAAGGAGCATGAGAAAGAGAAGCATTGCTTAGTGTGTAAAAAACCAAGATTTGTCGAGGTGGTGAACGAAGAAGGTGAAAAGGTAACGACCGATGTTGCACACAAGCAACTTCGTACATGCCTCTCACACCTAGGTCAAGCGGTTGTTTATCTCAAAACGAAGTGCCAGGCACATGAGGTGGCACAAAGAAGGTGTGCGTGAGAACGACGGAGTAATGGTGCACCCGTCAGATAGTGAGGCATGGAAGGCTCTAGATAGCTTTGACGAGGACTTCGCAAGGGATGCGAGAAATGTTCGCATTGGGTTGGCGACCGATGGTTTCACGCCTTTCAACACAACCGCCGCATCATACTCGTGCTGGCCAGTCTTTGCTATTCCATACAACCTTCCACCTTCCCTTTGCATGAAATATGAGTTTATGTTTCTGTGCCTCATCATACCTGGCCCCGAACATCCTGGAAAGCGTCTCAATGTGATGCTCAAACCCTTGATCGAAGAGTGAAAAAATTATGGACATGGGGTAGAGGCGTATGATCGCTATAAGAAATGTAAGTTCAACCTTCGTGTTGCATATTTGTGGTCCATCCATGATTTCATGGCCTATGGTATTTTTTTTGGCCGGAGTGTCATGGAAATTTGACATGTCCGATATGTGGTTCGATACACCGATTGTTTTCGCCTTGTAAATGGTGGAAAGATCTCACATTTTCGATTGCCATAGGCGTTTCACCTTCGAGACACGCCTTTAGGTTCCAGAGAATGCCTTCCGTAAGGACACAGCTTGTCGAAGGGTCCGCCAAACGCCTAATCGGGCGAAATTGCCGATATCTTGAGTAAATTGGTGGAGAAAGAAGATGGGTTTGAAGGGTTTGGAGAGGAGCACAACCGACTCACATTTGTGGATTATGGGAGCTCCCATATGCGAAGGCCTTGATTCTCGATGCACAACATTGACGCATGCATCGAGAACGTAACGTTGGTGAAAGCATTATAAGCACGGTCATGGATATGACGGACAAGACAAAAGACAACCTAAAGGCCCAAGAGACTTAGCAGAGATCTCAGAATCGCCAACACTTGAGCTCACCGAAGGGGGGGTAAGCCACGTGCTCCATTTTGCCTTAAACCTAAAGAAAAGAAAGAAGTGTTGAGGTGGATGAAAAATTGAAATTTCCGATGGTTACGTGGCGGGATTGAGACGAAATGTGAATGTGAATACGGGAAGCTAAATGGGTTGAAAAGCCACGATTACCACATAATCATGGAAAGACTCACACTGTAATGTTTCGTGGGTATCTTAATGATAATGTGTGGAAGGTGCTAATGAGCTAAGTTATTTTTATAGACAATTATGTGCTAAAGAAATATCGAAAGACATGATGGAGAGGTTGGAGAAAGAGATACCAGTGCTTGTATGTAAGATGGAAAAAATATTCCCTCCGGGTTTCTTCAATCCAATGCAACATCTACTTGTTCATCTACCTTACGAAGCTAAAGTAGGTGGCCCTGTTCAGTATAGGTGGATGTATCACATTGAAAGAGCTCTAAAGAAACTTCGAGCTATGGTTGGCAATAAGGCAAGAGTTGAAGGGTGCATTGCGTACATTTTCTTTAAAAGAGATATCATACTTCTCGAGTGTATACTTTGCGAGAGAACCACAAAGTCAATGCTCCCACGATGCGGTACCATGTAGATGAAGAGACACCTTGTAGTGACCTACAGATTTTCCAATGGAGAGGTACTACCGTTGGTAGTTGCACTGCTTACTATTACACTTCGGAAGAAAAGAAATCTGCTTTGCTGTACATGTACTCCAATATGGAAGAGATGGAACAATATTTCACGTAAGAAAAGAAATCTGCTTTGCTGTACATGTACTCCAATATTACATGTCAATCAAGCTATGCTGCCGAAGACATCATTCATTTATGTATCCATTTACGTTTTCATTTACAGTGAATTCGATAAGCAGAACTGGACGTCTATTCGTCAACCAACTGCCAAGCAACTTAATACGATGCGTCGGGATGGATTAAATGGGGGCCCTAATTTCATCACTTGGTTCCGAGATCATGTAACACCTTCACATCCTATAATATTCTGTAATGTTACGTTTCAATATATTATAAATCTTATACAACTTCGAATCATATTTTGTTGGCGGTCGTGAAATATGGGAACGCCCATGAGGACTTGCTTGACTATCCTATGCCCGCAGAATCGTTAAAAGCTATGGGCGATACGACGTGAACGGGTTTCGGTTCGTTCGACCAAATTTGAAGTCGGTCGTCCCTTCATGCCACAACAAATAATCGGAGTTGTAACTAGGGCAATCGATGCACAAGGGATCGAAACAAATTTCTATGGAATCATTCAAAACATCCTCGAGTTCAGTTTGCGAGGAATAAGGAGCTCAAAGTAGTCTTTTTCGATTGTGTTTGGTTTGATAGCAAACATGGGACTCATCAAAACCGGTATGGGATGGTAGAAGTCAAACACAACGAACGACTACATGGCTATGACAATTTTATCCTTGCTCACCAAGTTGAGCGGTGTATTATATGCCATATCCATGCACAAGACCGAGTGCTTGGTGGGTTGTGTACAAAGTGAATCCCGAGAACGGTTACATACTCTGGTGATTTGGTTATCTTGATAGCCGGTGGAGGCTATGGAGGTTGTTGAGGTTTTCAAGATGAAGAATTGCCAAGCACTTTTGATATAGAGACCGGTCCAGTCTCGATTCTTTAGTCGGAGACCGTGGAGATATAACGATTCTCGAGAAACGAAAAAGACAACCAATCAAGAAAAAGTAACAAGTCGTCCCTTAGAAAGAAGGAGACTACATCATCGCGACATTGATGAATTTTGACAAGTAATTTTGTGTGTTTATTATCTTGTTCATTCGTGCATTATTATTGTTGTTGTACTAACTTGATATTTTTCTTTCAACAGATGCCTCGATCGATCAAGCGGTGGCAAAGGATTCCTCGATGGTAGGAGGAAGTCCAAGAGTTCAGCGATGAGGAGGCCTTGTTTCAGGGTAGCGCTTCAAGCGCAAGTAGACGACGTGCTTTGTTGAGTCCAGTGGAGCCTGAGTTGCAGAGTCGTAGTGTTCCTTTGCAGAGTGGAGAGGTAATTAAGCTTTTGATGTGTACTTCATGTCTAAACATAAATATGACATAAATATAACTGTCTTGTATTATTTCGCAGGATGAGACGACGGAGGAAGAAGTGGCTGCTGCCACAGATGTTGATGCAGGTAAATATTCTCTTAATTTATTTGATTCTTATCTTCTTTATTCATTCATTATTATTCTTGTTGTAGTTGGGATTGAGGAGCATCAGGAGGCTGATGCTGACGCAGGTAAACTAGAATGTTATATTCTCATAATTTATTTGATTATTATCTTCTTTATTCATTCATTATTATTGTTGTTGTAGCTGGGATCGATGAGGATCAGGAGGTCGATGTGGGCCAAGGGATGAGGACCCAATGGGTGGGGATACGACCGAGGGTTCTACCTGAGCCCTTTGAGGTTTAGGAGGAGCCATATCCCGCCTCCGGCGCCTGAGACGGGAGGAGGACAAGGTTGTGATCACACTGCTGGCGATAGGTTTGTATTTTCTAAACCATGTCTTATTTCATTTCTTTCCGGCTGGAACTATATCATTTATATGTCTTGCGTTCATGGGATGACTCGGGGTTTGACGGCAGAGGGCACCATAGGCAAGTTAACTACGTGCTAGGTAACCTCTGCCGCTTGCACTACCCCGGGTTGGTCACAATGCCAATGGCGAGCAATTTGTTGCTACTAGTTGGGATCATTACCGCTTGCTCCTAATGCCGAGCACTTGAATGCTCAGGGGGCAGTTTGGAGTGACTTTTGGGTAAGATTCTTTGTGCCAACTGGTATTGGTTCAACTGTCGATTCTTTACTATTCTAACTATTCTTTGTGGTGAACAATTGCAGAAGCGTTACCGTTTGGCTGACGGTGCGTAACATGGAGCATGCTCGTAGAGTTTTCCATGTAAATGCGTCGGGTGACCAAAGATGCATTGTCTAATGCTCGGATTCAAGCAACAAATCTTTACTTGAGGCAAGTTAAAGGGCAACGGATTAACAGGACTCATGGGTCTTGTAAACTTACTTGACCGAGGAAGAGTATGCAGGCGGGTAAAACAACAAATATTGGAGCTATTTGAGTTTAACGCTTGTTGGTAATGTTGTTTTAATGTATTAATATCTTTGTGCAGTCATGATTCCATGGTTGGGGACCGTCCAGAAGCTTACGGGCTCTTTTTGCGTTGGGCTTCACCGAGTTCATCGCCAAGTCAAAAAGAGCCGAGATCGCCGAGGCAAAGAATCAAAGCACACGATGGCGCCGATGGACATATGCGTAAAGCTAAGCGCATGGTAAGTCTGGCCGTAGCAATCTTTTGCAAAATACATGTTACTAAGTATATGTATGCACCTAACTTATGTCTCTGGAGGCTCGGACCGGTGTTCACCGAGTGATATTGAAGTGTACGTGGAAGGTCATAAAGGTCGAGACCGACACACCTGAAAGTTTGGCAATGATCGCTGCATCTTGATCGGTGGTTAGTAGTCACAATTTTGATCCAATTCAAATTAAGTTGTTTGATTTGCGTTCCCATTTAAAGTGTTCGATTTGGTTATGTAGGAGAAATATGGCGAGGAAATGGTCAAGCGCCATGGTGAAGACTATGATTGGAGGAAGGAACCGCTGACGGCGTGGCTGTGCATGCTAGTGGAGGCGGCAAGGCCCATGGGCGGTGAGATGTCATACCTTCTAAAATTTCATGAAGTCATAATTTCAAGTGCTCAAGCCTTTGTGGTCACGCATTTTGAAGGTACTCCATGTTCCTTTGGAGTGATCGACTCGGCGGTGGTCTTGGTGAGAGGGATCTTCTTCGTCCCTGCACTCGGGGTTGGTAGCCCGCTCCTCGAGGCGGGAGTTGGAGGTTACTAGACTGCGTGAGGAGCTGCGCCAACGTGATGATTATGCAAGGGCGCAGCAAGAGTACTACGCTTCATACCAGGCACAACAGCAAGCGGCGATTCAAGTAAGTCCGAGTCTTCAATCTATTGCATTTAGAGAATATATTAATTCAAAATACTTATACATTGTATTTGTAGGCAATGTTCCAGGCGATGGGGCAAAACATTGTCTTTCCACCGTTCCAGCCACCGCCGCCACCGCCACAATGGGGGATGTATCCTCCGGCACCTCCTGCAGCTCAGGTATTCTTGCTAAACATTGTGAATCGAGTTGAACTTAGTCAATCTAGCTAATATTAGTTTGTTGTACCTAATCTTGTTCAAACTAGCTACATTTAGTCAATCTAGCTAAACTTAGTCATTTCTAGCGAGACTCAGTGAATCTAGCAAGAGTAAGTATCTCTAGAGTCAAGTTCGATGAATTTAGCGATATTTAGTTCATTTTTGCTAAACTTGGTCCGTTGTAGTTAAACTTTGTAAATGTAGTTAAATTTACTCAATATAGCTACACTTACTAATTTCTAGCTAAACTTTGTCAAAACTTGTAAATCTAGTAAAATTTGATCAATCTAGCTATAATTGTTGCCTTATGTAGGGATCAACGGCACTGGCCCTCGTCTTCTAAAGACTCACTTTGCAACACTTGCAAAGACTGCAGATCCGGTGGTTCGTTTCTTACTTGTCTCCTTATGGTACATTCATTCTTATATTATTGTCTAATCTTGCATTTTCTTGTGTAGGGAACCGACGGCGCAACTGCCTTTGTCAACGCGCTTTTTGCTTCCGGATCAAGCGGCCAGAACTCCAATCAACCAGACGGCGGCCAGCAATTGTAGATTGTTTCATAGTTGTGTCACTTTGGATGGATGTGTATAATCGAGTTGAACTTTGGATGTATTTGTAGTTGTGTCACTTTGGTCTTTTTTGGATGTTATGACAATTTAGACATTATGATGGATTGATAACTTGATTATATGCATGTTCTGTGCTGAATTATTTATATTCGTGAATTATATGTGTTGATGTGTGAATTGCTGTTAATGTTGATTATATTATGTATTGAATTGTGTGGCGAAACATGAAAATAGGGGTAAAAGTTGCCCCTGGAATTACTAATTAACGTCGGCCAAGGGTTGAGCCGACGTTAATTAGGGGATAATTAACGTCGGCCAAGGGTGAGCCGACGTTAATTAGGGGATAATTAACGTCGGCCAAGGGGTGAGCCGACGTTAATTAGTAACCCTGCACCCTGTTTTCGTCCGACAAATATCCGACAAAAAACCGCTAATTAACGTCGGCTAAACAGTAGCCGACGTTAATTAGTAATTAACGTCGGCTAAACAGTAGCCGACGTTAATTGGCGCGGTAACGGCATTAATTAACGTCGGCTGTGCCAGGCCGACGTTAATTAGTAATTAACGTCGGCCGCCGACGGTAATTAAGCTAATTAACGTCGATTAACTATCGTGGGCCAAAAGCCGATGTTAATTAGTGTTTTGCCGGCGTTAATTGAAATTAACGTCGGCAAAACACTAATTAACGTCGGCTTTTAGCCGATGTTAATTTGCGGGATTACTGTAGTGGAAGATTTCTTCAAAACTTGTTCGCCACACCGGTGCACAAAACATGGACCAGAGATCCGGTTCCCGTTCCGGCTTTCGACCCACCCTACATCTTGCGGAGCACCTGGCATGCACTTATCATGACACGATCCTTGATCACCATGTTCTTGGCTCCTGCAAAGTGACTGCGATATATTACAGGCACGGCGTCATCAACGTCATCCCACTTGTGGAACCCTCGTATGTGAGCTAAATTCCCGCATTTTCTCATCAATGTCATCAACGTCATCAACCTGTTCTCACGGAGAAGGTACTCAATGTGAGCTAAATTCACTTATTTTCTTTTCATGGTTGTCATGTATTGATTGCGCATATAATTTGGAGAGTTTAGTTTAGATCAGTTGTATTTTAGGTCTCGAACCAAAGTGTTTTTCTCAAGGAAAGAATACAGTTCTATTGGAACTACAATTTACACGTGGATGGTTAGATTAAAAAACGACGGTCCCATATCTTTCGGAAATAATATGTGTGTATGCGTGTATATATATATGTATATATATATACGTATATATATGTATATGTATACGTATATATATACGTACGTATACATACATATATACATGTGTATGTATGTATGTATGTATGTATGTATGTATGTATGTATGTATCCCCGATTGGTAAGTTAATCACACTGAATCTGCATCATTGTGTTCTAGCTTGGGTTCAATTCAGGGGCAACACCTTTATTGTTGGCTCTTTTGTTGTACTTGTCACTCTCTTGATTTTAATAATTTGAAAAAAAAATCTATATAGCACCGTAAAATTTGCTCCAAAGTCTATTCGGCACCCGAACTATAAGCTAGATATTTGACATCCCAAACTTTATAATCCATTTTAAATAACACTCTGACCCAATTTTCTTGAAATAAACGATAGGAGTTCTGCTATGCATTAAAGAAACACCCTGATCCAGTTTCACATAGTAATATTGAGCATGTGACATGATGAGTGGTTGGTTTTACCATAGAGAATGACACGCTGACCAAGTTTAGGTCAATGACAGGTTGAGTTAACAGGGACTTCTTTTTTCAAATCGAAATAAAGAGGGAGTGAGCTACATGGGCCGACAGCTATGGAATCATAATCGAGAGCTCAGCGGTTGAGAAGACCATGTGGGCTCACATCTCATTGATCTAATTTGGAGTTACACTAATAATGTCACTGTATGAAATCAGGCTACGATGTTATGTTAACTGGATTGTAAAATTTAGTATGTCAAATGTCTGATTTATAATTGGATGTGCTTGATGGACTTCCGAGTAGAGCTCCGAGCGATATATATATTTATTAGAAATAGCAGCGTGCTATTGCACGCCGTGTTGTGTGGGCGTGGGAAAAAATTGACGAAAGGACGTAAACGTGATCTTCAACATATTTCTCACTCCGGAAAACAGCAGAAACCGAGCTACGGAGGAAAAAATAGAGAGTTAGAGTTGTAGCAATATCTCTTTCGACGAATTATTTGGGAAATATCGGAGACCGAGGTGGAAAACCGAGGTGGGAAAAGAGTTTAGAGGGAAAAGGGCGAAAAATTATTAGTGATGACAACCTTTTTAGAGTTGCACACATATTTCTGGTGACGAAAACATTTTTTCCGGGGAAAACGGAGAAAGGACCTAGACGTGACGACTACCTTCTTAGAGATGCACACATATTTCTGGTGCCGAAAACATTTTTTACGCGAAAAACGGAGAAAGGACCTAGACGCGAATAGCGAGGACCTGTTTGTTACGTTTTTGGACCTATTCGCTATCCTGAAAAAATAGTGTGGGCACCCGGAAATATGAATCGATCCTCACACGTGCGTTAGACTTAGAGGTGACACCCATACTCCACTTAAGTGTATGCTCACTGCCACCCAAAAGTCCCGTGCACGGAGTATTGACTAAATGGCCCTCACTAAAGCAAATATGAGCCACATAGTCGCACCGTACACACTTACGCGTCCATGGGAGTTTCGATTCCATTCCGAACAACCATACCGGGATTGAGACCAACTCATCCACGCATAGCATTCGCCATCCATCTCAGGACCTTGGTATCGCCCACACTCTCCAAGGGGAGCAAGAGCAATAGCCAAAGAACAACGGTTGCACAGTGTATGCATCGATGGTTGATGACAATTCAGTACCGGATATGTGTCTAGTGCTAGTTCCCAAGATCAACGCTTAGCACCCACATATCCGCATTCGAGATGTATCGCAACACATACACATGATTCTAAGCAGTTGGAATAGCATAAACATAAACTACAACTATTACAACTACTTACTATTACAAGTAGTGGCCGACCGGCCAAATGTTACATGTCAAAAGAGTAAATTGCAGCGGAATTAAACATATACCAAAAGTAGGACAGCGGTATGCCCATCCATAAAACCCAAAGGCAACCGACTTGGAAAAGCCCAAGTTCATCCATCAACATGATCGCCGAACCCGGGGCAAAGTAGGAGTCGTCGGGCACTCTTTCGTACCTTCGTCTATATTGTTTAGATTAAGCAACCGTGAGTACACGTATGTACTGCAAGACTTTAGTGTATGGAAATACAGTAAATGCAAGCTATAACAAGGAAATAAGCTTCTACACTAGTCTCATTTCAGCATAAGGCAGATTTTGTTTGCAAGCAAAAGATTCATAAAAGCGTAACGAATTTGTAAAGAGCATTTAGTATGAAGCTAAATAACAGTAAGTAGAGTTCATATACGCAATTCACAGCCCTCCATGGCTGCAAATGACAAGTAAAACAGCCACCAATGGCTTCCCAATCCACCAACTCATTCCAACATCATTTCCAAAAGCTTTAGCAAAAGCAAAAGACTATACTTGACATTATTCTCCCAAGTTGCTCATGACCGTGAGCACGGCTAATTAATTAGATTTTAATCTCTGCAGAGAGTGTACACTTTACCCACAAGACATGATCTACTCTTCTTGCCAAGCTATTAACACACTTCCTTTGGTGTGTCGGCAGAGTGATCATGACAAAGCCGTTCAACTAGTTAAAGCTTAGCCTTGCACCAAATGACAGTGATGTTAAACCCTTGCCACAGTTAGGAGATCCCGGACCGATGGTGCCCCATCGCGAACTCTCCCCATGACAAGGCATGCACCGTTGTATTGGAATGCTTGGGCCCCAACACCTCGGTGAAGGGAGCACCTAGAACGACTCCAGTACATCGGATCGTCCATACTACTCCGGCCTACCAAAATGCAAGGCTAAACTCTAACTAATCTAGTGAGCTTAGGCTATCCCATACTAGCACATGTGGTTGCACCAAAACACTAAGGTGATAGCATCAAGTTCGGTCCTTAATTGACCCGGGCGAGGATCTCCCCCTAACTACGCGTGAGGTCCTTTTCACGCCTCAAGTTAAGTAATAACTCGCCCGCGTCTAAATCATAAGTTTGAGTTGGATTTTTCATCAAATTAAGTGGAAACCGTACCGTGGTTCCATCCATTTAAACAAAGTTTGCTCAATGTAGTTGAAACATCTCCCACCATTTTAAAACCAATCTAGTGAGCAAGTCTAAGCATGATCATAAGATAATTCACGAGTATTACCCAAGTGACATCAAGTATTGTCTACACCATTACTAGGTTACAATGGCAGTACATCAAACGTCAAGGTAATGGAAATGCATACAATTGGATTTAACTACCATCACCCACAATATAGCAAGTTTAAAACATACACGCATGCATATAGTTTGATAAAACAACATAACTTTGCAAATATGGGATCAAAATGGTCAAAGGAGGTGCTTGCCTGGTTGCTCTTCGTCGGGAATATAATCCGGATCTTAGTCGATGTCGTTATTAATCGGATCCGAAATATCGTCTTCTACGCGTCGAATAATAATAACCGAGACAAAAGCAAACAACATCGAATCAAAATGGAACAAAAAGAAATCAGATAAAATTTCCAAATTAAATCTTACCAAGAGGGTCATGGTGGATTTTGGGTTTTTGAATTATCGTTTGCATAGCAATCTTATTAGTACTTAGTTTATGTGTGGTTTTTAATCATGAACGGAATACTTTCATTCACCAATTTCATGGAACTTAAGCTATGAACACACATAGGGTTGCTTACTTAATTCAAGAGGTTATAATCGTGTGTTTTAGTGATTATAACTTCGAATTCAAGATGCAAAAATTGGTTAAGACTAAATAGAATTAATCACTAGTTGCAATGTTTATAGATTTTACTATTCTCAATATGCTTTTCGCAAACCTTATTACTTCTTGGTTTTACTCTATTAGGATTGAGTCAAAGCAAGATGAAATAAGAATATTCTTCTAGATTACTGCAGATTATACCCTAAAGATCATTTCTAGGCTGTTCTTTACTAAATTCAGATTTAGATGAGCTACTTTGCGAGTTAATAAAAGGCTTAAACGATCACATTAGACTATGAGTTAATGGTTCTTTATCTTTAATTGAATTCACTTAGAATTAGCTTTACGCTGGTTAGATCTTCTGATTTAGGCTATTGGCCTAATTTACATGATATCTAAGAAGGTTCTAGTGATACAAATAACTTAACTACAGGTTTCCTCATTTGCAACTACTGATTCGTTTATTCATATTACGGTCTAAAGTAATGTGATTACTTAGGGTTATTAAGCTATTAAGATTAATATGCAAATCATGGTGAAGTGAGATTATCTTTTCGTAATAGAGTAGACTATACTTTGGGGAGCACTATGGGCTAATTTCATAAGTTTTACGATTTAGGCGAGACATTATATCCATCGTTGAAAAGGCTTATGTGGCATTGTAAAGTTGACGCTATCGAATCGGCAAGAACATGAAGCGAATGATTAACACTTAAGGGTTTTGAACTAGCTAGATTTAGATGGAAAGCAAGTTACAAATAAGATGTTTTGTAGAATATGGTAGCACAACCTTCGTGAGAGTGTTACCAAACTGGTTTTACTGATTTTAGTATTTAGACAAGTCATTTTATCTATCGCTAAAATAGCCTAAAAGATCTTATTGGTAACAATAAGTCGGCCAAGATTCAAACTTAATTTCCAACTACACTATACATGGTTCTTGATTCATTTTTCAGGTATTAGCAGAGTACCATCCTAGAAATGTTTTAAAGTTAGTTTGACATTATTTTAACTTTAATTGCAATAGATTATCTATTTACCTATTGTTATAATTAACATTTCCTTTTATTAAAAGAATGCAAATTAAATCTTATCTTAAGTATTTTTTTTACTAACATGGATCCTTACTGTTTTAGGAACCTAATACAAATTACATTATCATTTTGTGAGCCATTATGCTATTATTTTGTTAATGGCCATAACAAGGTTAATTAATGATTATGAAGCAAATAATTTAAACATGGTTCACAATTGAATATTTCAAGATATTTGAATATCTTAGGTCAGATCCACCTATAAGAATTTATTTTATCATATTATAATTTAGTATGCATAGATTTGCATTAAAGACCATAATGGGATACTAACCAAAGTTTAATTCGAATAATAATTCTGTAGTTCAGGAATTAAATATTTTTGTGTAAACAAGTTTCTAAAGGTCTTAGGGGCTCAGAAAAAAAATTATCTTCATTATTTAATCATTTCTGATTTCATTAACTCCAGCTATAGACCATAATAGGGTTTTGAGCTAACGAGATTGATACGCAAACCTTATGGAATAAGATTCTTTCTATTTTTCCTTGCTTCTTTTCCTACTGCCTGGCCGCACCAGCCTCGCCTTGCTTTCTTCTTCCTGGACTCCACCTTCTTCTCCCTTCTCTCTTTCCTTCTCCCACCTCCTGGCCAACCATCCTTCTTGGTTTTCTTCTTCCACGTAGCCATCTTCCAGTCTTCTTCCCCTTCTCCCTCTCTCTCTGTCTCACTTAGCCGAGTTGCTCTCCAGCTCAGCCTCGGCCAACCTGCGCCCGAGGGTGCACGTCGTCCTCACTCGCGTGTGCCGCGCCCAACGCCGCCTAGCCGAGCCACTCCCGGACTCCCACGCAGAGCAGCACGAGCCGCGACTCGGCCTTGCCATGGCGCCATCCTCCTGTGCCTCATCACCGAACTGCTGCCGCAACTCCTCTGCGCACCGCACCTGCGTTGGACGTAGCTACCCCGGCAACGCGCCCTTGGCTCGCATCGGCTTGGCCTCGCCTCTGCGCCGCGAGCCGTGAGCTTCCACGGGCCGCTGCCGACGGGCCATGAGCTCCTGCGCCGCTGCTCGCCTCGCCGTGCCTCCGCTGCAATGACCGCCCGGCTACTGCATGCCGTGGCAGCACTGCCGCGCCACGACCGACCGCACCACCTCACCTCGCCTTGGGCGCCACTGCTGCGTGCCGGCCACCTCCGTGCTGCGCCATGGACGAGCTGCCACTGCCACTGCCGCACCACAGCTCCTCCCTCTCCTTCCTCTCTAAAACTCCCAAACAATCATGCATGCGAGAAGTGGTTGTGAAAATAGAATGCTCATGCTATGGGGATCGCAATGATATAGCATGCATGAACTGATTCTAGGTTTTTGCTGGTGATTGAAAGTAGAGAAGATGAGTGTTCTTGTGGGGAGAGAGGGTTGTTCTTGCTGTGCTTTATTTTGGAGAGGGAAGGAGAATGGTAGCAGGAGTGTGGCGTGAGGAGATGGGCAAGACTGGGCAGTAAAATTGGCGTCAGAACCTTGCCGTGGCAGGAGATGGGCATGCAGCAGCTGGCTCACTGGTGAAATGAAGCATAGAGACTGCCAAGTGGGGCCAAAGGAACAAAAGGGCCTACTGTCAGTGAAATAGAAGGGAGCTCACCTAATTCTGCTGATGGGACAGCATGAGATCAACCGCATTGACTGAGAATATGAGATATCATTCGTCATTATGTATTTTTCAAAATTTTACTGGCTAATCTGGAGACCTCTTTTACTCCACTGTAAAATTTTCAGATTAAAATTCTGTACAGAATTGTTACAGAAATTCCGACAGTATTGATAGCTTTATTTGTTCACTTCGGTTTTTATTTTATTTGAGAATGCAAATTGATTCAGCAATTTCTGAAACTTTGTTTTTCAAATTAATTTGAGTTTATATTGCTTCTGTAAAATTTTTAGCTCAAAACTTTACTCCATTATTTAATAAAAATTCTGACATTGCAGATTTCAGATTTGGGTGATATCTGTTTTTGAATTTTAAACAGCAATAAAAGTAATTATTAGTTTTTGATATTTTTACCATGGGTTAATTATGTTATTAGGAAGATATGATAAAATTTTCAGCCATGGATAATCTTCGATTATTTTTGAAGAATTCTGTCATGTCATGTTTTGAAGTTGAAACATGTTACTTTATCATTTACTTCTTTACCTAGCTCATTAAAATCTTTGGACAGCTGAAAAGATATGATGGGGACTTTTTAATGAATTAATATTATTTTTTTTCTGGCTTTTTACTTTTATCTTTTACCATCTTACTTTTACTCTTTTACTAGTTTCATTTATTGATTTTTCCTTTTACCACAAATTCGAAAATAATAAATAAGGTTGAAAAAGTTTTAGAAAAGATGGGAATTCAAAGTAAGATTACCCTCTCAACTCATTTTCAAAGTTTGTTTATTTTGGCCAAGAAGTTTTGATGTCGCAATTTGTTCTTTTCTTTTGGGTTGACAAACTAGAAAATGAAGAAAAAGATAATATTTGAAAAGAAAATCTTGGTTTTAGTTAAACTGTTTACTCAATTCCATTTTTGAAATTCTAAATTTTCAATTTTACTATTTTTAAAATTTTGGGATGTTACAAATAGAAAAGGGCTTATTCGCGATTTGAATTTAACGGGAGTTTTTTCAGTAAAATACCGCACTGAGGACCCAAACGAAAAAAAATAAAAATCTTCCCTCACAAAAAATCGCGGAGGATCTATCCGTAATTTTCAGGGACCCATCCGTAATTTGGAGAAACGTAGGGGGCTTTTCCGCAAAAATCCGGAGAGGGACACGTGGGCAGCGCCTTTGGCCGGCAATTCCAGGCGGAATGTAATGGCTTATATACACACACTTCTTTCTTCGCAGGCAATTTTGTCGGCCCAAAAAACTGCATCCATTCAGGATCGTTTGATCCATGGGCATGGTGACAACAGCAGATAGACATCCATGTGTAAACCCGGGACGCGTCGGCCCAACAAGTAATTGGGCCTAAGACGCAAACATACATGTACGGCACAATAATACCGAACCGTCCCTGTTGTCTTACTAGATTTATCATAAAAATACTTTTATTTTATTATATTTCTAATAATTTCTACTAGCATGTTCTCCCTCTTTTCTTAAGTACATTTCTACTAGCTCTCGACTTTTGTCTCCCCACTTTCGAGAAAATTCAGAACAGAACGCAGATACGTACAGAAATGCTGAAAATGGGATTCAATGGAGGTTCTCTTCGCGGAGGGATGAAACAGAAGCAACGGTATTGCCGCTCGTTCCTCATCCATCAATCCATGCGCTGCTCGTGCTGCTGCTACGTACTGTCCCCGATCGTTCTTGCGGTGCTGAATACCGGCTTCCCCACAGGAGGTAACGACGACGGCGACATCTTTCTTGCTTCGTCTAATCAACACATGATTGAAACTTTCGTGGTTTCCGTACTCGCCATGCATTGCAGTATTGAGCTCTGTTCTCCATTTCTGAACTTAAGAGTAGCATCACTCCAACTAGAACAGGTTCTATAGCAATTTGCAAAGTAGAATATCTCTCTCTCTCGAATGTTCAACAACAAATCTTACATTCGTCCACTTTGCAGTAGAGAAGTCTATGGGCGGGCGAGACGGCGGCCGTCCGCCACCGGCGCCAGCCTCCAGCGGGGGCCCTCATCAAGCTTCCAGTATGCCAAGCGGCGGCGAGCTGCCAGTGTCACCCCTGACGCCTGACAATCGGTGTGGCATCTCGATATACACCGCTACAAGTAGACTCAGTTATCATGTGGAGTATTCGAATTGGGGTGCAGCGCAGAAGTTTCGGATTTGTACATCCACTTGCTCTAGTTGAACAGTGGAGAGACCGATGTTTCAATCTCAGCTTCATGATTTGAGAACGTTTCTCATTCTTATGCAAAATTTTGGTAGTGTCTTAATTATTTGCAAAGGTTTCTTGCTTTATGGCAAAATTCGATAGTGTTTAATTTGTTCTCTTTACAAATGAAACATACATTAAATCCTCCCTTTGCACCTAATTATAACTTTTCTTTTCATTGAGAATATTCTCATTTGTTCTTGCCCCTTATCCCCACGGATTCATAACTTCCATTGCATTTCTGATTTAACAATGAAGCAAACAACCCCAATTGTGCAACATTGATTCTATTAACCGAAAAGAAGTATGGAGTCCATGTGAAGTATTGGAGACACACCACACCAAGCTTCAGTTCCAAATTGGAGAAGAGAAGGCAAAATGGCATCCCCTACAAGCAATTACACGATGGCTAGGCTACTGGACAATGGACACCACCAAGGACTTTTTAGTAATCTGATGTGGTGATACATGCAAATGCAGTGGCCTCCAATGTAAGATCATGGTATATGATATATTTGTGATAAACAATTGGCGAGATTTTTGATATGATGAATAAGTGGTAAAAAGAGTTAATAAAGCTAATGTGGATCAAGTTAGGATGAACTTGTTTTCGGAAGATTTTTTCTTTGTCTTTGATGCACAGGTGAAGCGAGGAGATGATCGTGGTGTGTGACGAGGGACCGAGACTAGGATGGGATTTCCAAGGTTGGAGTCGGTCAGGAGATGTCACTGGATGGTCGTGCTCTAGCTTGGACGCATAAAGATGGTGAAGACGTGGAACGGAGAAGTTCTATGCAGATTCTGTCCATGTTGTGGGCTGTATATGTGTCTGTTTAAGTTTTGGCCGTTTTGATGCGACTATTGTTTTTGGTCTGGCGGCGTGAGAAAAAAAAATCAGGCCGGCGACTGCATGCATGCAGGCGAAAAGAGCGTAGCGACTAGAAAAAGAGCGTAGTACTATTGTTTTTGGTCTGGCGGCCATTGTGTTTTTCTTGGGGTCGCGATCGCTTGAAGTCTGTGACGTGCATGCATGCAGGCAGGGAGCTTTTGTTTGCTTGTGTTTCCTAGCCGTGACTAGAAAAAGAAGATTGGAGGCCTCTTGCGTGCATGTGTTTTGACATGATTTGTTCCTGGCGACTAGAAGTTGATCAGCCGGTGTTGCTCTTGTTCCTTGTGGCTGGAGTTTTATTCATTGCGGCCAGGAAGCTTGAGGCGTGCTGCGACTAGAAGATTGGCTGCTTTTCTTTGAGGTTTTGTCCGGCGCCTTGAGGTGTTTTAGTCCGGCGTAGTTGGCGATTGTAATACTTTTCATTGAAGGCAGTTTGGTCCGGCGCAAGGTGAATTCTGTTCTTCGTTCTTGATCTTCATTTAAATGTCTATTTTATTTTCAGATTGATTCATTGTTTCACTGTGATAATTTTGATTTGATCTATTCAAAACCTTTCTAGGACATCAAGAAATTGATCTGAAAAGTTTTATTGGTTAATTCCTCATAAATCCTGATTAATCTCGTAATTAGGGTTAGATTAATTTTCGTCATTATTGATACAGTAAAATTACGAAGGTAATATCTTTAGATCCGTAGATCCGATAAAGTTGATTCCTATTGTGTTAATTTGGAAATTGAATCTAGTTTCTACAATTAAAATTTCATATCAATCCAACGGTGGGATCTTCGGTAATTACTGTTTTAGTGAACGTAGGTTAATCTGTTTTGTCTAAACCGAAGCAGTTTTTCCTATGTTATTTAGGGAGTTTAAAGAATCACTAAAAATTTATTTTAGCTTCCGCTCAATCATTCACCCCCTCTGATTGACGCCATCCGATCCTACACCAAATGTAGACCAGATCTTCTAGAGGAAATGTTTGTCTCAAGACAAAGGTCTGTGACCTAACTCTAATAAACGTACTAATTATAAAAGCTAAAAGCAGAACTAAACTATGCGATTTTGGTAAGATCTGCTGATCCTCTGAACTAAAAGCTACTAGTACGTCGGCTTATAACTTACAACTTGCGGTACATCTGTGTCCCATGCATCTATCATCTGTGTGGTTGGAGTTACCGACCGCTTGTGAAGAGACTGACAGCACAGCGTTTTCATTATATTCAATATAGAATATGTTTTCAGAGGGGTTTTTGATATAGATTTTGATAATTAAAATAAATAGAACTACAAGATTTTTTGACACAATTAAATAAATATTATTCATGTGTACTCATTCAGATAATAACAAGTTCATTTACAGAAAAATACGAACTTAATAGACTAAAAAATAGTCAAGTTGATGAACACATGAAATAATAAGCCACTTTTACGAGTTTCAAATAATAAAAAGGCGAATCTTGAGCTCAATTCTTGCATGCGTCGTTCTTTATATCCTTGGTCGACGTTGATGCACGATCAGTTCACCTGTCCTTGATTATATTCAATATAGAATATGTTTTCAAAGGGGTTTTATTTTTGATATAGATTTTGACAATTAAAATATATAGAACTACATGAGTTTTTTTGACACAATAATTAAATATATATTATTCATGCGTAGTCATTAAGATAATTACAGGTTCTTTTACATGACACGAACTTAATAGCTAGACTAAAAAATGAACAAGGATGAACACATGAAATAATAAGTCACTTTTACAAGTTTCAAAGAATAAAAGGGTGAATCTTGAGCTCATTTCTTGCATGCGTCGCTCTTTGTGCCCTTGGTCGACGTTGATGTCGTCAGTTCACCTGTCCTTATTTGAGGACAAGGTCTCCAACCATTTGCGTGGAACTCGCCTTTGGGGGATACAATCTCGTCGACAATAAAGCCGATGAGTTGTTCTTGGATTGCTTTAACCCGGTGCAGCGGGATCACGCCTGGCTCATCGATGTTGGGCTGACAAAGTGGGAAGTAAATAAATCTCTGGACATGTAATTAAAGTGTAATTAAGTACTAAGAAATTGACATGTTCACACTACCTCGGCGTTGGTTGTCGGCACATCGCCGTGGGTAATAGTTTGCATATAGTGGCACACATAATAGCCACATAAGTTGTTTCCTTCCGTCTGTCGTAGAACCTGCGATGAAATTTGAGAAGAAAACAATTATTATTGGGATGAAAAACTGTTACGGCATATTAATATTCTTTAATACGTACTCGAGTGCTTATTTGTACATCAAATTCGTTCTCGAAATCTCCTTGTTGCTTCTTTCGGAACCTTGCGAATGCCCTGTGTGATGCGTTATTATGAGTAGTAATTATCAGAGTTCGAATTAGCAAGGTATTTCAACATATATAATAAGGAATTAAAACTATCGTATATTGCTATATACCTGTTTAGGGTGTCAATGATATATTGATATTGGTCCACCGAGTCCTTTTGAGTCTTGAACAACGATCCGGCGCTATCAAGCTTGATGACAAGAAGGATCGATGATACCTATTCATATATGTATTGCAACATATATGTAACTAGCTAGTAGTATTATCAATGCCTTGGAAAATATAAGAACGAGAGGTTGTATATATCGTGCGAAGTTGAAGGGCGTATATGTACGGTTTGTAGTCTTTGTCCCAAGAATGCATCGAGAATGTAATCTTCAACATCCTTTCGGCCATTTCTCAATCCAAAGACGTACTCGTTAACAATCTCTGGGTCGATGAAGCCCACGTTGAAGATGTTCTCTTTTCTACATCTTTGTATCTCCATTCTACATAGAAAGGTATAAGTTTAAGAGTTGCAATTTTATTATGCGAGGAAGCACTGCAGTAAAGGTATGAGCTTGGCACTTACAGGCACCAGCAGCTCATGAGAGACACGTTGATGGAGTCGGCATGGTAAATATTGTAGAAGTCATCGAATTCGAGCCATATGCTGTTGTCCCCGCGATAAAAATCATCTTGTTTGAAGCGGAGGAACATCACTCTTCCTTGAGCGGACTCTGTCATGTACCATTCGTGAAATTGCCGTATCTTGGTTGGCAGATCCTTTATCTCATTAGGGTCAATCAGCTCCCGACCCAACTTATATTGCCATTTGACCTTTGCCTTTGGGAGATCATCTGTTAATCCAAGAGCTGCAGTTGCGGAACTGAGTCCTGCACCCTTCATAAATTTCTCAAGGTTCTCCTGATCTTGGTCTCTCTTGTTCTTTCCTGCCGCCGTCTGACCACGTTTATTCTTCTGTGCAGCCTTTATTATTGTCCGTTCATAGTTGGGCGGCATAAGCGATAACTTTGCACGGCATGTCGCGAAGTGTTCCGCCGCTTTTGGATCAATTGGTTCCTTCTTTAGCTCTGGCTTCTTTTTTGCGAAGTGTGCAGCCAATTCTGCTTTCTGACCGCGTCACTCTCCTCCGGTGTCATATCATATGCCCTCTTTGTAGGTTCCTTTGTCTTTGTTGATCGGCTGGAGGAGGCCTTCTTGGGAGCGGGTGGAGGACCCTTTCGCTATCGAGCTTCTTCCTTGGAGGAGATGGTGGAGGTGTGGTTTTCTGGGGGTTCGTTTTTGTTTGAGATGGTGGTGGCGGAGTAGGGCTTGCGTGGAGCGGGTGGTGGAGGCGTGCTCTGCTTTTTCCCATGAGGCATTGCGTGGAGGTGGCGTTGGGCGTGGGTTGCCGTGGTGGAGATGACACCCCACACCATCTGGAAATATGATGTACCGTTTGCGCCAGAGGATGATATTGTGGAGGGCTGTCCAAGCTTGTTCACGTCGTCGCCTCCGTAATATCGAGGTGAAGTTCTTCAAATCCGCTCGGCACCTCCTCCACCGCGACCTTGAGTAACCGGGGGTATTCGTTGCGATGGAACGTCGGCCTGCTCACCGGATATGCCATGCCGTAAGCCACCTTGATGGAGAGGTTACGGCGCATCGGCGTGTAGCTCACTGCTGGCGGCGAACCCTTATGTCATCCACGGGGTAGCAGGCTGTAAGTTCTCGCTTGAGGGGCCCGGTGGGCCTTGACTACTCCGCCGCGGAGGGCTGATCCGGCGTCCGGTGATTGCTCGGACCTAGTCCTCGAAGCTTCTTGAGGGCAAGTTGTACTTGTTCGCAATTTGCTCGCCGATGCTAGCTTTGGTTGCTCGAGCTCTTGTTCCAATTGGTACACTTTATGTGATTCTCTTGTTTTGCTTCTCTGCGGCTCCTATCGTACCCACATCCTTGGCGAAACCGTACTTCCACGGCGTATGTTTGCCCATACCTCGTGTCCGTCACAGGTGCTCGGGGTTTTGAAGGGCATGTGTTAGCTCGTCATTCTCCCTATCGCGCGAACGCATTACACTGAGGCCTTTCGGCGGCTTGTACAATCCTTTGACCGATCTCTTGCACTCTGGTGCCATCACCAAGCTGCCATCATCTGAAAGGCTCCCCGTGACCCATAAACCAATTGCGGCGTGGATCCACGAAGTGGTAGCCGTGTGATGTCCTTCGCCATTAATTCTTCTTCCGCTTCTCCCATTTGATGCAGCCTTGAGGTAACCACGGTGCCAAGATGGTGATGGTATTTCTTCTTCGTGAATTGGCCTTGTTCTTTTGACTCATGATGCGGCCTTGATTGGCGGCTTGTACTCCTCGAATGCTTTCGGTGATCCGCGACTTAGGAAATTGGTTGAAGTCGGGTCTTTCTCCATACGCACATACTTGCGGTGAGAGGCGTCTTCCACGCTTTGAAACATGGTGGCCATTTTCTTCAAAGTGAATTTCTTGTCCTTATCTTCCTTCCCTTGAGAAATGTGAAATTTTCCTTAATATCTTTCGAGCATGTCCTTGGTAGCTTGAGGCTGCGGCCCATTTTACGATGCTAATTGGGGCGTGATCCCTCACGTGATAACCGCAAGCGTTGTTATGCGGCCCAAGCTGCTGAAAGAGGGCAACCGGCATCCTTTCGTTGTTAACGTCCGTAAACCGTGCTTTGTGGATGGCTTCTTGTTAGGTCCCCAATGGTTGGGTTGGTTGCTCGATGTACGGGCTTGAAATACACAAACATATGTATAAGCGTGTCGAGTGTATTATATTAATGAATTGCGATTAATTAACATGTCAGCGGGATTATATTCTTACGGCTATACCTCATCCTCGCGAGAACCGGTGGCTCAGCGTTAATGGCTTCATCATTTGCGGCTGAGCGGCCTCACCGGAGCGAACATTAGCTTCATCGTTGCCGTATGCAGCCTCACCGGAACCAACATTAGCCTCGTGGCGGCAGCTTACTTCTAGCGATGAAGTCCATCAAGAATTGTTCTCCGCGAAAGTAGGGTCACCACGTCTGGTTGCTCCATCTATCCTAATTCGGAAAAAATGTTGACATAAACAACCATATTCTGATTACAACACAAGCATATTGTAATAAATTCCTTTCCTCTGCACCACAAAACAAATATAATATTATTTCGACTTGAAAATATACTAACACATTTCACATGATATATATACAATTTGACATTTCACATATACTTACACATTTCACATATACTTATACAATTTGACATTTCACATATACTTACACATTTCACATATACTTATATATACATTTCACATATACTTACTGATTTCACATGATACATATACAATTGACAATTCACATATTATTGCTTATTTGCTCAATAAAAAATAAAGAATCACCACGGTCCCCGATTGCATGCTATCATTTCAAAAAAGGAAATAAGATTATAAATCCACAACTAGAATGTTAGTAGTCTATTACACCAAAAAGAAAACCAGCGATCATTCCATATCAACTAAGCCGTCACCCGTGGCCTTCTTCACCCAGTGTATCGTATGCTCTCTGGCGACCATGCTTTTCGAACTTGCGGTCTTGATGAAAATCGGCAGAACCTTCTCCAGCGGCGGCTTTGATGTCGCCAATGGGCTCATCACGGTACGGCGGTATAGCGTTGCGTTAGGCGATTCGCGACCCATCGGCGATATCGGTGCGGTTGTTGAAAAAGGATACTGGCTTTTAACACTGCTGGTTGAAAAGGATGGTGACGAAATGACCTGATACAAGTGCTACTGATAGTGGCATGAAATATTTAGTGATTTGACATTTTTGAAATAATTTTATTCTAAAAATATATGAGTTGGGCCCTGTCTCTTGGCGCTGCCCTGCTTTGGCGACAACTGCGGTTCGGAGATATGGCAGCAGATCACATAAAGGCAACATTATGTCATTCATATAATGAATGATGACTAATATGGCAAAATGGAGGTAATTACATTTCATGATACATATACAATTGACAATTCACATATTATTGCTTATTTCTTTGAATAAAAATAATGAATCACCCGGTTTCCACATTGCATGTCATCATTTCAA
Organism: Guadua angustifolia; assembly: GCA_036346375.1. Lineage (NCBI taxonomy): Eukaryota > Viridiplantae > Streptophyta > Magnoliopsida > Poales > Poaceae > Guadua > Guadua angustifolia. Next base: position 91,055,891 of record CM070500.1, on the reverse strand, counting down.
AAAATGAAATAAGGTTATTAGCGATCATTCCATGTCAACTAAGCACGTCATCTCGTGGCCTTCTTCACCCAGTGTATCGTATGCTCTCCTGTGTGCTTAGTTGACATGGAATGATAGCTAATAACCTTATTTCATTTTTGAAATTGACATGCAAATGATTCATTTTTATTCAGCAAATAAGCAATAATATGAATTGTCATAGATCTAAAATGACAGCCAAACTTGCGGCCTGCGCGCTAGAGGCAGAACATAAACACCAAGCAATTTGCTTCCAAAAACCGACCCCAAACACAAAACCTAAACTCACCTTGGATATTGAATCACAACATCACCAAAACACTTAGCCATGCATCCACCAAGCTACTAATATGGTCATTCTTCCCCCCTCCGCCCTTAATTTCTTCCCAAACGACTCCTCGCATTTCGCTCCAGATGACTCCTTAGGCATTTCTTGAACACCTTGCGAGCGGTGAGATTAGAGAGGAGGAGGAGGCGTCTTGCAACTATACCTCGGTCCTCGGGGTGGAATGGTGGGCGGCGTCGGCGTGATGAGGAGAGGCGATGGCGAGGTGGCGGAGGAGGCTACGGCGAGGTGGCGTCGGCGAGGTGGGTGAGGAGGCGGCGAGTCACGCCCAGCCTTGGTCGAGTGGTGTTGGGATGGTGGAGTGGCGCCGAGGTGGAGTGCGCCGGGATGGTGGTGTGGTGGACGAGGCGGCAGCGTCGGCGAGACGGCGTATGGGTCTCGGCGGAGGGTGGTGGTGAGACACAGAGAGAAGCGAGCGGGGACTTAGAAAATTTGTGGTCTGAGAGCGGGGACTTAAAAAAATTGGTGTGTGGACTACTTATACCGGGACCTCTACAAGCGGTTGGTATTACCAACCGCTTGTACATAGGACTTCTACAAGCGATTGGTATTACGAATTGCTTGTAAATGTGCCTAACAAAAAAAGAATGGCTAGGAGGCGCGAGCGGGGGTCGAACCCTCGCGGGCTCGCCCGCACTCAAGCACCACGCGCTAGCCAGGGGGGAGGAAGAGATCTTGTCAACCTAAAAGGGCACCATATTCTTTTGAATATTAGCAGGAAGCACTACTAGCGGTTGGGATTACCAACCGCTTGTAAAATCTCTTCCTGGCGGTTAGTATTACCAACCGCTTGTAGAGGTAATTTTCACAAGGTTTTCTACCAACCGCTTGTGGAAGTGAGTTCGGTTTTTACTACACAATTTCCAATAAAGCGAAATGGTATAATGGTAAAAGTAAAAAGGTAAAACATAAAATCATCAAAAATCTAAAAAATTCATAATAAAATATCAGAATTTGTAGAATCTGAAAAATATCAGAATAAAAAATTGAGGATTTGTAGAATTTGGAGAATTCATAACAAAAATCTGAAAAATTCATAATAAAAACTTGAGGATTTGTAGAATTTGTAGAATTCATAACAAAAATCTGAAAAATTCATAATGCAAGCACTTTATTTTTGAAAAATGCTTTTGGCACTTTAGCACTAGGCGTATGAAGGCGAGAGAGTGAGTAGGAGACTAGGCGTATGAAGGCGGGAGAGTGAGTAGGAGACTAGGCGTGTCTTGCACGATTTACTAGTACAAAAAGAAAGTGAACATCATTGCCACTTTCCTAGTTACATTGCAAGGTCATGGTGCACACCTCACCCCAACACTTAAATATGTAGTTACAAAGTGCACACACCTCACCCCAACACTTTCCTAGTTACATTGCAAGGTCGCAGTGCACACACCCCACCCCCAACACTGAAATTTGTACATCTCAAGTAGTCACATACTTTGTCTTTACAAGTGTTCCTTCATTATGATCGCGACGTATGAAAGGAGCATCCACGTCTGTGTCATTGAGGAGGCTTATGTCGACATCCACGGCGAAAGGAGGAGCTCGTCGAACTAACTATACTCTTCCCGTCTGTGGCGTCCTCAACTCAACAATCCTTCGTTTGCCTTGGAGAACCACGTGTCGCTTTGGCTTACTACTACAATCTTTCTTCATGTCATACGCTTCTTAGGTTTGCTTGACATGTCCATTACGTAGAAGACTGTCTCACATCATTCGCGAGGACGAGCGGTTCGCGCTGTAGCGACTTGCGTGAGGTCCACGATTGTCATCCGTATTTGTCGACCTTCACGTCGCTTGAAGTCGATTTGACCCATTGGCACTTAAATAGAGGACCTTCAAAGGTCCATAGTCGAAACTCCATATCTCTTCTATGAAACCATAATATGTATCCACCTTGCCTTTGTTGTCTTGGCATCTATCACGGACACCGCTATTACGGTTGGTGCTCTTGTTATCACAGGCTCGGTGTAGAATGTGTAACCATTTATCTCGTACCCCTTGAATGTCACGATTTCACTAGATGGTCCCGAGCCAAGCGTTACAAGCTGTTCATTGTCGACCCTTTCAAAAGGATGTAGTTTTGTAACTAAGCGCGAAAGAATCCATGTGCCGGGGTTATCAATGCTCGAGACCTCCTCGGAAATCGGCGTAGAATACTCTTGTGCTCAAGGACATCTGAGGCCACTACGATTGATTGTTTCAAAAGCGTGAAATGTGCTTGCTTAAATGTAAGAAGATCATTGCATGCAATTGCTTTCCTTCCTAGTGTCCCTTTTCCCGTAGCCTCCCTCATGGCGTGATATAGGGGCGCCGATCGGGTTTAGATCATTAATGTAATCCACACAAAACTCAATCACCTCCTCGTCCCATAACCCTCGGCAATGCATCCTTGGGGCGAAACGATTCACGGACATACTTCTTTAGCACACTCATGTACCTCTCGAAAAGGAACATGTTGTGCGGATCTACAGTCGAGAATATCTATCTCTTTGACAAGGTGAGCAGTGAGATGGACCATAATATCAAAGAATGCGGGAGGAAAGATCATCTCAAGACTAACCACACTTTGTACCACGTCATCCTGCGGCTTACTTAGTTTATACGGGTCGATGACCTTACGTGAAACCGCATTGAAAAAAGAACACGACTTTGTGATTGTCCCACGTACCCACTCGGGCGGTATGCCTCTCACGACCTTTGGGAACAAGCGTGTCATTAACACAAAGGCGGTCATGGGATTTCATGTATGCGATTTTATTCTCTTTCGTGTTTATGAGTCTCTTTACATTGGAGGAGTATCCGGAAGGACCTTCACCTTGTTAGGGAACTCTATCATGCTTTTTCTCTTCTTTCCTTAGAGTGTAGTTCGCGAGGATGTAGGTAATGTTGTCCTTTCCTCTTTTTTCCGGATGTAAGTCGTTCCTCGGTTCCAAAAGTTTAAGGTCCTTAGGAGCTTGCGGTGTATCTTTCGATTTTCCGTACATATCTAGGTAGCCTAGCGAGTTCAAGCGAGACATTTTTCGTGATGTGCATGAAGTCAAGCGAGTGGCGAACCTCCATGACTTCCCAATAAGGCAAGTCCCAAAATATTGACTTCTTCCACATGGGTGCTGACCATCCTCATTACGCACATGTTTGCTTCGGGACCCTTTCCAAATACTACTTTCAAATCCTTTACCATAGCAAACACACGTGGCCCACTACGATCTTTGAGGCCTTGCACGAAGATGCAGTTGACCGTTAAATTTCTTGCCTTTCTTCATAGCGGGTGACTCGTAGAAAAACCTCTGATGACCCATGTACACAACCTTAGAGAGTTTTTCGGTACATGCCGTCCGTTTCATCTAAGCCTTGGATCGAGCTCTATATCCTTTGATAGTTAGGCGGACGAGTTCTGAGAAGCAGCGATCGTTGATTGTTACAAATAACAAAGCACGTGGGGTGAAATACTCCCTTTGTACTCATCCCATACCCTTGCACCATCCTCCTAGCGTCACAAGATCTTCAACCAATGGTTTCGGTGAACATCGATGTCCTTTCCGGGTTGCTTGGGGCCTTGGATCAACAACGGCATCATGATGTACTTTCGCTTCATGCCCGACCATGGAGGAATGTTATAGATACATAGTGTAACGGGCCGGTGCTATGGTTGCTGCTCAATTCTCGAAAGGATTCATCCCATCGGTGCTCAACCCAAACCTTATGTTTCTCACCTCATCTGCGAAGTCAAGATGCGTCCGGTCGACTTTCCTCCTTGTGAGCCATCTGCGGGGTGTCTAAGCATCCGTCGTCCTTACGCTTTTCTTTGTGCCAGCGCATCATCTGGGCATGCGCTTTGTTAGCAAACATACGTTTTAATCGGGGATCGGAAGGAAATACCACAACACTTTAGTGGAGGTCTCTTCTTCTTACACTCCCCATCTATTTCACTGGATCAATCACGTTTCACCTTATCCGTGATTCTTTGCTGCTTGGACAAACATCCAAATCGGCATACTCATTACGATCTGAGGATACAATCATTAGGACATCGTGTATCTTCGTACTTCCAATCCCAAAGGACGGACGACTTGCTTGGCTTCATATGTAGATTGGGGTAGAGTGTTATCTTCGGAAGCAACTTCTTTCAGTGATAACAACTCATCAAATCCCTTATTTGACACACCATTTGTAGCCTTCCATTGCATGAGTTCGATGTGTGTGCGCGACTTTTGTGTCCCTACCCACGGTTTGGGTACAAAGGAGTTACGTGGTCCTCTAACATCTTGTTGAAACTTCTCAAACTGTCTTTCATCTGTGTAGTCTCCCTCTCGAATCCACGCATGACATCTGGTCTAGCTCATCGTCACCAAAGTCACCAACTATTTCTTCCATGGAGCAGATGTTGCGTGCCGTCCAGGGATCTTGTTCAATCCATCTTCCTCTTCCTCGCCTTCTTCATCGTCTTCTGGCTAATCGCCTCAACCGCCATGGTTGGTCCAACGGTATAGTTTGGCATGAAACCTCTCATGATCAAGTGGTTCATAACTTGCCATCGCTGGGAGTGCTCCTTCTCGTTCTTGCAATGTACACACGGACAACATATGAAGCGCACTGGAGGCAAGAATGCAATAGCGCATCGAGAAAAGCACTTGCGCCATCAATGAACTCTCTCGGCGGCGGTCCGTATTGTACATCCATTGCCGATTCATCTACACCAAGTTATAATTTCATTAAAATTATAACAAATTTAATTACAAAAATTATAACCTAACTTATAGGTACATTTAAAATCTATAGCTCACAAGCTCTTAAATCTACCTTGGTAATTATTTTTTCTTCTTGAGTCTACAATTAATGACCATATTTTTTCTTCTCCAACAAAAAAGCTCCACCTACACCGTCATACAATTAAAACATACCTTTCTAATTTTTTATCCCTTTCTACCTTTGTAATTATTCTTTTATACTTCTACATTTTTTCTATTTTATTTCATACACCAATGATTACCTTCCTTGCAATGTACCTAGATCTCCCCAACTTATTGTGATATTTAAGATTCTAAAGGTAAAAAGCACCTAGATCTACAACCTACATCTTCATACAACAACAAAAACAAGCATACAAAATAAATTTTGGGGAAGAACTCCATAAATTTGATCATGCATGTTCTTGCTTAAAAAGTTCAAGATTTCTCCACATCCATTGAAAAAATTTGCAATATCTAGGTGAGAAGGATGTTGGCATGATGTCACTAACCTTGAAACACTTAATTTGGAGCTAATCACCCCAATTAAAAATTTGGACAGCACCTCCCAAAACGATTGCTTGGCCCGCCCTTCTCTGTTCGATCGTACCTCTGTTGCGGGCTCGTGGAGGAAGAAGGGTTTAAATGGGCTGGGCGGGAGGGCTCGAAGCGGTTTGAGACACGAACCAGCCGTATGTTGCTTTCTAGAAGCGGTTCTTGTGTCAAACCGCTCGAAATCAAGCGGTTTGAGACAAGAACCGCTTCTAGAAAAAACATCTGAAGCGGTTCGTGTCTCAAACCGCTTCTAAGCCCTCTCCGGACCGTTGCCTCTGAACAACACAGTGCGAACATCACAACGGGTTCGCACCAAACCGCTTCAAATAGGCCGGTTGTGATGCCCAGTTCTGTAGTAGTGTTTTCTTGTGAATTGATGTAATTTTTCACTTATATATGTATTGCAGGATAATTACTCCTTCGCCAAAACCTGTCTATTTTTGTTTTGCTACATTTTATGGATTGATTGTGGGGAGGAGTAGAAGAATTCTTGGAGGAAGGAGCCCCCCGCACCATCATCATGGCACTTCTTCCCACCAAGAACACCATATCCATGCTAGTTTTGTATAAGATCACACATAGAGGATGGAGTTCGGTTAAGAAGTACCATAATTTTGCAGGAGGTACTGCAATATAAGTGACGAGTTCAATATTTTACAGTAAGAACAAGAATAACATCAATGGGTTCTCATGCTTCGTTAATGCTGCAAGAGTAAAAGCAGTTCTCCCCTGGTGGGCATTTATATACAACACTGCAGAATGAAACATTGCTTGGATAAAATAGATTGCAGGTAAACCTGAAAAATACCAGTTAAGAAAAAAAAGGTAAAACTGCCATTTGTTTGAGTCCCATATAGCTGAGTTATAATTCGCATCATTTCGACCCCTCCTCAGCTCTTTTTAGATAAAGGAAAACAATCCAGCCTCTTTGCTCAAGGAGGAATGCGGCCAACGGTACAGAATCCAAAAAGTACAAGGAAGATTAACGGGCTATGCAGCCACTAAACGCAAACCAGACAACAGCAGAACGACTAACACAACAAGTTCCAAAAGAAATACAACGACATGGCCCTAGGCCTCAATTCTAAGATTCCTTCTCCAACAAAAATTGGCAAACAACTCGAAGATTGTAGTCTCTAGCATCCTGCATCCCTTTAACAGCATCCCCTTCTCTTCCTCTTTAGACAGTGGAGACCAACTTCTGATCCAATACGTCCCCCTGAAGATCACTTGTGCAAATGAGTCAATAGAACTTCTATTGAATATCATATCATTCCTATACAACCATATGGACCAACATAGGGCTGCTGCACCTAGTAAAATTTGGAACTTAAGCTTAGAATTAACACCCTTAAGCCAAGAGCCAAATAAAATAGATACATTGGGAAGAGATTGAATTCCAAATGTAATGAAAAAGGTAGTACAAATAAATCTTGCCAAATGACAATCAAAAAACAAATGTTGAATTGTTTCATTAGAATTACAAAAACAACATTTAATACTACCTTGCCACCTTCTTTTAGCTAAATTATCCTTAGTTAGAATAACACTGGACCTTAAGTACCAAAGAAAGATTTTAACCTTCAAAGGGATTTTAAGCTTCCAAAAGTCACACTTGCTAGGAATGGAATTTTCCTGTATCAAGGCATTATACATCGAATGTACCGAAAAGATACCCTTTTTGCTAAGAACCCATCTAAATTTGTCCCTATCTTGAGATAATGAAATATTAACAACTTTTGATACTAGTTCAAACCAAGTTGTCAAATCATATCCCATCAACGACCTTCGAAATGAGATATTGAGCGGGACCGATTCAAATACTCTTGCTACTGACACATCTTTCCGCCAAACCAATCTATAAAGATTAGGATACACCTCCATAAGAGGTTCGATTCCAATCCACACATCCTCCTAGAACCTAGCACATCGCCCATCCCCTAACTGAAAAGAACTCATAGACAGGAATTGCTCTCTGACACTCATCAAGCTCGACCAGAAATGAGAATCTCCAGCCTTCCTTGATATTTGCGTAATGGATTTACTATGCAGGTATTCTTCTAAGTAAGTCTTGCCATAGGCCTTCCTCACTTAACAATTTAAATAACCACTTGCTGTCGTGCCCCGAATTTGCAAATTCGGACACTCTGCGTATTCTGCACTAGTCCAGGATCGCGCTAGTGCACACACAGCTTAACAGGTTTAAGTATCATAATCATACACAATGGAATAATAATAAAGTACTTCAAACATGTATTTAATCGGGTTGTATGACCTTAAGGTCACCTTACAATATTTTGCCCACTTTGAGAACTTACATTGTTGAGTAATAATAAACAACGGTGGAAAGTAAACATCATGGTGATCCATCTTACGCCACAGGCGCTCGTGAGCTTGCTCCCTAGTTCTCTGGCCCTCGAGTATACTCTTCTTCCCATTTGGTGTAGACTCCTCTTACGGTAAAATTTTACCCGCAAGGGTGAGTACACACCATACTCAACAAGTCATGCCGAATGGGTTCTATTACTACATGCATGGATTGTTACAAAGGAATAGCTCAATTGGCTATTTTGCATTTGCATCAACATTTTTGAATTATTATTTATCTAGATAAGCGGCTAAACTTTAATAGAATAAATAGTTTCTCAATTATTTTCCATATTATTTTGGACACAGGTCCTTAATCAACTTTCATCATCAACCACGGCACCTGACCTTCCACCCCATTTTATTTTCAAAACACTACCCCTTTTGTAATCCCGAGCATTGTCGATCACAGTGGACTCGGCTATTCGAATAGTTTTTACACTCTGCAGAGGTTGTACACTTTACCCACAAGATATAATCAACTCACCACGTCAGCCGTGAAACGTCATACAAGAGTATGAGAATGAGTGATCATAACAAAGCCTTTCATAAACTTCTATCTCCACCTAGGAACCTCTCCGAGTTGCCTTCACTATCACTTCCCTCACTCAGAGCCGAAGTATAGGACCGACAAACACCGTTGGACGGGTACCAAGCCGAAGCACAGGCACGCTCCCCGTCTGATTACCCCGATGTAGCGCCACCCCGAGTATCAAAGGCGAGATATCAGAATCCTACTAAACTAGGTCTGTCCCATACCAGACATGTGGTTGTACGAGAGACTCAGGTCAAAGGCTTGCAAGGTGAAGTCCTTAACTGACCAAGGCAAGACATCCTTCTCTCAAACTTGGCACACAGCCCTCACAACACTCCAAACCCCCCAAATGCCACGAAGGCCCACCTGGCACAAAGCCTCGGTCCACTTGCCCCAGTCGAAATCATTTCCCATCCCAAGTTGATTATTGTGCAACACATGCCAACAACAACTCAACATCCATATGGAACCACACAGGCCTCCATATATCAACATCATCGTGTGGCAACACATCACACCATTTTAAAATACATTGCATATTCCTTTAGTCAATGTTGCTTTTGTATTCAAAAAGATTATTCACGATATAAGCATGGCTAAGCAACTATTCACGGTCTAGCCTTCCGTGTTGGCACAATATTAACAACCAACTAATATTACCAAACTTAGGGTGTCAAATGAACTCATGGCATACAAATACTAGTGACAAGGCGGCAATAACAATTAGGCTAATTCACCCAAATTAATTAAATCTATTTTTAATTAAATTAGCATGCATAGTTTGAATCAAAATACATTTTCAAAACTTAGGAGCAAAATGATCAAAGCACAACTTGCCATCGAAAAGCAGCGAGTCTTGGTCTGGAGCTTGATCCTCGAAATCCGCGTCCTCACGCAACTCAAGCGTCTCTGGCGTAACGAGGCAAGAACCAAATAAACATGTAAAACAACGTGCAAACACCCATTCGGAAAATACGACAAATCAAACTAATTTGTAACTTCATGAAAACTTCCAGATAATTAGTTTAGCATTTCCTAAGATTTATAAAATTTATTTTGACATTTTTGAACGTATAGTTTGAAGAGCTACAAAATTCATAAGTTTGGACATTCCTTGAATATTTTAACAGTATAAATTCATTTATAAAATTTCATAAAAATTAGTGTGGCTAGGTATTAATATTTACTAATTTACAAAATTTGTTGCATGTGATTTGGACTTATAACGAATTTGTAGCGAAAAAGACAAAATCTGCAATTTGGTAACAAGTTCACGTACAAAATTGAACTAGTTTTTCATGCATGGTACTGTTCACAGTATATATGCATATACTCTTCTGTTTACTTGATTTGCTTCGGTTCTATTTTAGCTACTGTGAAAGAGACAGAAGCGGTGGAGGCATGCAACGTTGGTGGCGGTATTGACCAACCGAGCAAGCGGCAGACTTGGTGGCCGACGGCATGAAATGAGTGCAAGCTGGAGGCAGATAACAGCAACCGCCGTTGGGTTAGAAGAACAACACGGCATGACGGCAAGACATGATTAACATACACTTACATATATGCATGCGCCTGGTATATACATTTACATACCAACAAATATATGTAAACACGCACACACGTCCTAACATCCACTTACATATATATACATGTGTATAGTCCTATTATTTTCATGTATACAATACTAGGTACTAACATATATACATGTGTTCATGATTCTGCCCAATATATATACACATATACAAACCTTAACGCATATATCTGAATCTGACCACGCACGTACATGCACAATTACATACGGCCAAGACCAATCGATGATAGAATTAGAGCGTACGCGAGATGAAGAAAAGGAAGTACCGGTCGGCACGGACAGCAGCGCGGAACGTCAAATGCAGGAGAGGCGAGGCCGGAGAATGCGCTGGCGTCGGCGAAGTCCACGTGCGGCAACGGAAGGAAATGTGCGATCCAGTCGACGAGCAGCGGCGGCGACGATGGGAGGAGCGCTCGGCCGGCCAGACGAGCAGCAGCAGCAGTCACGCGGTAGTTGGTCGTGTGGAAATGTAGTCGGCTAGAAACGGAGTCAGCAGAGGCTAGAAACGAACCAGTCGGCTAGATGGAAATGGAAGAAGGAAAACTCAGCCAGAATGAGCATGTGTAGGTATATTAGATCAGACCGTATGGAAATGAAAAGCAACTCAAACGGCTGCATGTGTAGATGCATGCATACAAGGGAACGAAATGAAGAAACGGCTAGAAACGGCTAGAAACGGCTGGGTATGAAATGAAGAAACGGCTGGAAATGAAAACGTCCGAGCCTTGTGTAGATGCATGCATACAAGGGAGTTGGAGAATCGGCTGGAAGTTTAATGGAAAGGCAATGACGTTGATTAAAGAAATAACACGCTTCATGCATACATGCGCTTGATAATGTCAGCAGGATACATACAAAAATGGAAACGGCTTCATGTGTGGAATTCATAGCGTTGCTAGTTCATGCATGGAAAGACTTTGGCCGGCGCATGGAGGAAAGATTAAGTGGTGATTAAGCAAAGGTAACTGAAGAAACTCCCACCAAGCATTGAAGAGACAGCCTCTGCTTGATGCGTACAAGGAAAAGCGGAAATGAGCGCCATAATAAACTCCTTCCGTTTCTGCGTCCTCGTCGATCGAATCCCATATTTTGAATAGTATTGGAACAAAATGCGTTTAGGATAAAATAGCAAAAGGGCTCTAAAAATCTTGGAAAAATCCTCTAAAATAATAAGGAATATTTGGAACTTAACGAAGTTGGTTTCGTGATTTTTCGATATATAGATTTTCTGTAAAAATTCTTTTAGCTAATCAGACACTTGTACGGGTTTTAATATAATCGACAAAATTAATTTATAATTAAGTCTTTGAGGTATTTGAAAGAAACATCCTTATTTTTCAAATGTTATTATTTTAAACTAAATTTGAAATTTAAGCGCCATGAAAGCATGATCGTTATTTTATATAATAAATTATTATTGCTTAATTTTAATAAATTTCAAAGCAATTCGAAAATTTCAAATAATTCAAAAATGCCATAGATATATTTAAAGTAAATTTTTGGGATGTTACAAACCTCCCCCCTTAACAGAATCTCGTCCCCGAGATTCAGGACTACTGGCTAGAGAAGAGGTGGGGAAACTCTTTCTTTAGGTCTTCCTCACGCTCCCAAGTTGCTTCGCTTTCTGCGTGGTTGCTCCATTGGACTCTGCAAAAACGAGTGGATCTGTTTCTTGTTTCCCGCTCAACTGTATCCAAGATCTTAACTGGATATTCTTTGTAGGTTAGATCTTCTTGCAGTTCAATTTCCTCCAGCGGTGTCTGCTCTGTTGGTACTCGAAGGCACTTCTTCAACTGAGATACATGGAATACGTCATGTACCCCTACTAGAGACTACGGTAGCTCTAACTGGTAGGCAACTTCACCTCTCCGACTCAAGATTTTAAACGGCCCGACATACCTTGGTGCGAGCTTCCCTTTTGTGTGAAACCTTTTAACTCCTTTGAGCGGCGTGACTTTGAGATAGACATAATCTTCAGGCTCAAAGCTCAACTCGCGGCGTCGGTTGTCAGCGTAACTCTTTTGCCTTGATTGTGCAGTCATCAGTCTTTCTCTAATCGAGCAATCTTTTCTTACGCATCTAAAAATGCGTCGGTCCAAAACATGGCGTTCTCCGTCTCATTCGGTTTAATGGTGCTTGACATGAGCGACCATGTAAAGCTTCAAAAGCGACATTTTAAACTAGCTTTGATAGCTATTGTTTATGGCGAACTTCGGCATATGGTAAGCATTTGTCCCACGATGTGGTGTATGACAAAGCACAAGCTCTTAGCATATCTTCAAGTATCGATTAACCCTTCGGTCGACCATCATGCTGCGGATGGTATCTTTGTCTTGAAGTTCAAGCGGGTACCCATAGGCGTATCGACTTATCCCAAAACTTGAGGTGAATTGAGTACCTCTGTCCGATACTATCTTCTTAGGCACACGTGTAAACACACAATTCTTGCTATATACAATTCCGCTAACTTATCTCCAGAGTAAGTTATCTTTACGGGTATGAAATGAGCGACCTTTGTTAGTCGATCCACTATGACCCATATGGAGTCGTATCCACTTTGAGTCTTGGGAAAACCTGTGATGAAATCCATCCCGATCTCCTCCCATTTCCATTCGGGTATCTTTAGTGGTTGTAGCAGTCCGGCTGGTCTCTGATGCATTGCTTTGACTCTTTGACACACATCGCATAGTGCTACATGCTCAGCCACTTCTTTCTTCGTGTTTGGCCACCAGAATCTTTCTTTCAAATCTTGATACATCTTTGCACTGCCAGGGTGAATCGAGTATTTGGAATCATGTGCTTCTTCGGTATCAAGCTGCTTCAATTCAGGTTTATAGAATGCATAAATTCTGTTCTTTATCCATAAAGTACCTGCTCATCTATTCGAAATCCTTGGCTAAGTCTTCGTCCATCTTGGATTTGATTCTGGTAATCTTCTCATCATCCTTTTGTCCTTCCCTGATCTGCTCTTCTAGGAATCGAAGCAACCTCTAAAGTAGCTAGATACCCATACGGTACAACTCGGCCTTAGCTTCGAAATTCTTTACATAGATCGGTGATCTTTTGCTATTATCGATTTAAACCATGGCTTTTCCGACTCAAGGCATACGCCACCACATTGGCTTTTCCTAGATGATAGTGAATTCCGATGTCATAATCTTTGATTAGTTCTAACCATCTTCTCTGCCTCATGTTAAGATCCGATTGTGTGAATATATACTTTAAACTTTTATGATCAATATATATTTCACATCGGTTTTCGATGAGATAGTGACACCATATTTTAAGAGCGTGCACTACAGCGGCTAACTCTAAATCATGGGTCGAGTACGCCACTACTTTACCGTTCTGCATCAGCACACATCCCAATCCCTGACGCGAAGCATCACAGTATATGTAAAAATTATCCTTAGTATTCGGCAACACCAAAACAGGTGCCGAAGTTAAACGCTTCTTCAGCTCTTGAAAACTCTTCTCGCACTCAGGCGACCACGCAAACTTTTTCTCTTTCTTTAACAATTGCGTGAGAGGCCTCGCAATTGAAGAAAAGCCTTCAATAAACCGGCGGTAATACCCGCCATACCAAGAAAACTTCGATCGAGTGGCGGCTTGGTTGCTCCCAATGCAACTCTTGCCTCTACTTTCTTGGATCAACAACTACTCCTTCCGCAGTCATCACATGACCTAAGAACTCAACCTTCTTTTTCCAGAAGTCGCATTTACTAAATTTTGCATACAGTTGGTTTTCTTTTAGCTTTTCCAAAACCATCCTTAAATGTCCAGCGTGCTCTTCCTCCGACTTGGAGTAAACAAGAATGTCATCAATGAAAACAATGACAATCTTGTCCAGATATTCCACGAATGCTTTGTTCATCATATTCATGAAATAAACTGGGTCAATAGCTAGTACAGATCATATCACTATGGACCATAACCATCTTTGGCGAGGGTGGGTGCTCCTTGGCCGGCGGCCGCGATCGCGGATTCCCCAAGCTCGGGAGGCCCGACCACGACACAGGTGCATCTTGGCGCTTGGCCTGAAGTCTTTGTGGACGAGCTCGACCCTTCGACCTCGAGCTCGGCGGGATCTCGTTCGAGGCCTTAGCCCGCCCCGGGTTTCGGATCGGCATTTGACCAAGCAGTTACGGAAGGCGGGTCGTGGGGATGACCCGAGTCTTGACAAGTCCAGGCGATTCTTTGCCGACCCTCAAGGTGCCACGAAGGCCTCTTCAGAGATTTCTCCGGCCGTTCGCGTCTGAGGAAGTATAAAGACCAAGGAGACACAAGCTCCGGGGACACGAAGACAACGCATGACACACGCGACTCGAGCTAGGAATCACCGTTGCTATCTTGAGTTGTAAACACCCTCTTGTACACCGATATAATTAGAATCACCGCCGCAAAGCGCTCAGAGTAAACTATTACCTTCACGAGGCTCGAACGATATAAACTCTTGTCTCTTGCTCGTTGTCGTCTTGCTCCGACCATCATCACGTCTGGTTTCTTCCTCCGTTCGAGCGAAACACTGCTCGGGTCCCGTAACGTACTGATCCCCTACCTCATTTCTTGCGGTCGGCGATCCCGATCGTCGACAGCTGGCGCCCACCGTGGGGCCCAATTGTTTTGCTCTTTCGCAGGAACGACACCAGGATCCTGGGAGCATGGCGCCCTTCATCGATGGATTTTCCTCGGGCATGGACTCTGACTCCGTGTCCCTGTTCACGCATATCGCCGCGCCGCCGCTCGGCGGCACGTTACGGTGGTGGGCGGTCAAAGCGCCGAGAAGCTGCGGGTGGCCGTGATCGCAGACCCCGAAGCGCTTCGCCGGATGGTCTTTGGTTGCCATCAACCAAGCCATAACCGCCCTCGGCGGGAGAGGCCGAGAGAAGGCGGCCGTCTTCGAGCGCCCGGGCTCCCTCCTACCGAGGCGCCTCGCGCTATCGCTTTCAGTCATGGCCGACCCGATAGGCGAGTCGAACTTTTTGAGCCACGGCGAAGAGCTCGTCGGCTGCGACCGAGGTCGAACCTCCGTAGCCGCAAAGTCGGCACTCGGGACCCGCTCCCGAGAAATGCGATAACCGTCACGCCGTCACCGCGCGGGCGTCTCCGCGCGAGGTAGCCCCGGACAAAGGGCTCGGGGCGAGGCCTTGACCTGAGCAGCGCGGCGTCCCACAAGCACCGCGCCAACGGAGACGAGCCCGAGCCAAGCCGCTCCGAGTCGTGGCGGCGGTCTGCGGACCTCTCCGGGACATACCGCCCAGCGCCCACGGGGTTCGGGACGCTGCGCTACCAACGGTGATTCCGTGCTCGACACCATGGTCGTTCCGCGGAGTCGGACGCGAACCCGCCTCGACTACGAATCCGGCGGCGAGGACCTTGTCGGCGATGACCACGACGGCGTGCACCGATCCGACCTACGGTGCATGGCGTACTCCGGCGGCCTTCGTCGCGTACGATGGCCAGCACGGTTCAAGCCCGCGCTGATCGAGCGCTTCGACGGGACCAAAAACCCGGACGAGTACTTGTCCATCTACTTGACCGCTATCCTGGCGGACGGGGGAGACGAGCTCGTGATGGCAAATTACCTTCCGGCCGTCTGGGCGGTGCCGTAGGACGGCTTTTAACGAAGCTTTGGCTCCTTTGGTCATGGCGCCGAATCGAGCGCCATTCGCTCCAACTTTCGAGTTATTCTGGCGGCGGGAGGAGAAGGACTGGATCGTGTCATCGGGGCAAAACGAGCCGCTACGACTTCGTGCGGCGTTTCATCCGCACGAGGAACCTGATCCCGAGCATTTCAGACAAGGCCGTCATCAAGGCCTTCAAGTTTGGGGTCCGTGATCGATGCCTCACCGAGGACCTGGAGATCACATCAAGGCTCAGCGTCAACAAGCTTTTTCGCATGGCGGAGCGGTACGCGGACGCGGACGACGCCTGTTGGAAGCGCGATCTCGACCAAGGTAAGCTTGGTCTAAACCAAACAGAGCCGGCCGTCCAACTCGGGGGCGCCGACCACGGCACCGCCTCCAAGCGGCCGCGATCGCGGGCGGCGGAGGTCTACCATGGTGATCGTTTGGCGGATGGCTAAGCGCGACGTCGAGGTCAAGCTCGGGAGGACTCAAAGCCTCGTCAAGGTCGACCTCACGAGCGAAGAACCGGCCCAGCGGGAGGGAAGCCGATCCGGACCACGGCGGATCGATGCTCGGCGCGATGAGGAGGGCCGCGGGATCTGGCGAAGCAAAGTTTTGCCTATTCCACAGAGGCGGCCGCCCACGACACTGCGAACTGCGAGGCGTGGCGAATAAGCTGGGCGCTTTCTATGATGGGCGGGAGAGATGCGCGTGCTCGAAGGATGACGACGCCCGGCCGGGTGAATCTTGGCGCGAGCACGGCGACCTCGATTTGGAGTTCGGCAAAGGCGGCGCCGGATCAATGTCATCTTCGGTGGCTCGTCGGCCTACGGACGGTAGCGAGGTCAAGGCCGCCGCTCGAACCATCTACCGGTCGCCTTTGGGAAGCCCATCGGGCGACCGCAAGTGGTGGGGCCACCATCACCTTCTCTCCGGAGGGCGCTCTCCCGGTATGGCCGAGACACGAAGACCACCTTAGTCGTGACCCGACCATCGGCAATACGCGGTCGGTCGGCGTCATGGTCGGCGGCGGCGGCTCTCTTAACTGTTGCGGCGGGGCGCTTGACCGAATCTGATTCCCGATCGAAGGTCAAACGTCGCTATTCCCTTCTTCGGGATCGTGCAGGGAGCTCGACCATTCCCACAGGGCGGTGGTCTTGCCCGTCACCTTTGGCGGCTCGGACAACTTCGCGCCGAGTGGTCACCTTCGAGGTGGTTGAGGCGACCTCCGTCTTGCGCCATCCTCGGGCGGCTGCCTTGGTCAAGTTCATGGCCGCCAACCACTATAGCCACCGGTGCATGGTACTGGCTAGCGGTGTCATCATCGTGCGGCGACCTACGGTGGCGCCGTTTGTGAGACCAAGGCTTTGGCCCTGCGGCATGCTACTAGCGGCGGAGGCGGCGGAGAAGAATGCTTTCGCCCGGCGGCGATCGGCCAGTGGAGCAACAAAGGCCATACCGCTCGGCGAAGCGACCGACCAAGTGCGTTCATGTCTCGGCAGTTTGGGTTCCAAATAGGAACTCGAGCTCGTCACCTTCCTTCAGCGCTAATGAGGTATGTTCGCAGGAGCCAGCGGACATGCTGGCGTCGAGGTGATCGAGCCTGATTGCAGTGGGATCGGCTCCCGACTTGTCGCCCGAAGCTGCGTCGCTTCTCCCGGAGAAGGTCGCGGTCATCAAGGAGAACCTTGACAAGCTTTTGAAGGTGGGTTCATCAGGAGATTGATTACTCGAGGGTAGCCAACCCGGTCATCGTTGAAGAAAGGCGGAAAGTGGAGAATGTCGTCGACCATACGGGGTTGAACTTCGGCTTGTCAGAAGGACAACTTCCGCTTCAGCGCATCGACGGATCGTCGACTCCACCGCGAATGCCAAGATCTTTGAGTTTCTTGGATGCTTACTCGGGTACCACGAGATCAAGTGGCGGTTGGCGGCGAAACAAGACAACCTTCATCACGCCGTTTGGCACTTATTGCTACGACCATGTCATTTGGTCTGCGCAATGCGGGGCCACTTCGGCGTCTCATGACCGGGGCGTTTGAGCCGCGGATCGGGAGGAACCTCGAGGTCTCGTGGGCGATATTATAGTCAAAAGCCTCTCTGGCGACCACGTTCGTGACCTCGAGGAGACCTTCGCCAACACAGGCGAGCACAATATCAAACTCAACCACGAGAAGTGCGTGTTGATGGCGTCCCGATAAGTCTTCGGCTACATGATCGGGAGCTGGGGTTGGTCAAACCGGGAAGATCGAGTGATCGAGAAGATGGCGCCCGACCTCGATCAGCGGTGCAAAGCCTCACCGGCGCATAGCGCGCCTCGGCGAGTTCATTTCGAGGCTTGGCGGCGTGGGCTCCCATTCTTTCGGACCTGCGCAAGCAGGGGCCAGTGGACTCGAGGCGCAGCGGTCGCCGGCGACTGAAGGTATATCTGTCGTCCCCACCTCTCCTTAGCGCCGCAACTTTGGTGAGAAGTTCTTTGCTCTATGCGGCCACCGCCCACAGCATTGTCGGTCTTTGTCACAGTGGCGGAATGGGGGTCTCGGCAACACCCAATCTATTACGTCGGCGAGTCTGCCTGCGGCGAAGGCGCTACCCTTGGTCTGAAGGCTGTTATGCGCTCTCCTCATGGCCAGCGGAAGCTCGGCACTATTTTAGGCGCACTCCGTGGTCGTCGAGCAACTTCCGCTCGGGGACATCTGAGAACCGGAGGTGGCGGGTGAATCGCCAAGTGGGCCATGGGCTGGCGGCGTTCGGCGTCGTGTCGTGGCACGCCACGACCATAAAATCGCAAGTGCTCGTGACCGTGGTTGGCGAGCGTCGCGGCTTCGCTTCGAGCCGGGG
Organism: Guadua angustifolia; assembly: GCA_036346375.1. Lineage (NCBI taxonomy): Eukaryota > Viridiplantae > Streptophyta > Magnoliopsida > Poales > Poaceae > Guadua > Guadua angustifolia. The sequence goes on along the minus strand of CM070500.1, from coordinate 91,037,281 downwards.
CGAAGAGGAAAGCCACAGGTCATGTTCTTCAATGGCTCGAGGTCCTTCAAGCGCTCGGTGGGATCATATCCTTACCCCAGGGGTGACAAGTTGAGGTATGTAATTCGTTTTGGCTTCGGCGACCAAGCGAGGCGCTTCGGCCTGAAGTCTTTGTGGACCAGCTTCGACCCGCTCGACCTCGAGCTCGGCGGGATCTCGTTTGAGGCCTTGGCCTGCCCCGGGGTTTCGGATCTAGTATTTGACCGACAGTTACCAAAAGCGGGTCGTGGGGATGACCCGAGTCTTGTGACAAGTCAGGCGATTCTTGCCCGACCCTCAAGGTGCCTGAAGGCCTCTTCAGAGATTTCTCGGCCGTTGCGTCTGAGAGGAAGTATAAAGACCAAGGACACACAAGCTCCGGGGGACACGAAGACAACGCACACCACATGACTCGAGCTAGGAATCACCGTTGCTATCTTGAGTTGTAAACACCCTCTTGTACACCGATATAATTAGAATCACCACCGCAAGGCGACTGGAGTAGAGCTGTTACCTTCACAGGGGCTCGAACCAGTATAAACTCTTGTCTCTTGCTCGTTGTCGTCTTGCTCCGACCATCATCACGTCTGGTTTCTTCCTCCGTTCGAGCGAAACACTGCTCGGGTCCCGTAACGTACTGATCCCCTACCTCATTTCTTGCGGTCGGCGATCCCGATCGTCGACACATGCGATAATTAAAAATTGAATTTAGAGTACTGTTCGACATGGCTCATTATTACAAAGGTTGGACCCGTAGGTCATATAGCAACGGAGACTTTGGCCGACAAATAAACTTGTGAAGCAAAGTCCAAAACATCACGAGCAAGGCGGAGAAAACATGATCCTAAGCGTCCGGTTAATCCTCCTCTTCAAAGTCTTCACCGAGATGTCAAATGGTGGAATCGAGCTCTTGGGTAGCTATATCGATCTCTGATCTTGGTTAGCGAAGAGAGTCGTCTTCTTCGGATCGGCGATGGCGTCGACGTCGAACGTTTCCAGTGCAACGTCCGTGGCGTTCTGAACCTCATCTGCCGTGATGTGGTTAACTCTTCCTCGTGCAACCGATTGAGGTGCAGCTCTAGCTTGAACAGGTCCTCGGCTTCCTCCTTGAACAGGAGTTTTAGCTGGCGTATTACCCAAGTTAAAGCGGACAGGAGTGACTCCTCCCTTCTTGGGACAAGCATTGGCGAAGTGCCCCATCTCGTTACAGTTGTAGCAGCGTCTTTCTACCATCTGTGAGTTTCCTCCAACGATTAATTACTCTTCTTGGTGTCTAAGGATTACGACCCGTGGAGTATTTGTCTGACGGAGGTGCTCTTGCGTTGCTCCTGGTGGAACACGTGTGGCTGTTGAGGTACCACTCTCGGTCTCTGCTACCCTTGTCGGTTCCCTTGCTGGGCCATTCGACGCTTACGGTTATCCTCCAACTCTTTACGTTTGTCCTCAAGGATCAACGCCTTATTGACCAGTTCCTGGAAATCAGGAAATGTATGGGTGATCAATCCCACTTGCAGTCCAGTGTTCAATCCCTTCATGAATTGGGACTGTCTAGCGTTGTCTGTGGCTACGTCTTCTGGCGCATAACGAGCCAATTGAGTAAACTTGTTAAGATAATCGGCCACTGATTGACCTCCCTGCTTCAAGGATCGGAACTCTTCCTTCTTGAGCTCCATCATACCCTCCGGCACATGGTACTGACGGAAGGCAACTGTAAACTCATCCCAGGTGATTTCCTGTGGATGCTCGTGAGACGCACAATAATTCTTCCACCATTCTGCAGCAGTCCCTTCTAACTAGTGAGAAGCATACAAAACTCTCTCATTGCCTACACATTGGGATATGTGCAGCTTCCTCTCAATCGTCTTGTGACCGGTCATACGCTTCAATGGGGTTGACATTCCCGAGAGAAGGTTGAAGTGCGGTTCTCATAAAGTTAGACATTCTAGACTGGTGTCCTTGGTGCATAGCCTGGTTGTTGTTATTGGCTGCTGCCTGATTCTGCATCTGCTGCATTTGTTGCATCATGGTCTGCATGAGTTGGGTTTAAGCAGTCAGGAAAGCTTCCATATTGTTCATGTCCACAGGTGGTGGTTGTGGATTTGGTGCTTCGTTGTTGTTGCCCCTCTGCTGAGCATTGCTTCCTCCAGTTCCACTGCTTCCACGTGTGTTCACCATCTGAAGAACAAAGGGATTTAGGGAAAAGAAGGAACAGAATAGACAAGTATGCAAGAATCCTATGCAGGGGAAAGATTTGACTCAAAATTTAAGCAAACAATTACTAACTTGGTATGGTTGCTTATCCAAGCCTAAAAGCTACGCAGCATATCTTGCTCACTCGACAAACAAAAAAAAAACCAAATTAACCTAAGCACACAAGTCTAACGTCTAGAAAGGGTAACACTCTAACAGAGCAGAACCGACTCTCACACAAGAGTCTCAACGGCTACTCAAGCAGCGATTCTTGAATTTCTTGAACACTTCATCGACACTCTTTCCTTGAGCTCGACGATTCCTGACTTCACGATCTTAAGGTTCAGCAACAGCATCCAGTGCTTTCTCCTAAAGTGTGAAACAACGATAACTATTTAGAATAGCTCAGATAAGATCTTCATTTAAAACAACGGGGAAAGATAGAAATTTTCAGCAAGGAGAAAAGAAATAGAAGAATAAGACAAGTCAAGAACTTATCATTCTTTCAAGTTAAAATTTTCTTTTAGAAAATAATTTTGAAGTTCCTAAAGAACGGCCAATCTATCTAGGGTTAAGACCTACAGTCAGTATGCTCTGATACCACCTCTGTCGTGCCCCGAATTTGCAAATCCGGACAATCGTGTATACGCACTAGTCGAGGATCGCTAGTGCACACAAGGCTTAACAGGTTTAAGTATCATAATCATACACAATGAACAATAATAAAGTACTTCAAACATGTATTTAATCGAGTTATGCGACCTTAAGGTCACCTTACAATATTTTGCCACGCTGAACTTACATTGTTGAGTAATAATAAACAACGTTGGAAAGTAAACATCATGGTGATCCATCTTCGCCACAGCGCTCGACAGAGGCTTGCTCCTAGTTCTCTAGCCCTCCAAAGATATACTCTTCTTCCCACTGGTGTAGACTCCTCTTCGGTAAAAGTTTGCATAAGGGTGAGTACACACCGTACTCAACAAGTCATGCACATAATGCAGTTCTATTACTACATGCATGGCTTGTTACAAAGGAATGGCTCAATTGGCTATTTTGCATTTGCATCAACATTTTTGAATTATTATTTATCTAGATAGAAAGCAGCTAAACTTTAATAGCATAAATAGTTTCTCAATTATTTTCCATATTATTTTGGACACACAGTCCTTAATCAACTTTCATCATCAACCCTGGCACACAGCCTTCCACCCCATTTTATTTTCAAAACACTACCCCTTGATTGTAATCCCGAGCATTGTCGATCCGTGGACTCGGCTATTCGAATAGTTTTTACACTCTGCGAGAGGTTGTACACTTTACCCACAAGATATAATCAACTCACCACGTCGGTAGTGAAACGCCATACAAGAGTATCTGAATGAGTGATCATAACAAAGCCTTTCATAAACTTCTATCTCCACCTAGGAACCTCTCGAGTTGCCTTCACTATCACTTCCCTCACTCGAGGCAAGTATAGGACCGACAAACACCGTTGGACGGTACCAAGCAAGCACAGCACGCTCCCCGTCTGATTACCCCGTGTAGCGCCACCCCGAGTATCAAATGCGAGATATCAAAATCCTACTAAACTAGGTCATCCCATACCGGACATGTGGTTGTCTGAGACTCGGGTCAAAGGCTTGCAAGGTGAAGTCCTTAGCCCGACCAAGGCAAGACATCCTTCTCTCAAACTTGGCACCTGACCCTCACAACACTCAAAACCCCCAAATGCCACGAAGGCCCACAGCACAAAGCCTCGGTCCACTTGCCCCAGTCGAAATCATTTCCCATCCCAAGTTGATTATTGTGCAACACATGTCAACAACAACTCAACATCCATATGGAACCACAGGCCTCCATATATCAACATCATCGTGTGGCAACACATCACACCATTTTAAAATACATTGCATATTCCTTTAGTCAATGTTGCTTTTGTATTCAAAAGATTATTCACGATATAAGCATGGCTAAGCAACTATTCACGGTCTAGCCTTCCGTGTTGGCACAATATTAACAACCAACTAATATTACCAAACTTAGGGTGTCAAATGAACTCATGGCATACAAATACTAGTGACAAGGCGGCAATAACAATTAGGCTAATTCACCCAAATTAATTAAATCCATTTTTAATTAAATTAGCATGCATAGTTTGAATCAAAATACATTTTCAAAACTTAGGAGCAAAATGATCAAAGCACAACTTGCCTTCGAAAAGCAGCGAGTCTTGGTCTGGAGCTTGATCCTCGAAATCCGCGTCCTCACGCAACTCAACGTCTACACGTAACAGGCAAAGAACCAAATAAACATGTAAAACAACGTGCAAACACCCATTCGGAAAATACGACAAATCAAACTAATTCGTAACTTCATGAAAACTTCCAGATAATTAGTTTAGCATTTCCTAAGATTTATAAAATTTATTTTGACATTTTTGAACGTATAGTTTTAAGAGCTACAAAATTCATAAGTTTAGACTTTCCTTGAATATTTTAGCAGTATAAATTCATTTATAAAATTTCATAAAAATTACTGTGGCTAGGTATTAATATTTACTAATTTACAAAATTTGTTGCATGTGATTTGGACTTATAACGAATTTGTAGCGAAAAAGACAAAATCTGCAATTTGGTAACGAGTTCACGTACAAAATTTAACTAGTTTTTCATGCATGGTACTGTTCACAGTATATATGCATATACTCTTCTGTTTACTTGATTTTCTTCGGTTCTATTTTAGCTACGCGCGAAAGAGACAGAGAGCAGTGGAGGCATGCAACCGCTGGTGAGCGACGCTGGCCGACCGACGGCGACGACGCAGGTGGCCGGCGGCGCGAGTGCAAGCTGGAGGCAGAGCAGCAGTGGCTTCGCCGTTGGGTTAGAAGGAGCAACAGCGCGCGACGGCAAGACATGATTAACATACACTTACATATATGCATGCGCCTGATATATACATTTACATACCAACAAATATATGTACGTAAACACGCACACACGTCCTAACATCCACTTACATATATATACATGTGTATAGTCCTATTATTTTCATGGATACAAGACTACGTAGTAACATATATACATGTGTTCATGATTCTGCCCAATATATATACACATATACAAACCTTAGCATATATCTGAACGACCACGCATGCGTACATGCACAATTACATACGGCCAAGACCAATCGATGATAGAATTAGGCGTCACGCGAGACGAAAAAGGAAGTACCGGTCGGCACGCAGACGGCGACGCGAACGTCAAATGCAAAGAGGCGAGGCGAAGAATCTTGTTGGCGTCGGCGAAGTCCACGTCTTGACAGCGGAAGAAATGTGCGATCGGTCGGCGCAGCGGCGGCGATGGCGGAGGAAGCCGCGGCCGAACGAGCAGCAGCGATAGTCGGCGGCGGTTGGTCGTGTGGAAATGCAGTCGGCTAGAAAGCGGAGTCAGCAGAGGCTAGAAACGAACCAGTCGGCTAGATGGAAATGGAAGAAGGAAAACTCAGCCAGAATGAGCATGTGTAGGTATATTAGATCAGACCGTATGGAAATGAAAAGCAACTCAAACGGCTGCATGTGTAGATGCATGCATACAAGGGAATGAAATGAAGAAACGGCTAGAAACGGCTGGGAATGAAATGAAGAAACGGCTGGAAATGAAAACGTCCGAGCCTTGTGTAGATGCATGCATACAAGGGAGTTGGAGAATCGGCTGGAAGTTTAATGGAAAGGCAATGACGTTGATTAAAGAAATAACACGCTTCATGCATACATGCGCTTGATAATGTCAGCAGGATACATACAAAAATGGAAACGGCTTCATGTGTGGAATTCATAGCGTTGCTAGTTCATGCATGGAAAGACTTTGGCCGGCGCATGGAGGAAAGATTAAGTGGTGATTAAGCAAAGGTAACTGAAGAAACTCCCACCAAGCATTGAAGAGACAGCCTCTGCTTGATGCGTACAAGGAAAACGGAAATGACGCCCGCAATAAACTCCTTCCGTTTCTGCACGTCCTCGTCCGATCGAATCCCATATTTTGAATAGTATTGGAACAAAATGCGTTTAGGATAAAATAGCAAAAGGGCTCTAAAAATCTTGGAAAAATCCTCTAAAATAATAAGGAATATTTGGAACTTAAAAAAGTTGGTTTTGTGATTTTTCGATATATAGATTTTCTGTAAAAATTCTTTTAGCTAATCAGACACTTGTACGATTTTTAATATAATCGACAAACTTAATTTATAATTAAGTCTTTGAAGGTATTTGAAAGAAACATCCTTATTTTTCAAATGTTATTATTTTAAACTAAATTTGAAATTTAAGCGCACGCGAAACGCATGATCGTTATTTTATATAATAAATTCAGCACTGCTTAATTTTAATAAATTTCAAACAGATTCTAGAAAATTTCAAATAATTCAAAAATGCCATAGATATATTTAAAGTAAATTTTTAGGATGTTACACTTGCCAAGTAAACACTTGTTCTGCAATTCCAAATCTAAAATTCCCAAACCGCCCATACATTTAGGCTTATTGAGTACAGACCATCTTGCCAATCTATATTTCTTCTTATGTTCATCGCACTGCCAAAAAAACCTGGATCTGTAATAATCTAGTTTTTTAATCACCCCTTTAGGAGCTTTAAAAAACAATAACAGAAACATGGGTAAACTAGAGAGAACTGAATTAATCAATACCAATCTGCCTCCAGCCGAAAGAAGCTTTCCTTTCCAACTAGCAAGCTTCTTTTGAAATCTCTCCTCCACTGAAATCCAATCTTTATTGCTAATTCTTCTATGATGCATAGGGATACCTAAATATCTGAAGGGAAGAGTTCCCTCTTTGCACCCAAAAAGTTGAACATATTCCTTCTTGTAAGTTTGAGCTTCACCGAAAAGGAATATTTCACTCTTATGGAAATTGATCTTAAGACCTGAAAGTTGTTCGAAAACATTCAAGACAAGCTTTAAATTCAAAGCTTCCTTCAGATTATGCTCTAGAAAGAGAATCGTGTCATCCGCATACTGAAGGATAGAAAGACCCCCATCCACTAAGTGCGGGATGATCCCTCTAAACTGGTTATTATCCTTAGCCCTAGCTATCAAAATGGCAAGCATGTCCGCTACCAGATTAAACAAAAGCGGTGATAAAGGATCTCCTTGTCTCAATCCTTTCATAGTCTGGAAGTAATGCCCAAGATTATCATTAACTTTGACATTCACACTTCCTTTGCTGACAATGCTTTCGATCCACTTACACCAAGTTGTGGAGAAACCTTTCATTCTGAGAGATTGCTGGAGAAAATCCCATTTAACCTTGTCATATGCCTTCTCAAAGTCTAATTTAAGCATCACTCCATTGAGATTTCTCTTTTTTAATTCATGCAACGTTTCATGAAGAATGACAACTCCCTCCATTATGCTTTTGCCCGACATAAAGGCAGTTTGCGAAGGTCTCACAATCTTTTGCGCAACTGAAGCCATTCTATTAGCCAGTACCTTAGAAAAAACCTTGAAACTCACATTTAAAAGACAGATTGGTCTAAACTGCTGAATTTGCTTAACCTCTTTTAGCTTTGGCAATAATGTAATTGTTCCGAAATTTAAGCTAAATAGGGATAGGTTACATTTGTGAAAATCATGAAACATGGCCATTAGGTAATTTTTAATGAGCCCCCAAAATTCCTGATAAAACTCAGTAGGAAAACCATCTGGCCCAGGAGCCTTATTATGTTTCATCTGAAAAATTGAATCTTTAACTTCTTTATCAGTAAACTGAGCTTTAAGAATTTCATTTTCCTCATCAGACACCTAGGGAATATCCTCTCTTTGAGATTCGATCATGTTGAAGTTACCTCTCACTGGCGAACCAAACAGAGATTTGTAATACTTGGTAATGTATTTCTTAAGGTTTTCTTCTCCTCTGATTACCCCTTCCTCCTGCTCTAATTGGAAGATTCTAGTTTTCCTGTGCTTTCCACTAGCAACAAGGTGAAAATACTTAGTATTTCTATCCCCCTGAAGCAGCTTAGTAGATTTAGCTCTCTGATACCAATATAATTCTTCTTCCCTAAGGAGAGAAGCTAGTCTCTGCTTAAGGTTCTGTTTTAACTCCACCTCCTGAGGACTAAGCAAAGTAGATTCTGCCCTCTTATCTAACTCTTCTGCTCTCCTAATGAGTTCTTTTTTCACCTTTTTATTAGACCCACTCATATTTTTAGCCCACCCTCTAAGGAATTGTCTCAATCGCCTTATCTTGCTTTGCCAAATCTCCAACGCATTGGAGCCTTTAGTCTTTTTGTTCCATACCTCCGCAACTAGCTTATGGAAATCATCACGCAACAACCAACCTATCTCGAAACGAAATACAGTATGTTTGTCACCATACGTTCCTGCACCCGTATTAAGAAGTAATGGGGTATGATCCGAAATCTCCCTACTAAGAGCCATCACTGACGTTAATGGAAATTTTTGTTCCCATTCCGTACTCATTAAGACTCTATCTAATCTTTCATAAGTAGGAACCTCTAAAGAGTTGGCCCACGTAAATTTACGACCAGACATCTGAATTTCCCTTAAGTTCAGGCTATCGATTACCGCATTAAACATAAAGGGCCATTTACTGCTGTAATTACCATTGTTCTTCTCGCTATAATTTCTTATAATGTTAAAATCACCACCAATTAAAATTGGTAACGTTTCTTTGCTACAGGAACGAACCAATTCGGACAAAAAAGCCTCCTTGAATTTTGGTTGAGCAGCCCCATAAACTGCTACCAACAACCACTGAAAACCATCCTCTTTACATTTCAGACGGAATTTGATATAAAAATCCCCTTCCTCAATGCTTCCTATATCAAACATGTCTAAGTTGACACCTAACGCGATTCCACCTGACCTCCCATGAGGTTCCGACCAATGCCAAAGAAAATTCCTACCCCCACACAAATTATTGAGTGAATGGGTAGCGAAATCTTTTTTACCAGTCTCCAAAAGAGCAATAAAATCTAGTTGCTGCTTTTTGGAAGTATCCGAAAGGAATCTAGACTTAGCCAAGTCACCCAGACCTCTGCTATTCCAAAAAATTCCTTTCATTTTAAACTATTCTTATTGGTCCTGACAAATTTAACCTTGCACTTGCCCTGCTTAGAGGACAAGGTGCAATCTCTAATCTTTTTATTTCTTTTATAAACAGCTTTAAAATTACAACTACGGTGACAGCTATCATCATCTAAGATCTCATCTATTGGACTGCCACAAATAGTGGTTTGGGAAGTTGAAAAATCACAGTCCACCTGTGACTCAGTATCACTACCACAAGAATCATGATCATCAACCTTGCAATCAGAAGGTAAAACAGAAGCAGTTCTAGATATATCAACATCGAAAAGATTGTGAACTGCAGAAATTGACTCTTCCAAAGAATTACCACAAACGACTCCCAATTGATTAATATTGGCAATCGCATCAACAATAGGTATAGAAGATAAACTTAGATCAAGATCAGTACCTTCATTAAAATCCAAGTTCTTCATAGCAGCTCTACGCTCAGCCCGCACCATAGAATGCTCAACTCCTGAACCCACCAATCTCGGAGAAGCACGTAAAGGAGACACACGTGTCTCAAGAATATCAGCCGCCACCTGCTTATAAGTCTTGGCACAGCCAACAGCCTTTTTGACAAGAGAAGAAAGCGCCCCCTCAACAGATACCTCCTGCCCTCCCTCCATACTGACATCGCCCAGCTGCTCTGAATTCATACTTACACCATGACACAAACCCATCTGATAAGCCCCATCAACTTCTAAGCGAACTTGGTCTTGAGAGAACTGCTTCTCCAACCGCCCAAATTCACCATCCTCGCCACCAATTGAACCGCCAGCCTTACTTCCTTGAGGAACAAAGCCACCCAGATCAACTGTCTCCTTGACAAAATCAGACTGCCTCATAGCCATACCAGTAACACCCGAAACAACTTTCCCGCACACAGTCAACTCCTCCAGGTTTGATTCTTCATTATTTTCAGCCAAAACTTTGTCCGCAGCTTCTTCTAAAGCTTTGTCTACAGATGAGTCTAACAGTTCTTGTGCTTTCCTTCTCACAAAGAGTTCAAACTCACTATCAGACAAATCATTCATAGCAGCCAGAAAAGAATTCTTGACTCCTCCTTCCAACCCAACCTTAGAACTTCCAGAACCTGGTTTTGGACCATCTAGTCTTCTCGATCTTTTTGGCTCCCTAGCAGCATCATGCTCCAAATCATCCATTGCAATGTCTCCACCACCATCCTTCTTTTCTTCATCATCTGAATTTGATAAATCCAACTCCACCTCATCTCCATTCTCATCACACCCAATTCTCTCCACTTCGAATTTTAATTCGAAATAATGATCTCCGATTACCACATCAAGAAATGGAGGGATGAGCTTAGGATTTAAAACTGCCACAAAAATCCTCTCGAAGTCACTTTTCCTTGTCATCTCCATGTCCACCGTTTGAGTAGAACCCAACATTGAGCCAATAGCCCAGAGATTTAGAAATTCTCGAAGTTTCTTCCTTATTCCAAAAACCCTGACCCACACTTTGGGTAGAAGAAAGCCATCCTCTTTTTCTAACCATTCCTTAAAGATTAATCTAACACCCGCAGAAATACCCTCCAATCTCACATCAGCTCCCCCAAACGCAATGGATCTTTGCAAATCTGTCTTTGAAGGAAACATTGACACATAACCCTCCTCTTGCTCTTTCAACACCCAATTCCATTTGCAAGGAATAAGCCTCTGTAACTGAGACACAATCTGCTCCTTAGTGAGCACCCCCCCCCTCCACAGAAATGAGAGCTGCTCTGTTGTCTTTTTTCGCCTTTGGTAGAGGAGGGTGAGGGATGTGATAGAAACCCAGACCGTGAACAGCATAGCCTACAGCATGTGCCACCGGTCTTGGCTGCTTGAGAATTGGACATCTATGATTTACATGATCGAAACTGTCACAGATTATACAGTAAATATCAGTTTTGCACACAGCAGCCACATGCCTTTTTTGCGTACACCTCTGGCATCTAGCTCCACCTCTCTACTCAGCCCCCAACGATGTCATAACATCCAAACTTCCATCAACCTGTATCCCAGATGTACCATTCCCCTCCTGACTCAACCTCTGCTTATCAAGACCCTGATTATCCGAATTTACAATCGCCTCAGGAACTGACTCTAAAAGCACCTTACGATCAGCAGCCTGCCCCTCTACAACAACATTATTACCAGAAAAATACTGCTCAACCTTATTAACCACCTTCCCATGCTGTCTTTGCAAGCCCTGAGACCCAACCTGATGACCAGACGAGGCATAGGATCCCTGCCAATACGAAAAAACCTCTCTGGCTATGACCTTGCCAAGCACCTCGACCATCATAGCCGAAACCAGACCCACCACCAATGCCTAAAGCTCTGCTCCCTCTCTGGCCCTGACCAAAACCGGCACCACCACCATCGCCGACCACTCTGCCTCCCCTCTGACCCAGGCCAAAGCCAAATGAACTTCCCCCACCAGACCCCTGCCTACCAGCGCTGCCTCCACCCCTATAACCACCACGTCCTCCTCTTCGTCCAAAGAAAGCCCTCCCTCGCTCCATAACCGGCGACTCACTCTTGGCAAAGCAGGAGTTTGTTTCCGGCACATAGCAACCCGAAGAGCTAACAACAGGCGGGGATTTGGAGCGACACCACAACAGGCTGGCACAAGGTTTCCCCGCGTTGGCAAAAAGACGCCCAATTTCTGAAGAAAATCTAAACCTGTTTAAATTCCCTTTATTCGCGCGCTCATGCATTGGCTTCGCCAAGCCTATTGTGGGCCCTGAGCTGAGCAGTTAGCGTATTTGGAAATTCAAGACATCGTCGAGCGAGACCGGCTTCT
>CM070500.1:90172781-90377668 GCA_036346375.1 Guadua angustifolia | reverse complement strand
GGCCCGTGGCTCCCCACTGCTCACCCGGGGCCACGCGGGCTTCTCGCTCGGCCAGGCAGGCATGATCGCCCACCTGCCCGCTAGGCAGCCATGCTAGGCCAGGCCGCTTCTTGGGCCTACAACTTACGCGGTGGAGAGGGTACCCCGGTACAAAGTACACCGACAACATCACTCGTCAACAGATCAATAATGCCTAGTGTGTATTCGCATTTGATTTTCAACTGAATTAGCTTTGTTACTGTAAGCTCGTAATGCTATTACCAGGGTATGCCATCAGATTTCAAAACAATTTGCAATTCAGTAGTTCGAAGGTGTATAAGAAGTTGATGCTTACCATGTCATCTGTGTGACTTGACTCCAACCTTGACAATTGACATTGTGTAGTCATCCTCACTGAATTTGTTCTCAGCAACTTCTTTGTCGTCACCTCATTGTTCAACCCATGCATGAGAGGGTAATTGGTAGGAGGCTGACAAGAAGGATGCAGAAGTCTGTAATTTCTTTCAGAATGTGAAGTCTGTAACGTAGCTGTAAGCCTATATGTACGTGTGACAAACCAACAACGTAGAATCGAGCATCGTGTAGGCAAAATTATGTCAGTGTAATATTCATTCAAAAATCTCAAGTCCGTTAAGGAAAGAAGCGTCACCTCTGTCGATGCGGGGGAGCACCTCGAAGACGGCGATGAACTCCCCTTGGGTCCCTCGGTGGAGGCCGGCGAATAGAGGCAGCGCTCCGATAGGTGGGAGGCGGGAAATTAAAAATGTGCAACCAGGGAGGGAAGTGACGGCGTGCCATGGTCAATCGAGCGCAAGTACTCAGAAGCTATCTCGCGACGGCACACGCATGGTGGCGGCGAGTGCAAGCGTAGCAGCAAGTGCAAACGGCGAGATGGTGCCAGTGCAGCTCAAGCGTAGACGGGGCACCCCGCTGATAAGTGCGTCTTGGTGGGAGAATGGAGATACTCCATATAAGAAACTTTCGCTTTTTTTACCCTCGACACTTTTTTTAAATAAAAATATATGACGACACCTCCGCGGGCCAACACTATTTTAATCTATTATATATTATAAAAGCTCATGAGAGTCGCTAAGAAAAAGAGAAATAGACTAGAAATTCTCACAAAAAAGTAAAACATCTAGTCATTAATCTGGTGACCCTAATTACAACAACCATCGGATCTTTTATTAAAAATATAAATATACTAAAAATTCTCATAAAAAAGCAAAACATCCGACTCTTAATCTAGTGGACCCCCATTGGATATTATTATTTAAAAGAAAACATCTAACAGTCTCAAAGGTATTATTAGCATGATCTTAATCAATCTGCGGTTGAAATGTGAATCGATGTAAGATATATGCAATGCTAGAATAATTGTATTGATTATTTGTATCATAACAACCAGATCCTAGCGCTATGCTTCGTGTGCATGCTCAACTACTGCTTAGTGGCGATCCTAGGCTACCTCATGTATGGTGACAGCGTATGTGTTGTCCCATGTCACTCTCAACCTCCCCACGATGCGGCTCATCTCCAAGATCGCCATATACACGATGCTGGTCAACCCCTTCTCCAAGTATGCACTGGTGGTCACACCGATTGTGATGGCCATCGAGGAGAGGATCGTGGCACAGGTCGGCAACAATGACGTTGTTGTCTTAGAGTCCAAGCAAGTACAATAAAAATAACAAATACTCAAAATAAAATAAAAATAAAATTTAGATTGAAAGAAAGAGTCCATTTCAAATACAAAAAAATAACATATATCCAAAATTAAATAGGAATATATTTTAGATTAAAAGAAAGAGTCCATCTCAAGTACAAAAAAATAACATATGTTGAAATAAAAGTTAGCATGTGGATTTATGTGTATTTTCGAATTAAAACTCAAAAAGAAAGTCTACAAGAAGTACAATTCAAAAAATATGCAAATTCAAAATAAAAATCTAAAAGAAATTAGCGATTGTTTAAAATATCATACTAAGTGAAAAGTAAAAAAATGTTTCATTCAGAATTAAAATTTCATAAATATGCTAATTGGAGATAAAAATAAAATAAAATATTAAATTTGGTTTTATATATACAAATTAGGAATCAAAATCTATTATGTAATAAAAGTCTATGACACGTGGTTTACAGTAAGCTAAGTAAAAAGAAGAACATACTAAAAATTCTCGACAAAAATAAAACATTCCAATCCTTTATTTAGTGGGCCTCTATGAGATAGAGGAAATGAGAGGGTGATTCGTTGTTGAGTGTTGACTCGATTATATTGGTATAAGCTATGTGATACATATTATAAACATATTATGAACATGTAGTATAGGCAAACATTGCAATAACGAAAGATGATATGTCACTAAAATAAATGTAAAAATATTATGTTATACTATATTTATTGTTATGTTATTCAAGTATTTGAGGAAGAAAGTTTGGTCATAGTTGACAAGTATAAGGAAACAAAGTGAGTATTTTACTATCTTATAATATATATAATGTTAAAATATTATAAATAGAGTTCTGCAATGATCTATTTTTCAAAAAGCAAAATCATATATATATATATATATATATATATATATATATATATTGCAAAGTCATTTAAACATGTTTTAAGGATGATGCCCGTGCAAATGCACATACCACCTTGCTAGTTAAGCGAATGATTAATTAAGTAAGTAGTTAATTAAGTGATTAATCAATCACTTTTGGTTGGCCGTTTCCTGCCGAGGAAGAACAAAATTTAGTTCCAGTTAACCACTTCAAGCGAATCATAGCAGAACAAAAATGGCAGTGGTGGTGGCCACCTCTCGGGCTCTTCACCTCCTACCTCTCCTTCTCCAACTACTTGTAGCCACCGGCGGTGCTACGACCATATTCAACATCACCAACCAATGCTCCCACACCGTGTGGCCGGCCGCTCTGCCGGTGGGCGGTGGCACGCAGCTCTCCCCAGGGCAGACATGGACCCTCGACGTGCCGGCTGGCACCAGTAGCGGAAGCATATGGGCGCGCACGGGTTGCTCGTTCGACCGCAACGGCACTGGGGCATGCCAAACGGGTGCCTGCGGTACTGCCCTAAGCTGCTCGGTGAGCGGTCAGCCACCCGTCACGCTTGCCGAGTTCACGATCGGCGGAGGCGGTAACATGGATTACTTCGACATCTCCATCATCAACGGCTTCAACCTTCCGCTGGACTTCCTGCCGGTCCGGGGAGGGCCAGGATGCAGCGTGGTGCTACGCTGTGCGACCAAGCAGATGTGCGAAGACGCATACAAGGAACCTAATGAATCCAAAACACATGCTTGCCCCTCAGGTACCAACTATCAGATCGTCTTCTGTCCCCCTATCAATCTAACATCTTTGCCACCAAGTCCTCAACGCGCACCCACGATACAGATGACACCTTCATCACCAAGTCCTCAACCCGCACCCACGATACAGAAAACACCTTCATCACCAAGTCCTCTGTCTGCACCTTTTGGGCTAACAAATACAAGATCCACCACAGGAAGAAAGCGTGTTGTGATTATAGCTTCTGTAGGCGGCTTCGTTTTACTCATGTTGCCGATCATTATTTTTTTCGTTTGTAAACGAAGAACAAGACACCGGGAGATGGAGGAAGATGAAGACTTTGGGGAGCTACAAGGAACGCCGATGAGGTTCACATTTCCACAGTTAAAAGTAGCAACCGAGCAATTCAGAGACAAGATCGGTGAAGGAGGATTTGGGTCTGTTTTCGAGGGACGATTCGGTGATGAAAGAATCGCGGTAAAGCGTTTGGATCGAACTGGTCAGGAAAGAAGGAATTTTTGGCAGAGGTTCAGACAATCGGCAGCATTCACCATGTCAATCTGGTGAGGCTGATTGGTTTCTGCGCAGAGAAATCACATAGGCTCTTGGTTTACGAGTATATGGCCAAAGGATCCTTGGACAGGTGGATCTATTATAGACATGACAACAATGCTCCTCCGCTTGACTGGCGAACGCGACACAAGATTATTACACACATAGCTAAGGGCCTCTCATATCTTCATGAGGAGTGCACCAAGAGAATTGCTCATCTGGATGTCAAGCCACAAAATATCCTATTAGATGACAACTTCAACGCTAAACTTTCTGATTTTGGACTATGCAAGCTCATTGATAGGGATAAGAGCCAGGTGATTACTAGAATGAGAGGCACACCTGGATATTTAGCTCCTGAATGGTTGACATCGCAGATCACCGAAAAGGCTGATGTTTATAGTTTTGGCGTAGTGGTCATGGAAATCGTCAGTGGAAGAAAGAACCTCGACACTTCCCGATCTGAAGAGAGCATCCATCTTATTACCTTATTGGAAGAAAAGGTGAAGAATGATCAGTTGGAAGATTTGATTGACAAGCACAGTAATGACATGCAAGTAGACAAGCAAGAAGTAGTTCAGATGATGAAGCTCGCCATGTGGTGTTTGCAGATTGATTGCAAACGACGGCCTCAAATGTCTGAGGTCGTAAAAGTCTTGGAAGGCAACATGAATGCAGAGACCGACATAGATCATAACTTTGTTGCAACATGTCCAGCAAGTGTTGGTATTGCTGGAAATGTGGGCTCCTCTGCTGCACCTCTAGCCTCACATGTATCAGGCCCCAGGTGAAATGAGATAATCCCAAGAAGATAGCCAATTAGATTATGTGCAGGAGATTTGGGTGTCTTAAAAAAGTCGTTGTCATTTGTGTTTTCTGAAATTATTGCAATCTGAAGAACCTTATCTTTAGTTGATTTTACTTGCAGCATATCGCAATATTGCAACCTTGTTTCATGTACAACAGATGATGATTTTATTTTTATTCGTGTGTTCAGTTTCTCCTTGTGAGGCAAATCTGTTTCTAGATTTTTAGTTGAAATTAATATCATGTCTCAAAATGCTCCTTTTTTATTGAAACTCAAAATGCTCCTTACTCCACTACAACAGAAAAAAGCATGGATTGAAAGCAAATTGGGAGTTCGAGGTACCGATGAACACCGATTTATTAGTAACCACAAGTGCTTTTGAGTTCTGCGCAATTTCCACTGGATTTTTATGACATAGGTAGTGATGAACATAGGATTCCTAAGTTTAAATAGATGGCTAGAACCTAATAACTATCGTAACAAGGAAACTGTAACATGGGAGTATATTGGTATTTTTTTGCTGTCTAAGCACCATTCCAGGTAACCTACAATCTTGCTTGTCGAGGACTTGAGGGGCAACTTTTATGTTCCATAGTAAGAAAAACATGTCAGTGCCGATAAATTGAATAGTAATGGCACCACGACGAAATCAAGGTAATGTTCTGCAGATGTATGTGACCTTATTACCAGAGAAATGTTGTTTGGATGGAAAATTTTACCTAGATATGTTTTTGGAGACAGTAGTTTGACTTAATCTGAAAAACCATATGAATTCTTACCTAGATATGTTTACTCGTGAAGCATGTTGTTGGCGCTAAAAATTTGAAGTAGGGTTTCGGCCACAAAGACATCGATTTAACGCTGGGTTCGAGCGTATAACCAATTTAACCCTGCAATCTGTAAGAAGAAAGTATGAAATTTGTTCAAAGCCGATGTCACGTGAGGATCGGCTTAAATCCAATCAGCCAGAAGCTGATCAAATTAAAAATCGGTAATTAGCCGATCAAGGCTAATTGAAGGATAAAGGTAGATCGACTCTGAAAAGGTGATGCGCAATAAAATTAGAGCAAACCAAACCTGGGGCGTAATTGATGAAGACTAATAATCGGCGATGCGCAACTTTGTTGATTAGGATCAAATTATAAGACTAAATTACAAAGCTAATTCTAGTCGACAAAAAAATAAAAGTAGAAGCAAGCTTGGTTGAATTGTATGTGTTTTCTTCGCCAGCCTTGGTTCATCTTTTATACTCATCGGCCGATTCGAGTCCTATTACAACATGTTACACAATATAATCTGTATCGGCCTCTATTTCCTTAATGATTTCTTTTGTTCCCAAATATCTTTAAGCCGCGTCCTGTCCATGCCTTGTCGATCTCGGACTGTCGATTTTAAGCCGTACCTACCAAATTTTGGTGCAAACACATGTACACGCTGACACTACACTCGTCGAGCACGAAGAACGAATCTGGCTCGGTGTTTGGTTCCAACAACCTTGTATGCCAACGCCCCACCACCCAATCTCCCCTCAATTCTGGTGGTGGATCTCTAAGATAGCGAGCTGCCACAGGAAGCCCTTGTCGGAGCACAACCCGACGAGGAGAAGCGTTCGGGTTCTACAAGTGGGATGCGGTGTTGGCTTTAGGAAAGAAGCACAAGCAGCGATGCGATGACGATGGCGTGGAAGCAGTGAAATCGCTCAGCAGATTTGTGGTGATGGTCGGTAGAAGCAGGGGACCGAAACAGGCTACATTGCTAAAAGAAGTAGTGGGGAAAGGGGATGATATGAAGGGGTTCTTTTGTAAAAATGGGTCCGCTCTTTTTCTGACCGATCAATCTGGACCACGAACCATTGATCGAACGGTTGTGGAGGGGACTATTTTCAGATCGGTTTTAAAATATGTCCATTTACCTATAATCCAGTGAGAATTATGTTTTCAAATATATGCATTTACCTACAATCCTCTAAGATTCTTTTATACATATACTACCTATACTAAACTTTGAAGAACGGCTCAAAAAAATTTCTCGCTTTTGGTCCTTTTATAAATTACTTAATAGGCCCTTCACGATTTTTGTGTGGGAAAGATATTTTTCCCTAAAATCGCGTTTGGGTCCTCGTTATTATTTCGGGAAAAAAGCTCCCTGTTAAATTCAAATCGCGAACAAGCCCTTTTCTAATTTTTAGGATAGCGAACGAGTCCAAAAAGCGAACAAACATGTGTCCTTGCTCCTTACGCTCTAGGTCCTTTCTCCGTTTTCCCGAAAAATGTTTTCGTCGCCGTAAAAATTTGTGCAGCTCTATCTCTAGACTTTTTCCCCACCTCGATTTCCCATCTCAGTCTCGATATTTTTAGAACATGTGTTATTACTCCTGAATGTGTAGAGTGTTAGGCTCGACAAAAAGAAGGTTGTCATCTCTAATAATTTTACGCCTTTTCCCTCTAGACTTTTTTTCCCAGCGGTTTTTCCAAATCGGTCTTCAATATTTTCCAAATAATTCATCGAAAGAGATATTTTTACAACTCTATCTCTCTATTTTTTCCCCGTTTCGCTCGTTATTTTGATGATTTTAAAAATAAAGCGTCGCCGAAAAAAAAAAGAAATTTTTTCTACGAAAAAACGACACGCGTGGCGTGTTACGCCGCGAAAAATTTTGTATTCTTTCAACCATTTCACTCATTATTTTGACGATTTAAAAAATAAAGCACCATCGAAAAAAAAAGAAAATTTTTCATCGAAAAAACGACACGCGCGGCGTGTTACGCCATGAAAAATTTTGTAGTACATACTATACTCATATCAATGTGTATCTGTGTTTCTGGAAAACTATCGCACTGTTATGTTTGTACTTTGTACCATATCACTGTCCTATTAGTGTCCTGTATTTATTAGCAGAATATGGGCTATTTTACTAATAGAATCCAATCATCATATATAGAACATGTACAATGATATACTGACTCTAAACTTCATATCTATAAATATTAATTTTAAAAACCTGTATTAAATTAATTCGTGTTTGAAATTTCCAATATTCAACCAGAATACCAAGATATTGGATAATAAGCAATAAGCACATACCTGTATTTGTTCCAACATTTGTAGCGATTCATACTCTATTGTAGCTAGATCTGCATGACAGGAAAGTAAAAAAAAATGAGTGAAAAATAGTACAACTATGGCACAATAAAGGAGTGTATCAATCAATGTAACATTCTGTGCCTACATACACACACACAGGTTGAAATAACCCAAACAATTTCAAAATAGATTTATTCAAATTTATTGGATTTATTTGAATTTTGCCAGAATTTTTCTCGAATTTATTTGAACCATTCTTGAACCCTTTCCCAATTTGGCAATTTACCCCGAATTCCCGCTTTCCCGTTTTGATTTCCGCCTCCCCCTCTCTAGCCCGTTCCTCGGCCGCTTCCCCCGCGTGCCAGTGGGCCTTGCTCCCCTCGGCCCACCTACCCTTGGCCCAGATTTCCCAAGACACGACCGATCGCCTAGCTCGCCCGCGCCAGGCCTCACTTCCGCCGATCGCCGCTCACCTTTTCCTCACTTCGCTTGAGCCACTGCCAGCCCTTGCGCCCTGGCCATTGCCGCCCAACCTTCGTCGCTAGCCCGGCCAAATGAAGCGAAATTGTTGTCTTCCTCCCATCGCGCCATTACTCATGCGCCGCGTTACTACTGATAGATCAAGCACCGCGCCCATCCCATCGCCTTTGCACCTCGTCAAGTCGCCGCTTAGCACCGCTCCGTCTCGCCGCACGCGCCAGTCAACTCCCCGCCGAAGCTCTCCTCTCTCCCTCGTGTCGCCATTGCAATGATGTCAAGCCTCGTCGTTTTCTTTGCAGCTCCGGCTATAAATAGTGTCCCCGAAGCGCAGTTTTGCCTCGCGTTGAACTCCCCTTGGCGAACTCTTCTTTTCCCCCCATTTTTATCGCCCTCCGGAGCACTCCCTCGTCGAAACGGCCACCGTCTTCCTCACGTCCGGCCATTTCCCCATTGCCTCAAATCGCTCGCTTTCTCTCTCTGGCTAGTGGGGTCCGCCGGTCAGCGCTCCTTCTCTTTGCCATCCCTGGCCCGCATGTCAGTATCCTCGCTCCATGCCGCAGTCCCCTCTCCCTCTGTGCGTTGGGCCCCACCCGTTAGTTTCACCAAGTCGGCCCGGTGTCACTGCTTCATTGCCGGTCCGCATTCGAGCCCTCCGACCCATCACGAGTATGGGCGTGGCGCCTCAAGGCCTGCCACAACGTGGACTGCACACTGGGCTAGCCTCGCCTCTGGTTTCAGGCTAAGGCTGCCATGATAATGGGCCATTCTCAGGCAAACCCAACCTAATTTGGGTTTTTTATTTTCTTTTCGTATTTAATTTTGATTTAAAATCCAAAAATTAATTAAGAATTCAGAAAATCCCAAAAATTCCCAACAATACAAAAATGCCCAAAAATATGTATTCTTGACCAGTTCGAGCCGCTGAGTCTAAAAATGATCTCCGTTCTGTCGAACTAAGTCCAGAAAATTCCCAAAATGCCCCTGAACCCTATTTCGGCCATTTTCTCTTCGATTTCCTTTTTCGTTCTTTCCTTTTTTCATTTTTATTCGTTTATTTATTGGTTGTGTGTTCTCGTGCTAGATCCGACGTCGGAGCGACCCTTGACCCAAATCCCAGAGTAGGAGTAGTCTTTGGAGACGTACCAGGAGCAGGAGCCGTTCGGGACCAGACACGACGTCGACCATTTCTCGCTAGGCGAACCCTCGATCCCGCAAGGCAAGCCACACTCCATGAACATGTTGAACCCAGTTTCATTACAGTAATATGTATATTTTACATCTTGCATTATTTTTCAATATTTTAGAAAACTAGAAAAGAAGATAGTTTCAATGACATGATTAGATACAACCCAATGTTAAACCTGTTGTTATGCCCTAATCCCTTTAACCTCAGGCTATAAAATATTGAACCACCATAGAATAGGAATAAATATAATTTCACATTTAGTTAAAATTGCTTAAAATCTCTGAGAGATGGCTCGGTTGATTTTCAAAAATTGCTACTGTTAGGGGGACAGTGTTGGGTGGACCACGGGAGGTGGATGTTGGCCCAACCCCCAACCGATGACAAAGCCAGGATGTGGTGTGGTGGTGGTACAGTGGGTACCAATGGTTTGTGGTATGTCATTAGCTGAGTCTTTGGCATTTAAGGACCGATGTCTTGGGCAAAGTAAATAACTTCAGTTCACGCTCAATCACAAGTTAAATTTGGTTAGCCACTGATGACTGCTCCAACATAGCTCGAAGATATTGTACTTCCCTTTGGAATGCCTATAGGGTGTAGCTACCATTACGGGTGACGAATGGTCCATGGCTTTGAGGTGGAAACGGGAATGGGGTGGCCATTCTCCGTTCTCCTAGCAATGAGGTATCCACGATGACGGATCGCGTCTCCTGCATTGGCCCGTGGGATCCTGGAGACTGTGGATCCACGTAACCAACTGGGTAGGAGCTAAAGAAGGGAAGTTCAACGAAAAGCTATGATTATCCCGGTCCGGCCACATGCATTAAAGTTGCATGTTACTTGCACATGGCACTAACAGTCGACGATATCTTGTGGGTAAAGCTGAGCACCTCTGCAGAGTGATATCAATGGTATTCGAATACGCCGTATTTCCGGTTAATGAAGCTGAGTTAATCTAAGGTGATTCCTGTAACTGCGCCCCTGTAGCTTTCATAAATAGAAATTGTCATAAATGTGAAACTTGCAAATAACCCCCCATGGTATATTGCTATTTATGGTTTGTGTTTCAAATGTAAAATAAAAATGGTGTTTAATAACTTGCATCCACAATACTTAAAAAACCTGTGCCTACCTTTATTTATCCCTGCATGTAATATTCAGAATTTCCGTGTGGTTTGTTGAGTACGGTTGTGTACTCACCCTTCCTCCTACCCCCTAGATTTTTTTCATTTGTTTTTTTCTTTCCGATTGCGGCTATTTTTTTTCTATTTTCGGTGGACGGATTACGCTGATAATTTTTTCAACGATTTTCAACGATTGAAGTACAGCTAGATTTTCTTTTTTAGGTTTTAAATTTTCCAGCGGATCTAGCGATTTATTATATCCCGCTAATATCCAGTGGATCGGTGGGCTGATTTACATACTTAATTAATTATGTGGTTTTTAATTAAGTAGTTGTCAACGATTGGTTCTGTATGGGTACCCTCTCCGACGCACAAAAGCCATTCCACGTGGCGCCCGGCGGCAGTGGGCGAGACGCCTGCTCGCCGCGGCGCCCCACGTGTCGGCTGGCGTCGGGCGGCGAAAGACGCCCATCGGCGGGTGTCGCCACGTGGCGCCCGAAAGCAGTGGGCGAGGACGCTCTGCCGCCCGGCGCCCACGTGGTGACTGGCGATCGAAGCGGCGGGCGCCTGCTCGCCGGTGCCGCCCGTGGTGGCTGGCGATTGGGCGCGACGACGCCCGCCGGCCGGTGTCGGCCATCGTGGCGCCGCGAGCAAGTGGGCGAGACGCCTGCCGCTGGCGCCCGATACCACGTGGCGACTGGGCGACGGGCGGCGAGCACGCCCCGCCGCCGATGTCGGCCCGTGGTGCCCGCGGCAGTGGGCAGGGCGCCCGCTACGCCCCACCGTAAGGCAAAAAGGCGGTGAGAGGTGGCTTCACCTCGAAGTCTCCTTCCTCCATCGTACCATGTCAGAGGCAGGTCTGCTGTGTCAGGCTTATCGACTGTGGAGATTTTGCTACGAGCCCATTCCTCTGACGCCTCTCACCTACCCGTCAAGAAGGGGTCACATACCGGGCGGACCGGGCGAAGCCATGCGTCGGCATTTAATAAGGCTGGAGGAACGGGACAACACAGAAAGGGGTAATAAATGTATATAGATCAGCATGATGACCCCCCTTTTACCTACCCCCGTTAGCCTGGGCTATATAAGGGCCCTCTGGTGCATGGGAAAAGGAAAAAACGATCAAGAGTTCAGTGGTAGAACCTAAGGAAGAAATTGTAACCTGCAAGCTCTGTACTAGCTTCATACACCCTTAAAACAATCTAGCAGGAAGTAATGCTATTACCCTGAGCGAAGGGGGCCTGAACCTGGGTAAAAATCTTTGTGTCATCCTAGTTCATAGATTCCGGAGTTCACCATGTGGGAGCATTAGGGTTTCCACTCGTTGGGGTTTGCGGACCCATGACGACCCTCTCACCGAACCAAACCCGGTCTCAGGGCTCGGGCCTGTCGAGTGGAATCTGCCAAGCGAGGGCACGCCAAATGGGGGCTAGTGGTTGGTTTTCCGGCCAACTTCCCGCGAACCGGTATCCTTTGCTAAGCAAGCCGCTCATCTCGGAGATGGCGGGATCTCGGCGTCAAGGCAGCGGGCGGCGGCGCCGCAGGCGCGTCGGCGATCCTCACCGGTCAAGGGATCATCTCACCCCGCCCCTGCAGGGTGGCGGTGTTGCTCCTTTGGAAGCGGCGAAGCACCCTGTGCGACGTCGGCTGGCCATGGAGGCAGCCACTCCTGCTCAGAACCTGCATGCGGTTCGCCTCCTCTTGGAGCACCCTTCGGTGGAGCTTGCAGGAGATTCCCCAGCCACCCTGTGGCTGTGGAGCATCGCCAGTCTCGTGGATGCGGCCCAGCTTTGGGTAGGGCTCCCCGACCGGCCAGGTACCGTTGGTACACCATCCCCTGGGGTGCATGCTGAGCACACCCAGGCGTCAAGCCGCCCTAACAAAAATCATTCCGGCCAGGTGGGCCGGAGCCGGGGGAAGGGCGTGCGCCATGCTGGTCCCGGTTCCGCGAGGGACCGTGGGGACCTTCGCTCTCATTTGGCTGAGAGCCGCCGGCAGCGCGGCGATGACCTCCGCGGTCGCCTACCGTGCCATCCGGTCCCGGAGCGCTGCCACGGGAAGCAGATAGTCTCTGATGGTGAGAGTCCTTCCCCTGACTCTCGCTCTCGGACCAAGGAGGAGGTTCACTCCTCCGGCTCAATGGGGAGCCAGGCCCCGCGCTCTCGGGAACGGTCTTTGGACCGAGCCTCCGATGAGCAGCTAGGCTCGCTCTACAGCGTCGGGTGCCAGGCCTTCTCCCGACGGCTGCACCGCATGGCGTGGCCCGATAGGTTACGCCCGGCGTCCATAGAAAAGTATGACGGCACCACCAACCCGGAGGAATTCCTGCAGATTTATACCACGGTGGTGCGAGCAGCTGGCGGATCTGAAAAGATCATGGCCAACTACCTCCCAACGGCCTTGACGGGTTCTGCCCGTTCTTGGCTGTTAAATCTTTCTCGAGGATCGATGCACTTGTGGAAGGAGTTGTGCGACCTCTTTGTCGCCAACTTTCAAGGATCATTTGCACAGCCGGGTGTAGAGGATGACCTCCACGCCCTGGAGCAGGAGAAGGGGGAGTCGTTGCGCGACTTCATCCGGCGGTTTTGCCATTGCCGCAACACGATCCCCCACATCTCGGAGCAGTCGGTCGTCATCGCCTTCCGGAGAGGCGTTCGAGACCGCAAGATGAAGGGCCACCCACACCATCAGCACCACCTTCGAGCTCTTCTCCCTCGCACATAAGTGTGCGTGGGCTCACTGAGGCAAGGCGGCCCACCGTCCCAAGGGGTGGCAAAGGCAAGGACAAGCCGGAACCTCGAAGGTTCCGCCATGCAAGTAGGAAGTCCCGAGGCGTGAGGCGGGAGAGACCAGCGGTCTCGATGCTTAACGCGACGACGAGAGGACCAGCGCCATGAAGCGCAACCGCCGCGACAGGCGCAACAACCACCGTGACCGGCGTGATGATCGCCGTGACCGGCGCGATGATCGTCGCGGTCATCGGAACGATCGCCGCGAGCAGAAGGAGGGCGAGCTCTATTGCCCGATCCATCGGACCAACACTCACGACCTGGACGGTTGTCGGGTCGTGAGCAAAATGGTGGAGAAGCAGCTTAAGGAACGCCGCCCGGCGATTTATCAAGACGAGGATCCCGGCCACGGCTTCCAAAGAAGCGGATCACGCCGTGGCGTTCATCCATGGTGGTTCGTCCACCTTCTCCTCCAACGCAGCCTATAAACGACTGAAGAGGGAAGTGTGCGCTACGGCGTCGAGCTCAGGGCGGGTCGGATGTCGAAATGGTCGAGCAGACGCCACTTTCAACAGCCGACCACCCTAAGGCGCCACTCCCTGGGCACCTCCGGCCAGGTGTCTCCCACCATTCGGAACGTACGGCTAGGGCGCGTGCTGGTAGACGAAGGGAGTTCCATCAACCTCCTGTCCTCCTCGGCTTTCCTGGCGCTCCAGATCTCGCAGTAGGATCTGCGCCCGGCTCTGCCCTTCTTCGGGGTAGCCCCGAAGTCTAGTTTGATGCCCCTGGGCCAGGTGTGCCTCCCCGTCACCTTCGGGGAGAAAGACAATTATCCCACCAAGATGGTGGACTTTGAGGTCGCCGACTTGACCTCCCTATAATGCTTTTGTTTCGGTGACGGCGTTGGCCAAGTTCATGGCGCAACCCACTATGCTTACATGGTGGTGAAGATGCCGGGCCAGCGGCCCCATTGCGATCCGTGGATAAGGCCGAGGCCTTGCGCCGTTGTCAAGTATGCACTGGACTGGCGATTACTCACTGCGGCCTTGTGGACGCCACTTCCTCAGGAGCCCTCGGGCGGACTACCACACTGCTCTGCTCGGTGAGGTCAAGGTGGTCGCCTACAGAGAGGGCGAACTCGAAGATCGTCAACATTGGCGCCACCTCAGCGCCAAATAGGAAGACCAGCTGCGCCACATTCCTCCAGCCCACTTCCGGATGGTTACGCTTGGCAACCGTCCGACATGACTGGGGTCCCCAGGGAGGTGATCGAGCACCGATTGGCAACGCTCCCCGAGGCGCACCCAGTCCGACAAAAGGTTCGGAGGCAGGCGCCCGAGCGGCAAGATGCCATTCGGGAGGAGGTAGAGAAGCTACTGTGCCAACCCTATGCTTGTCAAGAAGTCCAACGGGAGATGGCGCATGTGTGTCGACTTCACCGACCTCAACAAGGCCTGCCCAAAGGACCCTTATCCCCTACCGTGAGTCGACCTCATTGTTGACTCCACGGGCGGATGTGAGCTGCTGTACTTTCTGGATGCGTACTCTGGGTACCACCAGATTAGCATGGTGGTAGAAGATGAAGAGAAGACTGCTTTTGTAACCCTTACGGGTGTTTACTGTTATGTAAGAATGGCTTTTGGTTTAAAGAATGCTGGTTCTACTTACCAACGTGCCATGCATATTACTTTCCGTCCCCAGATAGGGCGAAATCTTGAGGTCTACGTTGATGACTTAGTTGTGAAGATCAAAAAGAGTGAAGAACTAATCCAAGACCTGGAGAAAACCTTTGCCAACCTCCGGAAGAACTGCTTGAAGCTCAACCCGGAAAAATGTGTGTTTGGTGTGCCCTCTGGCAAGCTGTTGGGCTTCCTGGTGTCCAGCCGGGGCATTGAAGCCAATCCCGACAAGATAGCGGCCATCGAACACATGAAGCCGCCAGGTAAACTCAAAGCAGTCTAGTGCGGCCGGTCGCTGGCCTCCTGAGGGCGGTTCATTGCGGTTGGGGAGAAAGAAGCTTGCCTCTGTTCAAGTTGTTTGAAGAAGACTAACCACTTTGAGTGGGCAGATGAGGCGCAGAAAGCATTTGAAGATTTGAAGCAATACCTTACCTCTCCTCCGATCTTTGGTTTCCCTGTTGGGGTGAGCCGCTTTCTCAGTACATTGCTGCCACCCCGAGGTGGTGAGCGCTGATCTTGGTGAGAGGGAAGGCGTCCATAAGCCGGTCTACTACATTAGCAAGGTGTTGCATGAAGCGGAGACTCGGTACCCGCAGGCTCAAAAGATGCTATATGCGGTCCTGGTGGTGTCCAGGAAGCTGCGGCATTATTTTCAAGGGCAAGAGATCACCGTGGTCACGGCCTACCCTCTGCGAGAAATCCTCCACAACCGTGAAGCAGAAGGCCGTATAGCTAAGTGGTCGGTAGAGCTGGGGGAATTCAATCTCAAGTTTGTGCCCCGCACCGCCATCAAGAGTCAAAAGCTGGTGGAGTTCGTTGCCAAGTGGACTCCCGCCACTCCTGAAGCCGAAGAAGCGCCCGCACCTTCTCCTCGACCTTGTTCTTGACGGCTCCTTCCGACCGGAGGGCTTGGGCCGGAGTTGTCCTGGTCTCTCCGACCGGCGACATTCTCCAGTATGTGGTCGCCCTCGACTTCAAGACCACAAACAACGTAGCTGAATACGAGGGCTTGCTGGCAGGGTTGCGTATCGCTTCGGCGTTGGGCATCCGGCGTCTCCAAGTTAAAGGTGACTCCCTGCTGGTCATCAACCAAGCGCGGAAGGAGTTCCAGTATTCCGACCCCACCATGGCGGCGTACCTGGTGGAGGTCCGGAAAATGGAGCGCCACTTCGAAGGATTGGGGTATATTCATATCCCTCGGTGCGACAACCATCTGGCGGACGGGCTTTCGCAGCTTGCGTCCTCCAAGGCTTCTGTTCCGGTCGGGGTCTTTGAAGAAAGACTATCGCAACCGTCCATCGTAGCCCCCAGTCCGGCTAGGGACGATGGTGTCATTGCCGCGTGCCCGGTTCAAAGTGGGGATGACAAAGATGGGTCATTGTGAAGGAACGAGATGGCCTAGAGGGGGGGTGAATAGGCTATCTTTTACAATTTTAAGTTCTCAACAGAATATTATTGATTTATTGATGCAATAGAGAACAGGTTTACAAATGATTAAAACAACAATATTAATTAACAGAGAAAGCAAAAATAGATAACACCAAGAAAAGGCGAAATATTTAACCCGAGGTTGAGCACTCCTCCTACTCCTCGCTGAAGCACTCCTCTAGGAGTATTGCTTCTCCCACGACTAATCGCAGAGCTTGGGATCACACTCGGGGTAGCTTTTTCACCACTCGAAGGAGGCAAGCTCCTGACCTTTCACAAATAAGAGTTGCCTTCCACACTCGCCTTTGGACAGGTCAAACTCTCCACTTCCTCCAAGCTGTCTAGGATCAAAATGATCCAAGAGTAATAAACTTCCACAAGTTCTGTCTCTTGGTTTACACTCGAAAAACACTACTTAGACACACTTGGAGCACAAAACTGAGATGAAATATGATTTTTGAATGTCGGTGAAAAATGACTCCTTGCCGAGAAAATGAGAGCTCAATGCTAAAATGTGCGTGAGTTAAAAAAGTTCTCGGTAGATGGCTCGTGCAATCTTTATATACTCAATTTTGATGAATATAGCCGTTGTACCTACCATAGTGACCGTTGCGTGTCGAGTATAAAAAGATATAAAACACGCATAAATGACCAACGAGAATTTCTAGCGACATCGATCATGTGTATCACGGACTAAATTAGAAAGTTCAGAATGCTATGTGTATGACGGACCTAAAATTGGGTCCGTCATAGATGGGTAGAGTTTGGTCCGATAAAGATAGCTATGTATATGGCGGACTGAAAAATCGGTCCGTCATAAACATGGTCTGATGAAAGTAAACGTTTTATGATCAGTGACTTAGAATGATTTTTGAGCGAAGACATTTTAGACATAAGATTATTTGAAATTGATTTTTGGTCTAAAAGCTTGTTGAGATACTTTTATTAAACATCCGAGATGATATAATCTTGAAATAAAATAATCGCAATCTTTAAAGAATACATCTCGATAGAGAAATAG
Organism: Guadua angustifolia; assembly: GCA_036346375.1. Taxonomy (NCBI): domain Eukaryota; kingdom Viridiplantae; phylum Streptophyta; class Magnoliopsida; order Poales; family Poaceae; genus Guadua; species Guadua angustifolia. The sequence continues at coordinate 90,360,283 of CM070500.1, read as the reverse complement.
CAAAGGCTTAGAACGCATTTATGCCTGACCTAAAATTCGGTCCGTCATAGATGGGCAATAGTTGAGTTTGTAAATCTCTCATAAGTGTATGCGGACCTAACTTTAGGTCCGTCATAGATGTAAGATTTCAAACTTTGTCTTTACTAAGGTCGCATAGTATGCCGGACCTAAAATTAGGTCCGCCATAGATGAGACGGCCCGAGAAGAATGTTGAAACTATTACACGCTTTTGCAAGGTATTTTTGTCAAGATTTAAAGTAGTAATTTTGATTCAAGGTTTAGAGACTGAAATAAAGGATTTTAGCTCCAAGCTGTCTAGAGTAATATTTTCCTAATGAACCAAGATACCAACTTGTGCTAAGTCCCCCTTGATAGTACAGCTGACAAAAAGTATCTAACTTATTTGACTTGAACCAACTCCCAAGTCGGTTATAAGATTAAAATACCTTAATCTTGTTGATCCAATATGTTCCATCCATGATTTCAGTATGAGAGGATTATTAACTTGGTCATCAACACCAAAACTAACAAGAAATATATAATCAGGAATTGAGGGGGCCTAGATGCTATCAATCTCCCCTTTTGGTGATTGATGACAACATACCTTTTAAGTTAATAATATCTCAGTTATTCTGCAAAGCAAGGTTAGCTTGACATAGTATACACATATGAGGATGCTCCCCCTCAACAGATGCAAGTTCTGAACAGATGAAATATATGAATTATTTTTAGGACTATATTAGATCCTTAAAACTTTCATTATCAAGAAATTTCATAAATGGCATTCATCGAATCATATAAAGATAAAACACTGTAATCACTGTCAGAGTAGGAATGATAGTCCAACACACACATTTAGTATAATAGATATACTCATAGTATATTTAATAAGATACTTCTCGAATCTAAGCATTTAACTTACTAACTTCTCCCCCTTTGGCATTAATCAGCAAAAAGGAACGACTCTCTATTGTGCCTTGAAAAGGTTGCTAAGAATTTGACAGAGGAGACAGTTCCTTCACTTCTTCTTCTTTTTCTGGCTGTTGCGGATCTGATCGACTTGATGCTTGTGCCATCGCTTGTTCATGCCAGCTGGGATAATCTGGATCTCCAGGTTGAAGGACCAAGTGATGAAAATCATGACGAAGCTGGTCCACGGAATTATGTAGCTGATCCACTGACAAAGATAGGTCTTGTAGGTCTATGTGATGTTGTTCAGCAAATTGTCCAAAGTCATAAAAATTAGTGCCAGAATCTTCTCGAAAATATTCCAAGTCTTGATTGAGTCCAAATAGCTTGCTTTCTACTGATGTACGAGCAGCAGCAACTTGATTCAACAGGTGCTTTTGATTAGTGTCCATTTTTAAGTTCATGACATATAATCATCCTCGATCAAGTTCTCGATTTGTGCTCACGGAAAGTGACCCAATTCAGACATCTCCAAATCTAGCAGTGGTATCATTTCTGAATTTTAGCTGTTCTTCATTTTGTTTTCTCATGTGTTCTAGAGCTTGCTCATTATATTGTTGAACTGCTTTCATTTGCTCTTCATGCCTCTGGATTGCGGATTGTTGAAAATTCCTTTGATCCGCATAATATTGTTGCTCGAAGGATGTAAACCATGAAGGTTGAGAGCCAAAATTATTTCTGTGTCTTTGGATTGGATTCTTGCATTTGCTCATGACAGAATTGACAAACCGATGTTGAAAGTTAAATAAACTTTCCCGCCCAGAAAGGTGTTTCGACATCATGATCTTGGTGAGCTCCTTGAGGATAGAAGGCTTCAAATTCTTGTGGCATTCCGATCCTCCAAATTTCATGATCATGTATACCAAATTTCAAAACTTTGATCTTGCATGAACTGAGCTGCTGCTGCTAGTTCTTGTAGATGATGAACTTGTTGTTCTTCACTCATAGATTGCTGTTCTGCACTCATATGATCTTCATTTCCATCCTGGCTTTTGCTGACAGATTTATTACTAGGTTTTCTCCCATCTTTGCTTCTGTGTATGCTTTGAGCACTAGACTCCTTTTCATATTGTTTCCTGCTTGAACTTTGATGACCATGGGCAGATTGTTCTTGTCTGTAACCTTGGCTAGCATGTATGGAGGCTTCTGGATTTTCATGAACGCTTTTATGGCTGATATTTAAACTGCCATGAGACATGTAACCTTCATTTCCACTGTTATGAGATTGAATGTGTTCACTTGAAGGATTCTGGTTATCTCTGTCTTCAGATTCTCCATCCGAATCATCATTTTCTGCTGAACCATGTTCCAAAACTCCTTCTTTTCTAGGTTCAATATCATCTTCTTCATCATCATTGTGAACTGATATTTCTTCTATCGGTTGATTTGCTTGTAAACTTTGAAGAAAACCAGTGATTCTCAGGTTTTTTCCAGTTGAGACGCGCATAAAGTATTTCCTTGGAAAACAAGTAAATTCTTTTCTAAGGTCTTCTTGAGAGATCAAACCTTGAGCTAAAAGAACCTGAGTGATGATCTGAGCAAAAGGCAGTGGACATCGTAGTTTTCTGTATATAGCTTCTTCCATTTCACCAAGGAGATAATCGGCTAAATCAAATGGTTGTCTGGATAGTATCAAGTGCAGCAACCAGGCTAGAGATGGTGTCACACCCTCTTTGTATCCAGATTTTGGGTATATAGTGTGCCTTAGAACCAAAGATAGTACCCTAGCTTCTTCTGAAAGACATGATGCTTTGCTTGGGTTGAAGTCAACACTGGTTATGTCTTTATAAATATGTGCGATACTTGAATATCTGGCATGTCACCCACCAATCTCCATCTTTGATTGGGAAACAACCTTTCAAACACTCTTGTTCTGTTTATGAGAGGACTTGACGCACCAATTGCAGACTCAAGCTGAGCAGCTTTCACTTTTCTAACTTTTCCATTAAAGGAAAACATAATAAACCTTCTCTGTTTGTCAACTAGCAATGAAGCATAGAATTCTAGGGTTCTGGAAATACTCCAAGGGGTGGAACTGTTTGTTATTATATTTACCAAACCTGGTGTGGAATTTATGCATTCATAAAGTTTCGTTGACCCAATCACAGAGTTCACTTGATTCCAGTCAAGATACTGATGGTTTGACAGAGCTGGAGTTGATTTTCCTCTACAGTCAACCTTATTCAAGTAAACATTGTAAATGTTCTTGTGCAGTATGGAAACAAAAATCTCACCAGGAGCTGATCTTGTCATAGGAAACCAGGTCTTTTCACTGACTAATCTCACAGATCTTAGCTTTTTCCCACTTAAGGCAGACAATTCTTTAGTACCCAATGTGTCAACTTCAGTAATTAAGTCTGTGTTTTCTGAAGATGATTCACTACTTGGTTCATAGGAGCTGTCTTCAGATGAGTCATTTTCCACTACATTTCTATCTATTCTTTTTCCAGGATGAGATGTGACTTGTTTTCTGTTCTTTCTTTCAGTGTTGTGCACATTTTGCATTATAACAGGACCTTGAGGTTGTCTAGGCAGAGAAATACTAGGAGATGTATCAGACAATTTCTGTTTCTTGCCTTTTACTTTATCAACAATCTTTCCAAGTAACCCTCTTTTGTCAGGATTGCTAGAACTCATTGTGGTATAGCCTGGTCTGATCAAACACTCAAAGCAGAACCTTCACAAGGACACACAAACCGCGCCTAGAAAAAAACAGAATCTATAAATTGAGGACTAGGTCTAGGGTTTTAGCAAATAATCGGAAAGGGTTTTAGGGCAACTTACTGAGTTTGCAGAATGTCCTTGCGTACGAAAACCAGACGAGCACCGTTGCAGAAATCCGATTAGGAATCTGCTTCGGCGAATGAAGAGGGAGTTTCTCTGGTTTCATGAGAGGAGCGCAAGAACAGACAGAGGAGAATAGAGTTTTCTCTGAGGAGAGACTGCGGTGAATGAGTTTTGACAAAGGTTTTTGGAATCTTGGTAACTGGCGCCATTAAAGTGTGGGTAGTTGAGGGAGTCAGAAGACTTGGTTAAAGAGGTGGCGGGACCCATCAGACAGAGTAGAGTTCAAACTTTTGGATCCCGAAAACAATGGTAGGCTTAGCAATAGGTAAGTCCTAGAGCAATAGTTAAAGATTTTGAATTTATTTTGTAAATCAGATAAGGAGTAAAAATTTTATTTAAAGTCAGACTAAAATCATTTTGAATTTTAGATAAGTGACAGGAAACAAAATATTTTATATGACAGACTGTTTCATGACTTTAAGTGTGTAGAGTACATACTTTATTTGCACAGATAGACATTTGAGACTTCACATTTATCACGGACCAAAAACTTCGGTCCGTGGTATATGAAAAATCCTGAAGGATCTCAAGATCTAGAAATCTTTGTGAATGACGGACTGAACTTTTGGGTCCGTCATGCACAAGCTTTTCAAGACAAGCACTATCAAATGCAAATACATTATGTTTCAGCACAGAGATTATAATTTGTCATAACAGTATGTCTTTGAAATATTTGAAATTTAGAGACATAGCTAAGGTAAGATTAAAAACACAGTAAAGACTCAAGTTTGGCAGAGGTACAAATTTTTTTGGAGATGTTTGAGCAGATTTTTTTATATAAGCATCAGTATTTACAACTAAGACTTAAAATGAAATGCTCAAGTGCTGAATATAGTTTTAACACTTGAAAAATACACGATTTTCACTTTTTACTGAATTTTAACAAAGACAAGGATAATCAAAAAGTGAAATTATCAACAACATTTTCATTATATATATATATATATATAATTTTTTATTTAAGCTTATGAGAATTACAAAGAAATCATTATGACCTACTCAGCACTTTTGAATTTATATGTTCACACAAGGGTATCAAGATTTTGCATAGCGGGCAATCTTGCTCCCCCTAAATGTGACATCATCAACCAATATTTGAATAGTCAATTATATTCAATTCATTTCTTAATTTTGAGAATCTTGCCTCATCCAGAGGTTTAGTAAAAATATCAGCCAACTGGTCCTCAGTTCTAACATAACTAAGCACAATGTCTCCTTTAGCAACATATCACGAATGAAGTGATGTCTAATTTCAATGTGCTTAGTTCTGGAATGTTGGACTGGGTTGTTTGCTATTTTTACCGCGCTCTCATTATCACATAACAGAGGCACATTGTCAAACTTGATTCCAAAATCCAGAAATGTTTGATTTATAAATAGAATTTGAGCACAGCAACTTCCAGCAGCTATATATTCAGCTTCGGCAGTTGAAAGTGCTACTGAATTTTGCTTTTTCGAACACCAGGAAACTAAAGATCTACCAAGCAAATGACATCCCCCAGAAGTACTTTTGCGATCAATCTTGCAACCGGCATAGTCAGAGTCTGAATAGCCGAGAAGCTCAAAAGAAACACCTTTGGGGTACCAAAGACCAATACTAGTAGTAAATTTAAGATATCTAAGTATCCTTTTTACAGCACATAAGTGAATTTCTTTAGGTGCAGCCTGAAATCTAGCACACATGCAAACACTAAACATGATATCAGGCCTAGATGCTGTCAAATATAATAATGAACCAATCATAGACCTAAACAGCTTTTGGTCAACAGACTTACCTCCCACATCTTGATCAAGATGTGTATTTGTAGCCATGGGAGTCTTTATTGGCTTGCATTCTTCCATTTTAAAACGCTTGAGGAGATCTTTGATGTACTTTTCTTGAGAAATGAAGGTTCCTTCCTTTAATTGCTTGATTTGAAATCCAAGAAAGAATGTCAGCTCTCCTATCATTGACATTTCGAATTCCCTGGCCATCATGTTGCCAAATTCTTTGCAGAGAGAATCATTAGTACAACCAAAAATGATATCATCTACATAAATTTGGCATATCATTAATGTTCCATTGATGTCTTTTAGAAATAATGTTGGATCAACCTTTCCAATTTTGAAATTTTTATTTATTAAAAAGTCTCTAAGACGTTCATACCAAGCTCTAGGAGCTTGTTTTGAAATATAGAGAGCTTTAGATAGTTTGTAAACATGATTAGGCATATTTGAATCTTCAAAGCCAGGTGGTTGTTCAACATAAACAGTTTCATCAATAAAACCATTAAGAAATGCACTTTTTACATCCATTTGAAAAAGAGTGATATTAAAATGAGTAGCAAAGGCAAGAAGAAACCGAATAGCTTCGAGGCGTGCCACAGGAGCATAAGTCTCTCCATAATCAAGTCCTTCCACTTGTGTGAAACCCTGAGCTACCAATCTTGCCTTGTTTCTAATCACTACTCCATTTTCATCTTGTTTATTTCTGAACACCCATTTTGTGCCGATGACATTGTGATCCTTAGGTCGTTCAGTAAGACTCCAGACTTTGTTTCTTTCAAAGTTGTTGAGTTCTTCTTTCATAGCAATGATCCAATCTGCATCTTCTAGAGCTTCTTCAACTGTTTTTGGTTCAACACAAGAAACAAACGAGTAATGTTCACAAAAGGAAGCTTGTTTAGAACGAGTTTGGACACCCTTACTTATTTCACCAATGATTAAGTCCGAAGGGTGATCCTTAGCAATGGTATGATGACTCTTGATCAAAGTGGGTCTTTCTTGTTCCTTTTCATCATGTTCTTCAAGAGATCCATCTTGTGGTACCATTGATTGAGTAGGTAGTTGTTCTTGATCCTCTTTGGGCTTTACATCACCAATTTCCATATTTCTCATAGCTTGCACCAGCCCATCATCACCTACATCATTTAAGTTCTCATGCTCACCTTGTGAGCCATTAGATTCATCAAATTTCACATCATAGGTTTCCTCTACTAAGCCAGTTGAGTTATTGAATACTCTGTAGGCTTTAGACTTAGAGGAGTAACCTAACATAATGCCAGTATCACATCTAGTTTGAAATTTACCAAGATGAGTCCTTTTCCTGTAGATGTAAACCTTACAGCCAAAAACTCTAAAATATGAAATGTTAGGTCTTCTGCCAACCAACAGTTCATAAGGAGTTTTCTTAAGTAATTTATGAAGATAAAGTCTCATTAGTTGCATGGCAAGCAAGATAATGGCTTCACCCAAAATGCATCGAAGTGCTATATTCATCTAACATAGACCTAGCCATTTCAATTAAGGTTCTATTCTTTCTTTCAACTACACCATTCTGTTGAGGAGTATAAGTAGCAGATAATTCGTGCTTAATGCCTAATTCATCACAGTATTCAATGATATTGGTATTAACAAATTCAGATCCATTGTCACTTCTGATCTTTTTGATGGGACAATCAAATTCATTTTGGGCCCTCTTTGCAAAAGACTTGAAAATTTTTCCAACTTCACTTTTGTTTGGCAAAAAGAATACCCAAGTGAATCTGGAGAAATCATCAACAATGACTAAGCAATATGAGTTACCACCTATGCTAGCATATGAAGTAGGACCAAACACATCCATATGCAGTGACTCAAGTGGCCTAGAGGTGGACATGATGCTTTTGGATGGATGAGAATTGGCTACTTGCTTGCTGACAAGCACTACACGACCTATCTTTATCAAATTTTACATCCTTCAAATTTCAACCACTAGCTCATTTTTGAAAAGCTTTTAAGATTAGACATACCTACATGCCCAAGTCGTCTGTGCCAAAGCCATCCATGAGATACTTTGGCCAACAAACAAGTTGAAATGCATGAGGAATTAGATTTGAAATCGACCAAATAAAGATTTTGAAATCTAAAACCTTTGAAAATAAGCTTTTCATTTTTGTCAAACACTGTTACCCCATCAATCGAGAAGTTACAATGGAATCCAAGATCACACAATTGAGCTACTGACAAAAGATTGAAATTTAATGAATCAACTAGAAGTACATTATCAATGGAGTGATCATTCGATATAGCAATCTTACCAAACCCTTTTACCTTTCTTTTGCTGTTATCACCAAATGTGATTTTGTGACTTGGATCACTCTCACCTTCAATTGATTTGAACATTTTTGGAGTTCCTGTCATGTGCTGGGTGCATCCACTGTCTATCACCCAATGTCTGCCACCACTTTTATAGTTTACCTGTAAAGTCATTTCTTGATTTTAGGTACCCAAATACTTTTGGGTCCTTTAATGTTAGTTTCAATCATCTTTGGCCTAAAAGGGTTTAATAACATAGTCTTGGGAACCCAAATGGCCTTAAGTTTCTTATCAAGATTAGAAGGTCCAACATACTTAACATTCATATTTCCCCTATAACTCTTAAATAGCATGTAATGGGCATCTACCATACATTTTCTGTCAACTTTAGCATAAGGAGTACTAGCTAGAAAACAATTCTTAGATTCATGATTAGAATTATGACAGTAATAACAATGAGAGCTTTTCTTGACAAAAATCTGTTTGGCCTTGTTTAAACCATCTTTCTTGAGCAAATGGTTGGGTTGGTAACCTAAACCCTTTTTGCCCAAGTTAGGTCTTTGATCAACCAGAATTTTGTCAAGGGTAGCGCTGCCCAGAAAGCATTTTTCCAGACCTTTATCAAATCTGGCTATCTTTGTTTTCAACTCTTCATTTTCAGATTTAAGTTCTCTAGCACAGGAAGCGTATTTGCAGTTTTCATCACAAGGACTAGACGAACTGAAAACAGAGTTTTCACTTCCTAACAAGTCACAGTCAATAGATATATCGTTGACAGCAATATGATTAGACTTGTTTGCAATCATCTCAATTTCAATTTCTAATTCACAATACTTATCCTCCAAATCCTTATGATTTTTAATAAGTAGAGCATGATTAGTGACAAGATCATCATATAATTTTACAGTCTCAGCATGCTCATAAGTAAGCTTATCATGATTATCGCTTAGTAACTTAAGGTCACTAGTTAAGCCAGCAATAGTCTTTTTAAGATTTCTAGTTGAAGTTGTCTTAGCATGCAAAGCACTATTCAATTCTTCAACTATTTCAACTAGCTCATCATACGTAGGTGAGTCACTGACCTTATCCTCATCTGTTCTAGCCATCAAACATAGAGGTAAAATGGGTGGTGGAGGAGTAGACTCATCCAGTGCAAGTCCAGCTAGACCCGTTGATCTTGAGTTTTCATCATCCGAGGATGTTTCTTCGCTTGAGCTGTCTTCATCAGTGATCCATTCTCCTATGTGAGCTTCACCTTTGCCTTTCCTTGAAAATTTCTTGAAATAACCCTTCTTATAATACCTCTTCTTTGGTTTATCATGAGTTTTCTCATCATCTTCATCTTCGTTGTTCTTATACTTGTTCTTCTTTTTGCTTTTGTTGGGACACCGAGCGACAATGTGTCCTTTTCATTACATTCAAAACAAACAACATTAGCAAAAGGATTTTTCTTAGAGTAAGAGTGTGACTTTCCTTTGTCCTTGAAGTTTACTCTTCTCATGAGTTTGTTTGCTCTTCTCATCGTGAGCTAATTTCTTCACATCTTCATCTTGACATCACTTAACTCATCACTACTCTCATCGATGAGTCTAGCTTTACTTCCTTGGCCTTGAGAGCAATGGATCTCTTCTTTGGTACATCTTCTTCAGCCAAGGTGAGTTCGTGGGCTGAAATCTTTCCAAGCAACTCAGTAGGAGTGAGCCTCCTGAGATCACCACTGTTTGATAAGTAGGTGATCAAGCTGTGATAGGCTCGGGGAAGAACTCTGACCATTTTCCTGCACACCTCAACATCAGAAATTTTAGTCCCTAGGCCTTTGAGTTCATTGATAATAGGATTAAGCCTAGTAAACATATCATTGGCATTTTCTTGAGGAAGCATTTTAAATTGATCAAATCTCTCTCTGACAACATAGTATCTTTCTTCTTTAACATCAGAGGTACCCTCATGAATATCTTGTAGAGTGACCCATATATCATAAGCAGATGTTAGATTGCTAACTCTATCAAACACTTCTAAGCTAAGACAAGAAAAGATGGCATTTCTGGCTTGGGCATCATACTACATATTCTGAATCTCACCAGGGGTGGGTTCACCATATGTAGTTTGCCCCTCGGGTATGATTCGTGGAGGCATAGGCTTTTCTGTAACCCTCCAAACATCATACCCAACAGCTTCTAAATAACATCTCATCCTAATCTTCCAATAAGCATAATTTGTACCATCAAACACAGGTACTCTACCTATACTAACAGTAGCAGAACCATTTCCCTCGGCCATTTACCAAAGCAGTTAAGCTATCAAAGGCAAACCTGCTCTGATACCACTTGAAGGAACGAGATGGCCTAGAGGGGGGGTGAATAGGCTATCTTTTACAATTTTAAGTTCTCAACAGAATATTATTGATTTATTGATGCAATAGAGAACAGGTTTACAAATGATTAAAACAACAATATTAATTAACAGCGAAAGCAAAAATAGATAACACCAGTAAAGACAGAAATATTTAACCCGAGGTTCAGAGCACTCCTCCTACTCCTCGTTGAAGCACTCCTCTAGGAGTATTGCTTCTCCCACAGCTAGTCGCAGTAGCTTGGGATCACACTCGGGGTAGCTTTTTCACCACTCCAGTGAGGCAAGCTCCAGACCTTTCACAAATAAGAGTTGCCTTCCACACTCGCCTTTGGACAGGTCAAACTCTCCACTTCCTCCAAGCTATCTAGGATCAAAATGATCCAAGAGTAATAAACTTCCACAAGTTCTGTCTCTTGGTTTACACTCGAAAAACACTACTTAGACACACTTGGAGCTCAAAACTGAGATGAAATATGATTTTTGAATGTCAGGTGAAAAACAGACTCCTTGCTGAGAAAATGAGAGCTCTGAATGCTAAAATGTGCAGGAGTTAAAAAAAGTTCTCTGGTAGATGGCTCAGGCAATCTTTATATACTCAATTTTGATGAATATAGCCGTTGTACCTACCATAGTGACCGTTGCACGTGTCAGAGTATAAAAAAAGATATAAAACACGTTTACAGCGGACCAACGAGAATTTCTAGCGATACTGATCATGTGTATCACGGACTAAATTAGAAAGTTCAGAATGCTATGTGTATGACGGACCTAAAATTGGGTCCGTCATAGATGGGTAGAGTTTGGTCCGATAAAGATAGCTATGTATATGGCGGACTGAAAAATCGGTCCATCATAAACATGGTCTGATGAAAGTAAACGTTTTATGATCAGTGACTTAGAATGATTTTTGAGCGAAGACATTTTAGACATAAGATTATTTGAAATTGATTTTTGGTCTAAAAGCTTGTTGAGATACTTTTTATTAAACACTGAGATGATATAATCTTGAAATAAAATACTGCAATCTTTAAAGAATACATCTCAGATAGAGAAATAGCAAAGGCTTAGAAACGCATTTATGCCGGACCTAAAATTCGGTCCGTCATAGATGGGCAATGGTTGAGTTTCAGAATCTCTCAAGGCAAGTGTATGCCGGACCTAACTTTAGGTCCGTCATAGATGTAAGATTCTGAAACTTTGTCTTTGCTAAGGCTGCATGTATGCCGGACCTAAAATTAGGTCCGCCATAGATGAGACAGCGAGAAGAATGTTGAAACTATTACACGTTTTGCAAGGTATTTTTGTCAAGATTTAAAGTAGTAATTTTGATTCAAGGTTTAGAGACTGAAATAAAGGATTTTAGCTCCAAGCTGTCTAGAGTAATATTTTCCTAATGAACCAAGATACCAACTTGTGCTAAGTCCCCCTTGATAGTACAGCTGACAAAAAATATCTAACTTATTTGACTTGAACCAACTCCCAAGTCAGAAGCTATAAGATTAAAATACCTTAATCTTGTTGATCCAATATGTTCCATCCATGATTTCAGTATGAGAGGATTATTAACTTGGTCATCAACACCAAAACTAACAAGAAATATATAATCAGAAATTGAGGGGGCCTAGATGCTATCACGCCGCTGCCTCCCGATTCGGGAGGGAAGGGCGTGCCGCCTCGGCCCAGTCCGGAGGGAAGACGGCAGTGTCGCCGAGGCAGCACCAGGGAAGAGCTTGGCCCAAATGAGTGCGGGCGAGCACCGAGTGCTCGCCACACTTGGCCAAGAAGGTCAATGGATGGATTCTATCCTAGCCTTCCTGCGCGACCAAGTGATCCCCGACGATGATGCCTCGGTGAGAAGATTGCACGCATAAGGCCAAGTGCTATACTCTGGTAGGTGAGGACCTATATCGCCAGAGCGAGCGGAGTTCTCTTGAAGTGCATCACTTTCGGGAAGAGGGGAGCACCGCTCTCGATATCCATGGAGGCGTGTGCGGAGCCATATGTCCGCCGAGCGCTAGTCGGTAAGGCGTTCGCCAAGATTTTATTGGCCTCGCCCTCCGGGATGCTTGCGGTGGTGAGAAATCTGGCTTGTCGCCGCCAGCAGATCCACCAACCAGCCTAAGCTCGCAAACTATCCCGCTCTCTCTGGCCGTTCGCGATGCGGGGTCAGATATCTGGGTCCGCTCCGCGGGCCAGGGGGCTTCACCCATCTCTTCGTCGCCATCGACAAGTTCACCAAGTGGATTGAAGCCGAAGCAGTGCGCGCCATCACGGCCGTTGCTGCTATCAAATTCATGCATGGAATCTTCACCCGTTTTGGAGTCGCCAACCGCATCATTACCGACAACGGGACTCAATTCACCTGTACGGCTTTTCTGGAGTTCTGCGATGAAATGGGCACCAAAGTATGCTTCGCTTCGGTGGCCTATCCCAGGAGTAATGGTCAAGCGGAGCGCGCCAACGCACTGGTGCTGAAGGGCCTCAAGACAAGGGCGTTTGATCGGCTCCACAAACAGGGGGCGCGTTGGACGGAAGAGCTCCTGGCAGTGCTGTGGTCGCTTCGCACCACGCCCAATCGGGCCACTGGCGAGACGCCTTTCTTCTTGGTGTACGGGGCGGAGGCTGTTCTCCCCTCTGAGCTGTTGCTCGGTTCACCGCGCTTCTCGACATTCAACGAAGAGGGCCAAGAATATCTCCAGCGAGAAGAAGTCAACCTCTTGCAAGAAGTCCGTGATCGGGCCGCCCTTCGCGCCGCCCGATATCAGCAAAGCCTTAGGCGGTACCACGCCACCCGGGTCTCTGAGAGAACACTGGCAGTAGGCGACCTGGTCTTGCGCAGGGTTCAGACGCATGCCGGGTTGCACAAACTGTCTCCCCGATGGGAGGGCCCCTTTAAGGTGGTCTCAGTATCTCGACTCGGGGCGGTCCGGTTGGCCACTGAGGACGGCGAAGAACTGGCGAATTCCTACAACATAGAGTTGTTGCGGAAATTCTATCCTTGAAAGAATTGTAAGTACCCGGCAGCTCGCTTTGATCAGCCTTGAGGTAAGTCTCTCCCCCGGCTGATCGGCGGCTACTGGCGGTTAGTAAAGTTGTTGCCTAGAAGGCTTTTGCTTTACCATTTCGGTCCCTTTGTGCGCCCTGAGTGGCAGTTTTTTTTGCATGGATGTCGCTGGTCCCATATGTTTGTTAATTCCTTGTTGATCCGTGACGGCGCCTGGCGCCTGTGTCCAACGCAGACGGGCGACCAGGGGGCGGGTTTGGCACGGTGCTCAAACGCGGCTCGAACGCCTCGGGTTGGCTCTTTGAAGCACCGCTGGTCGTCACCGCGAGCACCGCTGGCCTGGTACCCCTCCTGGAAGCCCTCCATTTTGACACACAGCGCTATGGTTCGACTCTCGGAAGGGTCACAAGGACTTAAAAACCAAAGAGAGCGGACCAGGACCAGCTCATGCGGGGGCTTACGTTGTTTAAGTTCACCTTGCGTATGCCCTGTGCACCGCCTACTCATCCTTTTGGTAGTTGTGTACGTACACAGGCCGGGTGTAGAAGCGTCGGCCTGCTTCTTGAAAAGCCCAAGCATCTCCGCGCGTCACCTTGACGCTCGGGCTGATCGCCCGGCCGGGCCGGTCACCTAGGTGCTTGAAATTTGATATCCTGGCGCCGAAGGCTGGTCGCCCGATCGCTTGGGGATGGTCGCCAGCGTTTTGAGTGGGTCGCCCGGCAACATTTAAGCAAGATAAGTGCTTCGTGTCGTATTTCTTGCCACTTCCTTATGTGCATGCATTAAGATGAATCAAGCTATGCTTAATTGTCGCGAGTGTCAGAAACCAACGACCCTTTGATGATGAAAGGAGGAGTGCTAGGCGTTGGTGTCCGGCGAGGACATTGGCGAGTGTGAGTCGGGCGATGCTCAAACACGGCTCAGACGCCTCGGGTTGGCTCCTGAAGCACCGCCGTCGTCCACCGTCGAGTCTCAAGGGTTTAAAAGCACTCAAAACTGTTGCCTCGCCACGCCACGCCGTAGAACGTTTCCGGGAGATCATAGGGATCTAAGCTCTGAAGGGATTTGAACCAGCGATAATCTCGCATAAAAACCTGATGCTAAGACTAAACTGCGTCTTGCACATCCCGTTGAACTTAAGGTCATCTTTGCCTAAGTCCTATATGACTTGCATAATCTATGTTTATGTTCGTAGTAACTACATAGAACTACTGGTGGGATCCTGGGGCGCTGCCCTAGCCCAAGCGTTTGTTAGGCATTCCAGCCAAGTTAAAAACTGACCACCCAGCGGTTCAATCAGACGAACACTGATCATGCAAGAAAGATAAATCATACGGGTAAAGCAAGTAAAAAACATCCATTACACTAAAAGTTTGCCCAAGTGCTTGTGAATGCAGGCAGGTCAACAAAAAGAAGAAAGAACAAAAAGCCTAAGATGGCTGCCCAGCCCTTCAGTCGTCGCCCAGGTTAATGTCGCCGGCGCCCGTCCATGACCGGCTGCTCCACCTGCAGCAGCCCGGCCACGTGCTCGGCGGCTACGCGCACCCGCGCCTCCACCTGTGCTGCATCTCCCTCAACGCCGGCCGTCACCACGGCCATTAGATCAAAGGCGGCGTCGCGGCTGGCGCAGCAAGACAGCGCGTAGGTTGCGGCCATGATCGCAACTTCTTGCCCCTCTCTGGCGGAGCGGCGGCGAAGCGATGGGCGATCCGGGCGCCTCTGCGGCTGATTGGCGCATGGGCGAATAGAAGCGAGTCCTCCAGGGGTGCATTCAGAGTCACCCCCAAGGGCTCCAGGCACCGCTTTGTGCGCTGGAAGGCCTTCTTGAGCATGACGGCGAGGTTGTGCCGCAGGCGGTAGGACTCGTGCTCCGAGTGCTTCAGCGCCACCTCGGCCCTCTCTGCCCGCTGTTCGGCCGTCTCCGCCCGCAGCTGCATGGCGGCCATGTTGGCTCTTTCCTGCGCCAATTCCGCCGCCGCCCTCTCTCGCTCCCGTGTCAGCTCGCCGCTCACTGACGCCAATTGTTGGGCCGTCTGAGCGCCATGCCTGGCGGTTGTGTCAAGGACGGCACCCAGCGAAGCGTGCATTTCGCCAAGTTCGGTGAAGAGCTCGACGAAGCGTGCGGCGGGGGCAGTGGCGGTGCGAGGGGCTAGATGGCCAGAAGCGCTGGTGCTGGGGCCGCCCTCCTCGACCCTCTCAGTGGTGGTGGCCGGAGGCACCTGGGCGGAGGTGTCCGCCGCGCCAGTGGGCGCGGGAAGTGTCTGCGCCCTTGGCGCGTCTTGGGGGGCCGCCCTTGGCGCACTTCTTCAAGCTGGCGACCATCGGGGCGTAAGTCCACCTGCTGGGCGGTGGCTCGCCTCCGTGGCTAAGGGCGCCGGGCGCGCGATGGTCGGGGCCGACGCCGGAGGAGGAGGAGCGGCAAAAGCGATGGAGCTGGCGCCATGAGGCGGCAGCTCGGTGACGGTCGTGATAAAGGCGACTGTGTCGCCGCCCTGCGAAAATGCCGCCGCCTCGGGGCTAGCGGCGAGAGTCTGAGTCATGATGCGGGCCCTCTTAAGTCCGCCCGCGGCGTCCGAACAATTGGCGCTTACTGCGGCCGATCGTGGCGGTGGTCGCTCCCCTAATCACCAGCGGGCCACGGGCGAGCACCACGGCGGGTCGTGTGGAGTCCATCGGCGGGAGCAGCCTGACGATCTGCAGGCGCTCCGCGTGCTCCAAGTCGGCGAGAGGCAGCCGCTGGAAATCTAAGCCGCCTGGAGTCGGCGGCATCAGTCCGGCGAGCCATCTATTGATAAGCTGCTCGCTTAGGTTTCCCGCACCTGGCAAAGGATAAAGAAAGACTGCTGGTTGGTAGGGAGCAACAGCAAGAAGCATGCAAAGCGAAAAAAACCAAAAGGAAAGCGAAGACTTACGGCCGAGAATGCGTCGCGTCATGTCGTGCGCCGCTATGTAATTGCCATGCGGGGCGGTAGCGGCGGCACGAAGGGCTGATTTTCCGAGACACGAAGTCCCGGGCTATCATCGCCCCGGTTAATTCGGCGTCCCGCAGTCTGTTGATGCAGGTCACCATTGCAAGGAGCTCTGCCATCTCTTCGATCGGCGAGTTCCAGCTCTCAGAGGCCTCCGCTGCCCCGCAGGGCACCTCCAGGGCGTCGACTCATTGCCGTCATTGATGTCTGATCGATCATTGCGCCACACCTTCCAGTTGGATTTTGGCTGGAAGGCGATGTAGCGGGAAGCCAATCCGTCCCGAAGGCGGAAATAGCAACTTCCCACTACCTCGCCGTCGTTGAAGCTGCGATAGAGGAAGAAGTAGCGGAAGAGAGGAAGATTCGGCATCACCCCCATGAACATTTCGCAAAGGTATGCGAAAACGGAGAGGGAGATGACGGCGTTGGGGGTAAGATGAAGGTGATGGATTCTGTAAAAGTGGAGGACGGTGAAGAAGAAGTCGGAGAATGGCGGGACCAGACCTGCCATCAGCGCCCAAGTGTGGATGAGGATCTCATCGGAGAGGCACCGTGGCGTGGCGGTCCCCGCCCGGAAGCGGAAGGTGCCCTCCGGTGCAATGTTGCGGATCTTCTTCACCGAAGCATCGTCCGCGGTGGATGCAGGGATGGAAGGCGCCATAGGGACGGAAAAGGCAAAGATTTCAAACAAGGAAGATGGAGAAGCGAAGGTTGAAATGCGCAAGAAAGCAGAAGGCGTAAACCGGCTGGTACAGATGTATCTATATATGCAACACTTGCACCGACGGTTTCTTGAAGAGACAAGGCCATGCGCCGTTTCGGGTCCCAAGAAACATCGGCGGATACGGGAAGGAACCGAGGCGATCGTATCCTCATGAGTGGTGGCCCCGCCCAAGAATGCACCGACATTTAATGAAGGCCTTAATGGATCGAGCGTGCGTTCGAGGCGGGCCGGGGCTCTTGTCATCGTACTTCTGTATTTGGGTACCCTCTCCGATGCACAAAAGCCATTCCACGTGGCGCCCGGCGGCAGGTGGCGAGGCGCCGCCGCCGGCGCCCCACGTGGCGGCTTTGGCGACGGGTGGGTGAAACGCCCGCCGGCTGGTGTCGGCCGTGGTGCCCGGGCGGTGTGGCGCGAGGACGCCACTGCTCGCCGGCGCCCGGCCACGTGGTGACTGGCGACGGGCGGCGAAAGCGCCCGGCAGTGTCGGCCCGTGGTGCGGCGGCGGTGGGCGAGGCGCCTGCTGCTGGCGCCCGGCCACGTGGCGGCTTTGGCGATCGGCGGCGAAACCGCCCTCCGGTGTCGGCCCACGTGGCGGCCGGCGGCGGTGGCGAGGCGCCTGCTGCGCCCGGCGCCCGCCCACGTGGCGACTGGCGACGGGCGGCGACACGCCCGCCCCGCAGTGTCGGCCCACGTGGTGCCCGTGCGGAGCAGTGGGCGAGATGCCTCGCTTGCCCCGCCAGTAAGGCAAAAAGCGTTGAGGTGGCTTCACCTCAAGTCTCCTTCCTCCATCGTACCATGTCGAGGCGGGTCTGCGTGTCGAGTTTATCGACTATGGAGATTTACGCTCTGAGCCCATTCCTCTCGGCGCCTCACCTACCCGTCAAGAAGGGGTCACATACCGGCGGGCCAGCGGCGAAGCCATCGTCGGCATTTAATGAGGTGGAGGAACGGACAGCCTGAAAGGGGTAATAAATGTATATAGATCGATGATGACCCCTTTACCTACCCCGTTAGCTGGACTATATAAGGGCCCTCCGTGTATAGGAAAAGGAAAAAAGCGATCAAGAGTTCGGTGGTAGAACCTAAGGAAGAACTTGTAACACGCAAGCTCTGACTAGCTTCATACACCCTTAAAACAATCTAGCAGGAAGTAAGGCTATTACCCTGAGCGAAGGGGGCCTGAACCTGGGTAAAAATCTTTGTGTCATCCTAGTTCATAGATTCCGGAGTTCACCGTGTGGGAGCATTAGGGTTTCCACTCGTTGGGGTTTGCTAGCCCATGACGCCTTCCTCTCGAACCAAACCGGTCAGAGGCTCAGGACTGTCAGTGGAATCTGGCAAGCAGTGTGTACCGCTGATTTACACTACTTAATATTTTCGGCCCGCTGGAAATCAGTTTACACTACTTAATTAGGTACCGCTAATTTTCCACTCCTTAATTAAAAACTGGGAAATAATAAAACACGCGCTGGAAAATAATAAACTGGCTAATTAAGTACTTTACCTAATTAATATCGGCCTTAACACGATAACCATAGGATCGATCAGGGGCGATAAACATGTTCATATCGATGGACGAAGAACTCCTATTGCAGAGTGCTAATTATAGCCGTAATCCTCTGTCTCTGTGCCAATGCCATGCATTGTGGGCTTGTCCATGGAGGTTCGTGTTCTCTTATATCACCGATTAGTAAGTTAGGCCCTGTTTGGAAGAGCTTCAGATCCCAGCTCCACCTCAGAGCTGAAACTTATAGGCTAAAATAAACGTGTCATTTTATATTTTTAGTCTAAAATATAAATAAGATGATCTACCTAAACACTCTTAATGTACCCACAGCTCCAGCTCCATAAATTTCTGGAGCTAGAAATACCCTGCTCCACCAACTCCACAGATTTTGGTGGAGCTGGAGCTGTCCCAAACACCCCCTTAATCACACTGAATCTGCATCATTTTGTTCTAGCTTGGGTTCAATTTAGGGGCAACACCTTTATTGTTGGCTCTTTTGTTGTACTTGTCACTTTCTTGATTTTAATAATTTGAAAAAAAATCTATATAGCACTATAAAATTTGCTCGAAAGTCTATTCGGCACTCGAACTATAAGCCAGATATTTGATATCCCAAACTTTATAATCCATTTTAAATAACACCCTGACTCAGTTTCACATAGTGGTATTGAGCATGTAACATGATGAATGATCGGTTTTACCATATAGAATGACACGTTGACCAAGTTTAAATCAATGACAGGTTGAGCTAACATGGACTTTTTTTTCAAATTGAAATAAAAAGGGAGTGAGCTACATGAGCCGACAGCTATGGAAGGAAAAATATCCTGTGCAATCACCCCTCCCGGTGAAACCACGGTGCAACTGAACTAAAAAAAGTTTTAAAAATTCTGAAAAAAATCATGGATGTACATCTCAACTTACCCCACCTACATATAAAATTTCATGATCAAATTCATCTTATACTAGCAGTTACAAAAAGACAAATTTAGTATGAGCAGTGATTTTTACTGTTCATCACTATTCATTTTGCTGCTTGTTTTTTTGTAACCGCTAGTATAGGATGAATTTGATCATGAAATTTTATATGTAGGTAGGGTAAGTTGAGATGTACATCCATGATTTTTTTTTCAGAATTTTTAAACTTTTTTAGTTCAATTGCACCGTATTTCACTTGGAGGGGTTGCACCTGATATGTTGCCGCTATGGAATTATGATCGAGAGCTCAGTGGGTGAGAAGATCATGTGGGCCTACCTCTTATTGATCTAAAATGGTCAACCTGTTATCTTACATAGTAAAATCGTTTACTCATTACGTTACACTAATAATATTACTGTATGAAATCAGGCTACGATGTCATGTTAACTGGATTGTAAAATTTAGTAGGTCAAATGTCTTATTTATAATTGGATGTGCTTGATGGACTTCCGAGTAGAGCTCCGAGCGATATATATATTTATACACACACGTCTTTCTTCGCAGGCAATTTTGTGAGCCCAAAAAATTTCATCCATTCAGGATCGTTTGATCCATGGGTATGGATGACAACAGTAGCTAGACATCCACGTGTAAACACGGGTCACGTCGGCCCAACAAGCAATTGGGCCTAAGACGCATTACATGTACGGCACAATAATACCGAACCGTCCCTGTTGTCTTGCCAGGTTTCAGTCAATTAACCTGAGAGTACAGTAATAATACTTCCTCCGTTCTTCCTTCGACGCCGTTCTAAATGCATGTAGTCAGCTTTTTAAAACTTTAATCGCTAATATATATTAATTATTAGGATTTATCACGTGAAAATTATATTACTAGATTTATCATAAAAATACTTTTATATTATTATATTTTTAATAATTTCTACTAGCATGTTCTCCCTCTTTTCTTAAAAACATGCTATGCTAGAATGTTTTTTCCTTTGTATACTCCTACCATTCATTATTCTCAATATTATTTATTACTGTAGAATAGAGTAACACATCATCTAAGAGTAATAAGTAAACTAATAAAGGAGTACTATTGGATCATTCTATACATGTATTGGTTAAAGATGTGTATTGGAGACCGTATTGATAAGTAAAACAAACAAAAAAGAACAGAGGTTCTCATAACCTAGGGAATGGAAACACATAGGCACAGAGCTATAGAGAAATCTGGAGAGCGAGCTAGCTAGCTTTGACCACAAGGATTTGGTGCGATACTGTCATCAATGTAGCACACGTGCGATCGATGTATATGCAAACCAAGAAGATTCAAGATGCTTGCTGATCCAATAACTAAACCACTCTACCGAGCTTACACACCGTTCTCTTAGGATATCCGCAATGGTTAAAGATAATTACTCTCTATAGTAAGATTTATATCATTTATATACTATGCTATAGTAAACCCTTGCAATAGTGAATCTATATAGATGTCTATAGCTATTCTTAATTAATAGAGTGCTCTCTCTCTCTCTCTTTCTTCATTTAATTAATAGATAAGCTACAGGTCTATAGATAGCAGCGCTCTCTCTCTTCATTTAATTGCTTGCCACATAGAATAGATGCTGATATAAATTTCTTATAGATAGCTGACTAGGCACCATTGCGAATGCCTTTACAGGATCAATCAAGCCGTGTCGGGCAGGCCTCAATCTCCCCGCCCAAGAATGCAGGTCTCCTTAGCATGTGCAGCTCTCGCCTTTTGTCTCTCAACTTTCGAGAAAATTCAGAACAAAACGCAGATACGTACAGAAATGCTGGGTGTAAGCATGAGCTGGACTATTATGAAGCTGAAAATGGGATTCAATGGAGGTTCTCTTTTCGGAGGGATGAAACAGCAGCAACGGTATTGCCGCTCGTTCCTCATCCATGCACTGCTCGTGCTGCTGCTACTGTCCCCGATCGTTCTTGCGGTGCTGAATACCGGCTTCCCCACAGGAGGTAACGACGACGGCG
The DNA here is from genome assembly GCA_036346375.1 of Guadua angustifolia. Classification (NCBI taxonomy): domain Eukaryota; kingdom Viridiplantae; phylum Streptophyta; class Magnoliopsida; order Poales; family Poaceae; genus Guadua; species Guadua angustifolia. The sequence continues at coordinate 90,338,912 of CM070500.1, read as the reverse complement.
GCATCTTTCTTGCTTCGTCTAATCAACCTCGCACAGCACATGATTGAAACTTTCGTGGTTTCCGTACTCGCCATGCATTGCAGTATTGAGCTCTGTTCATCAGTGTATCCATTTCTGAACTTAAGAGTAGCATCACTCCAACTAGAACAGGCTTTCTCTCTCTCTCTCTCTCTGGAATGTTTAACAGCAATTCTTACATTCTTCCACTTTGCAGTAGAGAAGTCTATGGGCGGGCGAGACGGCGGCAGTTCGCCACCGGCGCCAGCCTCCAGCGGGGGCCCTCATCAAGCTTCCAGTATGCCAAGCGGCGGCGAGCTGCCAGTGTCACCCCTGTCGCCGGACAAAGACTAGCCCAATCGGTGTGACATCTCGATATATATCGGTACAAGTAGACTCAGTTGTGTGGAGTATTCGAATTGGGTGCAGCACTGCAGCGCAGAAGTTTCGGATTTGTACGTCCACTTGCTCTAGTTGAACAGTGGAGAGATCGATGTTTCAATCTCAGCATCATGATTTGAGAACGTTTCTCATTCTTATGCAAAATTTTGGTAGTTTATTTGCAAAGGTTTCTTGCTTTATGGCAAAATTCGATAGTGTTTAATTTGTTCTCTTTACAAATGAAACATACATCAAATCCTCCCTTTGCACCTAATTATAACTTTTCTTTTCGTTGGGAATATTTCTCATTTGTTCTTGCTCCTTATTCCCACGGATTCATAACTTCCATTGCATTTCTGACTTAACAATGAAGCAAACAACCCCAATTGTGCTGAACATTGATTCTATTAACCGAAAAGAAGTATGGAGTCCATGTGAAGTATTGGAGACACCACACCAAGCTTCGGTTCTAAATTGGAGAAGAGAAGGCAAAATGGCATCCCCTACAAGCAATTACTTTTTAGTAATCTGATGTGGTGATACATGCAAATGCACTGGCCTCCAATTGTAGACCAGATCTTCTAGAGGAAATGTTTGTCTCAAGACAAAGGTCTGTGACCTAACTCTAATAAACGTACTAATTATAAAAGCTAAAAGCAGAACTAAACTATGCGATTTTTGTAAGATCTGCTGATCCTCTGAACTAAAAGCTAGTAGTACGTTAGCTTATAATGAGCCCCCCGCACCATCATCATGGCACTTCTTCCCGCCAAGAACACCATATCCATGCTAGTTTTGTATAAGATACCCATAGAGGATGCAGTTCAGTTAAGAAGTACCATAAGTTTGCAGGAGGTACTGCAATATAAGTGACGAGTTCAATACTTTACAGTAAGAACAAGAATAGCATCAGTGGGTTCTCATGCTTCGTTAATGCTCCAAGAGTAAAAGCAGTTCTCCCCAGGTTGGCATTTATAAAATAGACTGCAGGTAAACCTGAAAAATACCAGTTAAGAAAAAAAAAGGTAAAACTGCCATTTGCTTGAGTTCCATATAGCTGAGTTATAATTCGCATCATTTCGACCCCTCCTCAGCTCTTCATATTAACAGATACTATCTTCTTCTTTACATAAATTAGAAACTTCCCTAATAGGTCTAACCGTAACATAACCTATCCCAACATTTCAAAATGAAAGCCAACTAATCAGGGTAAGAAGCCCAAGCAGGTGGCAGGAGGATACAATTTGGTACGAAACTAGGACAGACGGGCTTTACTCTGAGATCGTACTTAACTCCGAGAATTGACAAGAATCTTCAACAAAGGTGTTCTCATCCCCACAGAAGAACGGCTCGGGAGGTTTCTGCAGGCCATCAATACCAGCTTCGAGCATCTCTAACACCTCGCTCATCGTCGGTCGATCATGTGACCTCATCTGAATGCACCACAACCCAACAATGCACAGCTTCCTCTCCACCTCATGGATATCAACAGCCACCTCATGGATATCAACAGACTCACAAATCACCTCTTGCCGAGTTAGTTGATTATACACCCAGGCTGGGTAATATCTGGCTTCTTGCTGCTTGTGGGTCATTGTTCCTCCGCCCCCCAGCCATCTCCAACAATAACATCCCGAAGCTATAAACATCAGACTTGCATGATATAGTGCCAAAGCTACGAGATATCATCTCAGGGGCAATGTAGCCAACTGTCCCCCGTGCAGCGCTGACCGGCACAAAGCTGTTGTCCCTTGGGAACAGTTTTGCAAGCCCAAAGTCGGCAATTTTTGGAGTGAAGTCACTGTCTAAAAGGATGTTGTGTGGCTTGATGTCAAAGTGTAATATCTGCATATCACACCCTCGATGCAAGTAGTCAATCCCTCTGGCAATGCCCAAAGCAATCTCATTGAGCTTGTCCCAGGAGAAACTCTTCTCAGATGAGAAGATGTGCTTATCAAGAGATCCACCGGGCATGTACTCATAAACAAGCGCCCTCTTCATTTCCTCTGAGCAGAAACCCACTAGACGCACTACATTGACATGGTGAATACTTCCGATGGTAGATACCTCACTAATGAATTCTTCTCCGTTGCACATGAAATTGCCCAACATTTTGATGGCAACATGGACATCACCAGGAAGCACACCTTTGTACACAGACCCATAGCCTCCTTGGCCCAGCTTCTCTCTGAAGTGGCTTGTGATCGCAACGATGTCTGTGTAGGCGTACCTTGTTGGGCCAAGGGCTAGTTGCATCTGGAGGAACTTCTCAACAGCATCAATCGTTATCTTTGCTTTCCAATATTTGTAGGCAAGGAAGATCAATACAGCCAATGGTGAAAACACAAACCTGGCTAATATTGCAAGAACTGCATAAACAAGATTGCAGACTTATGTTAGATGTATACAATTATGTAGCATAATGAATAGGATTAGGCGATTCTGTCATACCGATGATGATTTTCAAAATACTTATAGCAGATACTATGACTACTGCAGCCCAAAATAATTTAGTTCGGTAGGAGTGAACATTTACACATCTCAAGAAATGCAAGTCGATGCCAACAATTGCAGAAGTCTGATTTTGGATGTTTGAACTAGACATCTGCTCGTGGAAGTAACTGCAAGTTATAGTATGTTATGTAAAACAGGTAATAAAGAGGGAATACACAGCTTTGGGGTAAGATAATCAAATTTGAGAAAAAAAATGCAAGAGAGAAGTCTCTAGTCCCCAGAGCGCAGACTCACCTCGTTGAATCATTCAGGCATCTGTTGATTATCTGAGAATATGTAGCGGGCCGACGTTCTAAAGGAAATCGAACAGCAAAGCCACGCCTCATAAATTTCATCACATGTTCATAACTTGCATTATCAGGTACTCTCACACGCCGACTGCCCAAAGGAATCATGGCCAAGTATCCACATGAAGGCTCAACGTTTCGAACCGAATAAGAATCAATAGTAGTCAAGACATAAACAAAAGAATTGTTCGTACTCCGGCAAGCGACAGGCCTGTAAATATCATTATTTTTTATCCGCCATGAACAACTCACAAAGGCAGCCCATGTACTTTCATCCGGATACAACAGAATGATGTTTGCTGCTTGCAAACCGTATATATAAGGATGTTGATTCCTCTCAGGAATAGGGCAGCTGCTATTATCCAAATTGGCATCGACAACCCAGAAAGTAGAGTCGCTGTAGGATATGTTAGTCACGAAGTATCTTCCCGTGTTGATGTGAATTATAGCCTTGCTATCACTACAAACTAGCTCGTATGCTTGAACACCACAACCAGGTGGATCACCTTGCAAACGGAAAGGATAATGGATGTCTTGGAGATTTCCACAGGAAAAAGAGGGGCAGACTGCTTGGCCTAGAATATCTGCTGCTTCAGTACTGTTTGTTAGAAGAACAGAAAATGTGGAGGATATGGCTAATACTTGCAGTGTAACAGAAAAAAGAAATGCGCCAGGGTTCGCCATGGTAGCTTTGCAAATGCAAGATCAGAAATGAAAGTTGGCACCAGAGTTAAGGAGAAGGTTAGTTATCTGAGGCTTGACCAATATGGTCTTAGGATGACTTAGAAAGGTTTGCATGTATATGGGACGGAGGATGAAGAAAAGTCAAGCGTGGTGTCCTGACTGCTGGATTATCAATTGCCAGTCTAGTGGAGTTGTTAGTCGATCGTACTCAAACTCCAAGAAGTTCCATCCATGGAAGCGAAGTTAGAATCCGTCCTCCTATGAATGGATCCATCATGACATACTTATTTTTTTGTTTTTTATCCAGCAATACGAGGCCGACATGTTACTCAATTTTTTTTTTCTTTTTTGATCCAGCAATACGAGGAGCTCAGTTTTGTAGGCGTAACTTCGTATCTTTGCCTCCTATCACTACTGCACAATCCCACATCACACACAATCCACAAAACACATTATATATGGTTTTATAAACTATCTGTATCAAAATATCAATGATGACAATAGGTCATCACAGACGATTTTTCAACCGTCAGACTCATCACAGACGGTTTCAAATTGGAACCGTCTGAGATGAAATTATTCTAGACGGTTCCAGTTTAAGACTGTTTGTGATGTGGGGCTTATCATAGACGATTCTTCTTTATAATCGTCTGTGATGTTGATTTTTCATTTTTTTACTAAATTTTGATTTATTGGCTAGCCTCAGGAAATGCTAACCATGCTTTTTGAAACAAAAGACAGTACAGAGCATCACTAACATTATTATGACATACATTTTAGAAATAAGCTCGGATCACATATCAACATACAACACATCCATTTTAGAAATCAACTCTGGTTGCATATTACAATACACAGCGCATTCATTTCAGAAATCAACTCACATATATAAAAACCAATTGAATTCAGAACTACAACTCACAAATTTACAGCACAAGGTTCATAAATTAATCGAAATGGTACATAATAAATTCACAACTCATTGCACGATACTTGGGTGATGCCTTTTTGATTTATGACCTCATGCAACAAGAAGTCATAGAGATGTCTTTGAATACTTAACATGTCATTCTGTTTCAATATAGATTTAGCACATTTTCAAACCCGTCGATAAGAAGAGAAAAGTCTTGTGCGTATAGAAATGTGGAGGATATGGCTAACACTTGCAGTGGAACAGAAAAAAGAAATGCGCCAGGGTTCGTTGTGACTAGAGATGGCAACGGGTCGGGTCGGGTGCGGGTTTTACAAAACCCGACCCAACCCGAAACCCGAATTGAAAAACCCGACCGAATCCGAATACTATATCGGTAAAAATCTATACCGAACCCGTGGTGCCGAAATCCGACTGCAAGCGGGTTTGTGTAATCTGGTGGCAATAGGTTGAGTTGGGTGTGGGTTTTGCAAAATCCGACCCGACAAAAACCCGAACCCAAAACCCGAGTCAAACCCGCGGGTACCAAACCCGACCCAAAACCGGCGGTGCCGAACCCGACGGCAGATGGGTATATTGGTATTTGAATTATCGATGGTACTGCGGTGAAAATTAAAATCCGAACCCGACCGAACCCATTTCGGTGCACGACCAAGAACTCCGCGGTAAAATTAAAACTCGAACCTGATCCGATCGGGTGCAAAACCTGCGGGTACCCGAACCCGCGGGTACAATTACCACCCTTAGTCGTGACAGCTTTGCAAATGCAAGATAAAAAATGAAAGTTGAGATGGTGAGGACGACTTGGTCCCGGAGACGCGTGGCAGAGGCTACAGGGCACAGTCCCCAGGCACAGGCTGGTCACTCTCAGAGGGTCCGTCCTGCCGTTTCTAGCGTGGCAGAGGCTACAGGGCACAGGCTGGTGACGCAGACATCATCTCGGTGATGTTGCCAGGCAGGAGGAAATTTCGACAAAAGATCTTCAGGCCGGCCAGTTGACTTCTTCGTCGCCCCGCCAACCCGCATCTGATTCAAGTCGCTCAGAAACAATCAACCATCACATTTGTCCTGGTTCCAAAGGATTCTAGTGCAGCGGCCGATCAGAATCGTGGCTTTGCAACTGCTGCTCAAGAAGACCTATCCGGAGAATGGGTACAGGTCAAGCCAAAGTACTTTCCGAGAAAGGAGAGGTTAAATTAAATCCTCATAAATTGCTTCCAGCTACCAGCACAGCCCCGCTTCAGCTGGTCACGTTTTTTTAAAGGAAATGACAGGAGCTCTACCTTGCATTACAAAAGGATAGTCTGGAATACAGGAAGAAATAAAAAGAAATTAGAACGGATAAGGGGCATTGAGGGTGAGGAAATGAAAACAAGACAAGACTATTTCGCAAAATCTGGCCCTATGCGCCAACCCTCAACAGCAGGTAACGGCAAGCCTCTCTATGTATGGCGGATGTTTACAGCCATCCGTCAACTGCAAATATCATCAACCGCGGCGTCGGCGACGGAGTCCACGGATCTATACTGATTACTGAAGATCCTGCCGTTCCTCTCCTTCCAGATGTTCCATGCTACATACATGAAGGTGCCATCCGCCTGTCTGCGTAATTGTCGACTGATCGCGGTACGGATCGATCTCCACCAAGCTGCTATGTCTGTCTGGACCAATGCTGGTTGGATGGCGACGAAGCTTATATTCATGCGGTGGAAAACCTTTCGCCAGACCTGCCTTGCGAACGAGCATAACAGGATGAGGTGTCTGGATGACTCTGGTTCGATTCCGCACAACGCACAAAGTGAGGTATGCGGCCATCCTCTAAGAGCGACCATCACCGTGAGAATTTCTGTAGAAAAAGCGGTGAAGAACACGCATTTCGCTTCACCGTCACGTTATCGTCTTATTGTTTCTTTTGCTTTTAATTCTGAATTTTGGTCTTAAAAACAGAATAAAAAAATATGCAATCCAATCTAGGAATCGATTCTCATAATCCAGTTCACCCATATACACTAGAATCTGCAGTCTACTTTGTATATACTTTTGGATTCTAGTTTTTGAAGAATCAGCTTCTCTACAACCACAATCTAGAATCAGTTTTTAGATAATCCGAAACAAAAACAAACATGTCTTAAAACAGCAAACTAGGGGGCTGATGCTTCAATTGCCTAGCATCTGACCATTACATCACGACCTGCAAAGCCCGACCAAAATGCCTTCTTTGTGGGATTTCTCGCCATAAGTCGCACTGGTGAAGCTCAAAGCAAGGGTTCACGGTCACGGCATCACCTTAGGTTCCTCTGACACACCGCAGGTTCCGCTACTAGGCTGACTCTATGTTCAGGCCGGGGACCCTGATGACAGACCGGAGATGGTCTCTCACCACATTCCTCATACGTCAAGCATTGCTATTGTGGCGACCTGCATAATTAACTCAGGATAATGACAATAATCTTGCCATTAATCTTAAGTTAATTACGCTAAACTGAACATATTAGCTAACAAAACGTCGAGTGGATCAAATATTTTATCAGTTAATACACCGAATTCAGAGTGTTACAACAGAACAATAATTAGAGACTGAAATGAAAACTTTATTACATTCCAATGCCACGCGGGCTACATATTCAGTACAAAATTAAACAGAGGATCTAAATATTACATAGATGTAATACCAAAATTATTAGTTACTTCCCAACCGGCGAAGGTGAAGCGCCGACTATCCATCACCCTAACCCTACGGGTAGTTCTTATCAAAGTAACATTGATCCTGTGGATACTCCTCATCCCATGCCTCGCAGGAAAGCCTATTGGAATCCATGTCCCAACCGGAGTTTTGATCTTCGAAACCATTCTCTAAGGAAAAAGGAGATTTAGCAAAAGTGCGTACAAACGTACTTAGCAGGTATTAATAGCAAAATGCATTATATGAAGTTTTACTTCACATCCAGCTCAAATACCAACCACACCCATCCGGTGTGTTTCTTCCTTAAAACCATTTTTATAAAATAGGGTTTTAATTAGAAAAGTGGAATTGTAAATTTTTAATTATAAAAAATACTACTAGCACTCATAGATGAGGCAGACTTAGCTTCCGTAGCCTCCAATCTATGAGACAGTCATGATTTTGACTCTGCGTAGGTTTGTATCACTTTACCCATAGTGATCTCAACCTCAGTTAAGAACCCAGAACGTTTATCACTAATTAGGTGTTAGATCTCCAACCTTGATAGCCCACGAGTAGTGGTACCCTTTGACTATTTCTTCACTTACTCTCAGCGTATCACCTTGCAAACGGAAAGGATAATGGATGTCTTGGAGATTTCCACAGGAAAAAGCGGGGCAAATTGCTTGCCCTAGAATATCTGCTGCTTCAGTGTTTGTTATAAGAACTGAAAATGTGGTGGATATGGCTAACACTTGCAGTGTAACAGAAAAAAGAAATGCGCCAGGGTTCGCCATGATATATTTGCAAATGCAAGATCAGAAATGAAAGTTGGCACCAGTTAAGGAGAAGGTTAATTAATTATCTGAGGCTTGACCAATATGGTCTTAGCATGACTTAGAAAGAAAGGTTTGCGTGTCAAGAAAGTCAAGCCTGGTGTCCTGACTGCTGGGTTATCAATTGCCAGTCTTGTAGTGCATCCCTTTGTCATACTCAATATCCAAGAAGTTTCCATCCATGGAAGCGAAGTTGGAATTCGTCCGCCTATGAATGGGTCCATCATGACATACTTAACAGTCATCGAAGCCGACATGTTACACAATTTTTTTTTCTTTTTTGTTCCAACAGTAAGAGGAGCTCAGTTTTGTAGGCATAACTTCATATCTTTGCCTCCTATCTTCATTTTATCACAGAAAATGTTTGTAGTTCTCGCTTTAGCTCTGCTACTCTCAGTTCTCAACTCTGGAATCAACATGGCCATAGCAAGTGGTGATGGAGACTTTTTTCATAACTGCCCACCATCCAGGTGCGGTGAAGGCAGGCCAGAGATCCGATTTCCATTCCGCCTTCACCCAATTCAGTCTCCCATCCTGTGGAGCACCTGGCATGGAGTTATCGTGCTCTAGGGAAGCAGATACCATCCTACTTCACCCAATTCTTGGATTATGCAAGGTGACTGCCATCTCTTACATGTATGGCCGCCTGAATGTCATCCCGCTTGAAGAATCATGGTCTCAGTGCCCGCTTCAGAAGATAATCTCTACCACCAATCTGTCAACTAATGTATACGAACCTATGGCATATGATACAGCAACCGTGATACGCTGTTCAAGAGAGTTCATACCTAATAAGGAGGACAGTATTGTTGGCCCAATCAATTGCCTCAGCAACACAAGCAAGTTCACGTATTTGATGGACTATGGTGAATCCATGTCTCTTCTTCCCTCAGACTGTACAGTTGTTTCAAACGGCATTTCGATGCCCTACCTGTTTGATTATGATGGCAATTATGGTTTGTACTTCAATGAAAGGGCCCAAAGAATCATTGCATTTGCTGAGACAACCTTGACCTGGTCAGTTCCTAACATTACCGGAATTTGCCGAGATTGCGAGCAAAAAGGGCATCCCTGTGGATTCAGCTCACAACGCAGGCAAGCATTCTGCAAGCATCAAGGTACTATTTTTAACTTCTCAAGCACGAAAGAACTTGTCCTGAACACTTACATGCCTTAGTTGATCTTGACCAGAGTATCTAAATGACTCAAATAAATCACGGTTCTTGTTATCCCATCATTTGCTATGTTTGCAAATATGTTTCTGTTGAGCAGCATACCAGGGTCCAATACGTATTTCACACTCAGATGGCTCTGACACTCTCCCCCATACCCATACACATCGCAAAAGTACTATAGTTTAATACTTACTAGAATAGCATCACAATGGTTCTGATATTAATATGTGTTGCTCCAATGTTTCTGACAAACAGCTTGGTTGAAGTATAAGATTGTTTTCAGATCTTTTAAGCCCTGTTAAATAAAAGCATTATCTAAATAACTAAAGTCACTACCCGCTAGATTACCTCTTTTTTTTTAACTACCCACTAGGATATTTAGGGCATAATCATGTTCGAAGGACCATACCAAACTATATATTCAGGGAGGAAAAACCTTCACACAACTTTTTTCCAATTCCCATGGTTAGTGCCTGATTTACAGCTCAATCTTACTCCTATGATATAGATTCAGTTTGTAATTACTATGCTACCTTCCGACGAAAATGGACCAAATCCCACCCTGTCTAAACTGGACCTTAGTGATATCCATACCTTTGAAGTTGTTAATTAAGGGGAGTTTGGTAGAGCTCCAGATTCCAGTTTCACCTGAGATCTGAAACTTGTAGGCTAAAATAAAGTGAATTAAGTTTATATTTTTGGTCTAAAATATAAACAAGATGATCCATCTAAACACTCTTAATGTACTCACAGCTCCAGCTCCACGGATCTGGTGGAGCTAGGAATACATAGCTCCACCAAATCCACAGATCTGGTGGAGCTGGAGCTCTACCAAACACACCCTTAATAAATAAAGTGATGTTGAAGCAAAGTTAAGATCTATACATTAGCTGGATCATTTTGATCTTCAGTAGTTGAGTCAGCTTTATGTTGCTTACCTTGTTGACTTATGATGTCATTTCAACAAATCAATCAACCTATTTTCTTCTCACTTGTTCAAGAATTGTAACGATGCACGTTTACTTGTGTGTTCACCATTTAAGGTCAGTTTGAAATATGGATGATCGATCTGTGTTTATTGGCTTATTGCAAATTAGCATGCTTTCATATTGTACAATTGTACCATGTCCAACTTGTATGAGTTGATTCTCTTTTCCATTCCATCCAGAATAAAAAAAATGCTATGAGTTCGTACCTCTTTTTTTACTTACACAGAAATAGGAAATTCTGTCTTCTATTGTTCTGCACCTATAATCTAAATCGCTTATTTCCTGCATGCAGGTTCACGTCTCAAAGTCATTGCAGGTACTGTTACAATCCAGAGGCTCTTTTATGTGTTCTCTATTATGCATAAATCTTTTTTCTTATCGCTCTAATTCTTAAATTCTCTCATCCATATAAGAGACAACAAGACATGAAAGAATTTTTACCCAAGTAGTTTTTTTTACCCAAGTAGAGCTCACAAATTCCCTTCATTCTGTTTATTTAGCAACATCATCAGTAGCCACATTTGTGGTTCTCTTGTCAACGGTAGCCACTGCACTATATCTATCACTAAAATCAAAGACTGATGAAGAGGTACATTTAAAGATCGAAATGTTTCTCAAAGCATATGGTACATCAAAACCCGCAAGGTACACATTCTCAGAAGTTAAAAAAATAACGAGACGATTCAAAGATAAACTAGGCCAGGGTGGATTTGGAAGTGTATACAAAGGCCAGCTAGCAAATGGAGTACCTGTTGCAGTCAAGATGCTGGAGAGCTCAAAGGGTAACGGAGAAGAATTCATTAACGAAGTTGCGACCATTGGAAGAATCCACCATGCCAATGTGGTCCGCCTCTTGGGATTTTGCTCTGAAGGAACAAGGCGTGCTCTTATTTATGAATTCATGCCTAATGAATCATTAGAGAAATATATATTCTCACATGAATCTGACATTTGTCAAGAACTACTAGCACCTAACAAAATGCTGGAACTAGCTTCAGGCATTGCACGAGGAATTGAGTACCTGCATCAAGGGTGCAATCAGCGCATCCTCCATTTCGACATTAAGCCTCACAATATCTTGCTAGACCACATCTTCAATCCAAAGATTTCAGATTTTGGACTTGCAAAGCTGTGCGCAAGGGATCAAAGCATCGTCACGCTGACAAAAGCAAGAGGTACAATGGGTTACATTGCACCAGAACTATATTCTCGGAACTTTGGGTCGATATCTTACAAGTCCGATGTTTATAGCTTTGGCATGCTGGTGTTGGAAATGGTGAGTCAGAGGAGGAACTTGGATCCAAGAATTGAGAACCAAAATGAGGCTTATATTCCAGAGTGGATATATGAGAAAATAGTCACCGGGCAAGAACTGGAATCAAACAGGGAAATGACACAAGAAGAGAAAGGAAAATTGAGAAAACTGGCAATTGTGGCGCTATGGTGCATTCAGTGGAACCCGACAAATCGCCCATCTATGACAAAAGTGATGAACATGTTAACAGGAAGCTTACAGAGTCTACAGATGCCTCCTAAACCATTTGTTTCATCTCTGGACCACCCTATGCCGCGAACCTAGAAAAAAAAATTTGTTATGACACTGATGTTTGGGACTCGATATCTGCAGTGATGCCTATTGTCTGTGACATTTTATTTCAACTCAATTAGCATTCTGATTGTCACCATGTAATATAATTACCAGGGTATGAGTGTGATATCAGATCTTGCAACAGTTTGCAATCTAGTAGCTGAGGAAAAAGATTATTTTCATAATTGACGATCTTGATAAGTGAGCGGAACACACAGTTCTTTCCGATCAGGAATTAAATTTGAAAAGGTACCTTAACAAGAGACTGTAACATTTGTTGAGGGAAGAAGAAATTAAATAGTATGAGAGAGCTAAAACAAAAAATCTTTTAGAAGGTGATAATAACACCCAATATTTTCATTTGGTTGCTAATGGTAAGCATAGGAAACAACGTATTTTTAAATTAGATCATGAAGATGGCATAGTGGTGGGTGATGCTCAATTAAAAGAGTATATCACAAATTATTATAAGAATCTGTTTGGACCACCAGAAGAGAATAATTTCAGTATGGTGGAGACTCATATTCATGACTTGCCTCAGGTAACGAATGAGGAAAATGCCATCCTCGTTGCGTAGTTCTCTGAGCAAGAGGTCAAAGAGGCGGTGTTCCAAATGGAACATAATAAATCGCTTGGCCCTGATGGATTCCCAGCTGAATTTTATCAGGTTTTCTGGGATATTATTAAAGGGTATCTTATGGCTTTGTGTAATGATTTTTATTATGGTCAGTTACCTTTGTTTAGCCTCAATTTTGGAATCATTACACTTCTTCCGAAAATTGAAGACGCTACAAAAATACAACAATATAGACCTATCTGTTTGCTCAATGTAAGCTTCAAAATTTTTACAAAAATGGCTACCAACAGAATAATGAGTGTGGCCAACAAAGTAGTTGGCTTGTCACAAACAGCATTCATGCCAGGTCGGAATATTATGAAAGGGGTTGTGATACTCCATGAAACTATTCATGAATTACATACTAAGAAGCTCAATGGAGTGGTATTAAAACTAGATTTTGAAAAGGCTTATAATAAGGTAAAATGGTCTTTTCTTCAACAAACTCTCCGCATGAAGGGATTCTGCCAACAATGGTGTTCATGGGTGGAACATTTTGTTACTGGAGGTAGTGTGGGCATTAAAATTAATGACGATATTAGTCATTACTTCCAGACTAAAAAAGGTCTCTGTCAGGGTGACCCTATGTCCCCTATCTTGTTTAATATTGTGGCAGATATGCTAGCGGTCTTGATTAAGAGAGCAAAAGAGGATGGTCAAATTCGGGGTGTTATTCCTCATCTAATTGAGGATGGTTTATCGATTTTGCAGTATGCGGATGATACTATTCTTTTCATGGATCATGACATTGAGCAAGCTAAAAATATGAAGCTATTGCTTTGTGTGTTTGAGCAATTATTAGGTTTAAAAATAAATTTTCATAAAAGTGAGATGTTTTGCTTTGGTGAAGCTAGACAACACGAAAAATAATACACTGACTTGTTTGGTTGTGCGATAGGGTCATACCCGTTTCGTTACTTAGTTATCCCGATGCATTTTCACAAGCTAAATAATGCAGACTGGGGTGCAATTGAGGAAAGATTTAAACGAAAACTTTGTACTTGGAAGGCTAAATACCTCTCCTATGGGGGTAGACTAGTACTATTAAATTCAGTACTAAGTAGTCTCCCTATGTTCATGATGTCTATATTTGAAATTCCTAAGGGTATTCTTCAAAAACTGGATTTATATCGATCTCGGTTTTTTTGGCAAGGTAATAATGATAAGAGAAAATATCGCCTTGCTAAGTGGAATATTCTGTGTCGTCCTAAAGATCAGGGAGGTCTGGGTATTGCTGACATTTGGATTAAGAACAAATGCTTATTAAGCAAATGGTTATTTAAGCTGTTTAATGAGGATGGGATTTGGCAGATTTTACTTAGAAATAAATATCTAAGCTCTAAATGTTTATCTCAAGTCTGACCTAAACCGTGGACTCTCAATTTTGGAAAGGACTCTTGAAGGTCAAGGATGATTTTTTGAATTGTGGATCCTTTCGAATTGGTGATGGTACACAAACTAGATTTTGGGAGGACACTTGGGTGGGTGCTTCACCGCTTAAAGTTCAATTTCCAAATTTGTATAATATTGTCCATAACCCACATGAAACTGTCGCAAAGGTCATGACTCAGATGCCACCAAATATTACCTTTCGAAGATTATTAGTGGGGGATAAATTAACGGCTTGGTACAATCTTGTAGCAAAGATAGCCCATTGTCAGCTTTTGGTGGAAAGGATACTTTTCTCTGGAGTCTTCATAGACATGGGGAATTCTCTGTACGATCTATGTACGCCTTTTTGATGAACTAGGGTACTCCTTTCCATAATAATTTCATCTAGAAGCTGAAACTACCTTTAAAGATTAAAATTTTCCTCTGGTATTTACAAAGAGGAGTAATTTTAACAAAGGATAATTTAGCTAAAAGACAATGGCATGGGAATCAAAAATGCTGTTTTTGTAATTGTAATGAAACAAGACATCTTTTCTTTGATTGCCAACATGCAAAAGCTATTTGGAGAATAGTACATATTGCGACTGGTTTATCTCCGCCGAAGTCTATATCTCATTTGCTTGGGAATTGGTTAACAGGCATTGAGAAGAATGAAAAAAGAATTATTCTTGTCGGTGGTGCTGCCTTATTGTGGGCTATTTGATGTACACGTAATGATTTAATCTTTGAGAAAAAACAATCATCTACTCTTATGCAGGTTATTTTCAGAGGAACATACTGGCTGCGGTCTTGGGCATTATTGCAAGCTGAGAACAACAAAGAGAGCGTCCGATTGGCAAGTAGGGCATTAGAGGTGGTGTCATTAGAAATCTTTGCCAAGAGTGGATGGAGAAGCAATTATAGAATTGGCTTTTGATTTTAAGTTCTTGATGTCTTGTTCTCAATACTACTTTATGATTTATAGTTGTAAATGATTATTGTAAACGATCGGTTGTGTACTATTGCAGAGACTGGAATTTAATCCTTTATCTTAAAAAAAGTAGCTGGAAGGAACAGAAGAAGTCGCTGCTTACTTCCTAATATCATTGGAAGGTGTAATTCAGAAAATGTCACTCGTCAACAGAACAAAATGCCTAGTGTGTGTTCGCATTTGATTTTCAACTGAATTAGCTTTGTTACTGTAAGCTTGTAATGCTATTACAAGGGTATGCCATCAGATTTCAAAACAATTTGCAATTCAGTAGTTGGAAGGTGTACAAGAAGTTGATGCTTACCGTGTCTTCTGTGTGACTTGACTCACTACCAGGGAAAGGACATTTAGTCCCGGTTAGCAATGGGTTTTAGTCCGGTTGCCAAACCGGGACAGCCCATCCGGGACTAAAGGTCATAGACCTTTAGTCCCGGTTCGCTCAACCGGGACTAAAGCCCTCCTACGGTCTAAAAAATATGGCGAACCCAAGACTCGAACCTGGAACCTCGTGACTCCAGCCTCACCCTTCTAACCAACCCACCCACCATCGCGTACTGATATATATAGAATATGCATTCCTTTTGAACTTTCCTCAAACGAGGCATCGATCGGTTCGTAATACCGAACCGATCGATGTAGGGCATCGATCTGCATGCAGACCGGTACTAATATACCCGCCTTTAATCTTGGTTAGAATACTAACGAACATCGATGTGAACATCGATGCGGTTCATGTTACGAACCGGTACTAAAAGCCTGACGATCCTGTAGCCAATGAATCGGTACTGAAGTCCTCATCAGTACGGGTTCAAATCCAACCGGGACTGATGAGCAGGTATGGAAGGCCTGATCTGTAGTAGTGACTCCAACATTGACAATTGACATTGTGTAGCCATCCTCACTGAATTTGTTCTCAGCAACTAGTTCGTCGTCACCTCATTGTTCAACCCATGCATGAGAGGGTAATTGGTAGGAGGCTGACAAGAAGGACGCAGAAGTCTGTAATTTCTTTTAGAATGTGAAGTCAGTAACGTAGCTATAAGCCTATATGTATGTACGTCTGACAAACCAACAACGTATAATCGAACATCGTGTAGGCAACATTATGCCAGTGTAATATTCATCAAAAAATCTCAAGTCCGTTAAGGAAAGAAGAATCGTCACGTCTGTCGACGCGGAGGATCAGCTCAAAGACGGCGATGAACTTCCCCTTGGGCCCCTCGATGGAGGCCAGCGAATAGAGGCAGCGCTCCGATGGAGGTGGGAGGCGGTGGAAAAAATGTGCAACCAGGGAAGGAAGTGACGGCGTGCCATGGTCAACCGGGCGCAAGTACCTGTAGCTATCCGCCGACGGCACCGCATGGTGGCGACGAGTGCAAGGCGAAGTCGTTGGGAAGACGACCCAGCAGAGCCGGTCCTAGTATTCTAGGGGTCCGGGGCGAAAGCTTATATGGAGGTCCTATCCACCTCCTCATATATATATATATATATACACACTAATATAATACAGCACTTGTGGCATGGTACGTTCTACAATTCGGTTTCCCAAAATACCCCCGCGCACATCGCAGCCGTTCGCGCCCGATCCGGTCCCCAACCCACTACACAGCGCTCCCACTCTCCAGCCCTAATCGCGCCGCCCCCCAATCTCTCTCGCGTCGCCCCCCAATCTCCTCGAGCCGCTCCCGCTTCTCCGTGACGTCGCAGCAGCCGACCGCCCCGGGCTCCTCCTCCGCAAGCTTCACCTCGTCGCCACATTTTTCGACTTCTCCGACTCCCTGAAGCACCCCCGGGAGAAGGAGGCCAAGCGCCAGGCACTCCTCGAGCTCGTTGACTACGTCCAGGGCCCCGCCCTGCTGCCAACGCCAACGCCAACGCGGCCGCGCGCCTCCCCGACCACGTCCAGGAGGCCCTCGTCGCCGCCATCTCCGCCAACATCTTCCGCCCGCTGCCCCCCGCGCTGCACGAGTCCGCGCCGCGATCGACCCCGGCGCCGCCCCGCCCACGTATAAGGTCCCATTCCCCTGAATTTCCGCTTCCCTCTCCGATCGCCTCCGCCGCCACGCGCGTAAACCCTACACAGGGCCTCCTCATCCCCCTCCTCGCGCGCGGTCGCTTCCTTCTCCTGACGGTGATCCGCGGCGTGGAGCCAAAACCCTAGCCGCCGTCGGATCCCGATCCCGCGAGGGGAGCCGGCACCGCCGCGCGTGCGCGCCGAGATATGGAGGCCGTGGTGGCACGCAAGGAGTGGCGCGCCGTCCCCGATGGCCCCATCCGCTCCAATGGCGCCGAGGTCCCCTGAACTCCTCGGCTTCTGCGCCCGCGCGGAGGCTCTCATCGCTGAGCTGCTCGTGCTCTCCGACCGCGCCCCGCCACAGTTCACCGACCGCCGCTTCGACCCCGTCCTCTTCGACTTCAGGTCATCACTCTCTCTCCCTTAGTGACAAATTTAGCACCGACGCAATGCAAGATTGAAATTGCAAATATGCTCCTCATGTTCGTAGCTCGAAATTTCCCAAATTTAGCTGACATTTTACTTCGCTTGCACAGACACTTCGATTCCCCAGGCGAATTCGAGTCTTGGGTCGAAGGCAACATGGAGCTGGAAGCCCTGGAAGATCAACTGCGCGAGTCCTGCGGCTCCTACATGCAGAGGTTCTTGTCCTTGCCGGATGGCGCCATCACCTACCACGAGGAGCTCTGCAGCTACCTAAATGACCTGCAGGTTAGGTTTGATTCGCTCTCCATCAACTATTCGTATCATGGTGTGTTCAGAACTTGTTAATTGATGCCGTGACATAAACTGTTGGTCTTAATTTGTTCTGTAGGAAGGACTGTATGTGCATTGCACACTGGATGGTGTGCTGGAGAATAACTGCGCATGCCAGTTGCTCACAGAGTCAATGACTTTGTTCGGGTGCATGATTTTGCTAATGGAGCATAGAATTGGCGGGTTGCTGCGGGAGAGGCTTCTTGTGGCATATCTGCGATATGGCGCTGTTTTAACTACCTAATTTGGAGCAGATATGCGAGCTATGTCGCTGGCACTTGCCAGACTATAGCCGAGACCTAGAATAAAAAAGCCAGCTTAAATAGGCTGAGAACAGCTGGTCTACTCAGGCCATGACCTGAGAACAACTGATCCAACCCGAGGTTTAGGCCATGGGCTGGCACCGGCCCTGCATGCAGTGTATGAGGACTGCAAGGTTGGTTTTTCCTACTGCTCATTGTCTTCCTTTATTTCGGATTATTGTTTTCATTACATTGTTACTTCATTGCTCAGCTCATTTTGGTGGATTACAAAATCACTGATGTATGGGTTTTATCAACATTTTGGAGGAGTGCCCAACAACCAGGCACATCTTTTCTTTATGCACACCATATGCTCGACGAAAGTACCCAGTGGATGAACTTTTCTTTTACTGAATCATCCACACTTTATTATGTTCCTTTTCTCTTCTCTGTGTGACTAAAACATCCGCAATATACTTCTTTGAGTGCTAGAGCTGAAATATAAAGAAGACTGAATTCTCTATGAGCATGTCCAAGCAGTCGAGTGCAGTGTCCCACTTCATCATCATCAAAAGGGATAGGAGGTTGTTTTTGGTTGGATAATAACAACTCATACAATTATAGCTGCTTTGTCTGAGTCCTCTGGGACTTTGTTGAGTTTTACCTTTTTAGTTTATATCTGGCAAAGAAATATCTTTATTTGCAGAGTCCAGTGCTTTTGTGGAGGCCAGCTCCATAGTCCTATGTGAGAACTATTTGAACAATGTTGATCAAATTGCAGGTATAGTTTAACTTGCTCTGGTGATTCCTAGAAAAATCTGAGAATGAACATATGATATGAACTTTCAGTTTTAAATATGTGGCTATATCCTGACCACTATACTCCTGCCTCTCTTATTTCTTCCAGGTGTCATCTCATGTTCAAGTCTTTCTAATTTATGAAGGGGCTAACATTTTGTAGAAAAAGTACGGTTAGATAATTGGTTGGTGGCTGTAACATAG
Source organism: Guadua angustifolia (assembly GCA_036346375.1). Classification (NCBI taxonomy): domain Eukaryota; kingdom Viridiplantae; phylum Streptophyta; class Magnoliopsida; order Poales; family Poaceae; genus Guadua; species Guadua angustifolia. Next base: position 90,319,876 of record CM070500.1, on the reverse strand, counting down.
ATTTATTTAAAAATAGAAAAAACACCTTGGACCCATTTTATTGGATAGGAAGAATGTCAGTACCTTGAATCAGCTCTACGTGGGGATTTTTTTGAATAATATTAAGGAGTTATCACCATACTGTATGGCAATAACTCCTTAATCAGTGTGATCCTTAATCAGCGTGATTAAGGAGTTGTTGCCATACGGTATGACGATAATAGGGTAATTAAGGAGTTGTCATACGGTATGCGACAATAGGGTAATTAAGGAGTTGTCGCCATATGGTATAGCAACAATAGGGTCTTCGTCCAACCCGCTGGCGACTACTCCTATTTCGCTGTATCGTTTGGCGACGGGGTATTATTTTTACAATTTTTCTGTTTCGCGTATTAATGTCACAATTCCTTTTAAAAAATGCATTATTCAAAAAAATTCCTACGTGGGCGATGGCAAGAGCAATGCAAGTTGAGCAAATAATATTCCAGAGATCATAGCTGTTTTTTTACATTGTATCTACCCTATATACCATTAATCCCTTGTGCATAAAATTGGCTATTCCTTCTTAATCAAATTTCAGGCAACTATCTTGTTTGTCACATTTCTAAAAGAAGCAATTCAGATCAAAGAGATGGATTTGGAGGTAACTACTACGTACATTAATTTTGCTATGCACATTTCCCTTTTAAAGAAATTTTTTAGGGTTTGTGTTTTCATGATATCAAGGCAGGCCAGGCAACCTTCCTTAAATAAGACCTATGGAGCTTTCACGAATGTTCTGAGCTTTGTAGGCTAGATTCAATAGGAGGATGTAAGTCATGAATATTTTCTTGAGAGAGATTGTGATACTGTAGATCTCAGACTTTTGTAGTATTTTTTCAATTCTATACAGTACACATGTGGTGGATTTCATAGAATTAGTTTACAAAAATCTCAAGTTTTTAATCTTGAGAAAAAGAATCGATCCCCTAAAAAAAAGAAATTTGATCTTTGTTTACACCTTTATACAGTTGTAGCCTTGATCTTGGATTGATCTATTAAAAAACCAAAAACTTCATGCTAATGAATTTTTTTTGTTGGATACTAATTTTGGTTGGTTGGAATTCAGTGTAGTGTTCCCAAAAACAAAGAATAACTCATTTTAGGTCTGTAAGAATGTCTAAGATACATATATATAGTAAATTGTTGTAAGTATAAATGAATCGTCACCTTAGTTGCGACAATTGATACATCTACTAAATATAAGTACCAAAAAATTACTCTTGAGATCAATGCATGGCGTTGTTTATTAGATATTTACTATCTTGAAGGGCACAGGAGATGCAGCCGTGGCCTCAAGTAACCATGTTCTATTATATTCACAATCTCTATGGTTTTGGACAATTTTCTGTTTGGCATACTTGCTCTATTGTCTCTGATAAGACAAAAACATGTATGCTTGTCGTGATATTTGCTTGTTATGCAATGCAAGCGAGTTTTTCAGTCTGATTATCATTGTATGGTTGAGGTCATGGAGTTAGTAGTTTGATCGAGTTATGTTGCATACTATATTACTATATGTATCCAGTGTTCCAGTTGCATGCTTATGCAAGTTAAGTATGCAGTTGATCCCTTTCCTGTGACATCGACCCCAGTTATTGATTTTCTTGGGACGTGAATTGGTGTATGAAGAACCATGCAACAAATTGCACTAATTGAGCGATATCATTGAAAGGGTGCCTTTTATAGCTTATGTCGTTATAATCTTACCTTGTATGATAAGATGGGCATATGTTTAGCTATCTTAAATTGAGAAAATGCTATTTGATTGTCGTTCCTATAACGCTACTATGTGATGGTCTGACGGTAGATGAAGAGTGATGTACTTGAATATTGATATATTTGCTAGCTTCGATCTTTTGTATGTATTTGTCAAACTAAGATAATTAAAAGAAGGCTTTGATTATGACTGGATTACTCAACAAATAATTTTCATAGTCAGTTAATTAACTGTTACTTTGAGTGCAAAGTATACACCCAACTCATGCATGCTATGTTTTCACAAATGGTAGGTTTTCACTAAAAGTACCGCGATGAAAATTACATGAGTTACAAGTGGTAATCATCTCTTTTTGAATCCTCTTGTAGAGCATATGTGATGACAATGTTGGTTAATTTTCATTTACTGTAAGTGTCTCAAAGGGATATATAATTTCGGGTCATATTTTATTACAATAGATATAGTTTCTAAGTTTTGAATGTGATTATATATTTCATGTGACATATATTGCGAAAAACTTGCATTGCACGTGCAGCGTAAGAAATCACACTTTCTTCATTCTGATTTCAATGGCCAAAAGGCTCTCAAAGAAAATTAAACTCAAAGTTAGTAATACCAATCTTGAAATTCATAACATTTAAGGAATGGAAATTTGGATTGCGTGTATATCAGTATATATAAGAGCAATAAGAGCAACGTGTCAAATAATAAATCACAAGAGCTTTCCTATATATGATAATGCCATCTGCAAAAGAATTACAAATGAACTATAAGAAGTTGCCAGTTTTAGTATTGCAGCTACAAGGAATTTCTTAAGGTCCCTCCACTTACAGCATCTATTAGTCTATGTGATCTGCAGTGGCAATAGAATTAGTATTGAGCTAGGGGGAAAAAAGTTGCCAGTTTTAGTATTGCAGCTACAGTTTTAGTCTATGTTTGTTTCATACTTGCAGGAACTTTGCTGGTAGCCTGGAACTGATAATACAATCGTTTTATTGTGGTATATGTCCATTCATCCAAAGGGGAAGTTCCAGCATATTTCTAGCGCCGGTTGGGTGAATTTTGCTTCACTGTTTGTTCATATTCAGGGTGAATTTTGCTTGATTGTTTGCTCATATTTAGTTGTTAGTTTGTTGTACAACAGATTCATTATTTGTAGAGATTGGGCATGCCTTGGGACATTTGTCCTTGGAAAGGTGCTCGAGCTGCATTCACGATTCTGCCACGGCGACACCCCAAAGCGCTCCGGCGACGTCGCAAGCCCCCAGTACATCAGGTATGAACTGCTACTCTTGTGGACATTGCAGATGTGGGGTTTTCTCCCATGTGAAAGGATTTGGTCTGAGATACTTTCATTTGCTAAGGTAAATCCACCTTTCCAAGGAGAACCAGTAAGCTGACCCCCACCTCCAGAGGTCAGATCTTCATCCTCTATAACTTGCTTGTCATCTCAAAGAAGTATATTATCACAAATGTGTATGAATGATCAGGTGCAGAGGTGAAGGTAAAGGTTGAGTGCACTGTCAGCTTCCTGGCAGGAAAATTGTTGGCTCTTCTTGATGTATCTAGCTTAAAAAAACGAAACCTACATTTGTGATACCAATATTGGTTATATGTGTGAGCAATGTTTCAATGTTTTTCCTTCTGTATGTAAATCTGTTTTGGTCCAATAAATCATTCAATCAAACTATCGGCTGATAGAAAATGCTTGCAGAATACTTGAGTACTGGTAGTCATCTGTTTTTTTTCCTAAAGGTTTATGGCATTGTCACTAGGGGTTGGGGGGCAGTTCTGCGTGTGTGTGTAGCATGGAAAACCTTGACGAATGCATGCCTTGAGAGTTTATGCGGAGAGTTTGGATTTTCGTTGCAACGCACGGGCACCTAACTAGTATATATATATATATATATATATATCAAAACCAAAACCAAAACCAAAAAATATTTAACTTCAAAAGCCCTCTCAGTCAGGGTTTTTTTTGTTTCGGTTTGATACAAATATCGTCTCCCACCGAAACAGTCGAAATTTCGGCCAAATTTCAGCCAAATTCAAACAAAAAACAACAAAATCCGAAATTTCGTCCTTTCGCTCTGGACCGAAATGGCCGAAATTTTCAAAATTTCGCCGAAATAAAAATCCCTGCTCTCAGCTTCTAGGGTTTCCTCTTGGCAATTACTTTCATTAAATTATTTCTTCCTCACGGCACAACGCTTTACTGGAAACGATGCCTCTACACCCATGTCATTTGCAATACCTTTGGCAATGTTCAGATAAGAAGAAAACCCATCATTTATGTACTTCTCAAAGTATTTCATTATACCTTGTATTTGCTTTAAAGTAGAGTCAATGCATATGGCTGGCGATTGCAGCTTTTTACTCACTTTGTTTACAGCAAATAAAACATCATGCCAGATAACCATACCAAACAGAAACTCAAAGCTATCAAGTGCATCAAATAAATTTTTTGCATCACTTTTACCCATGGTGTACTTACATACCTAGGGGATCCATGATTTGGGAGCCCGGGGCGGGCGCCCACCCTGCCCCCTCCAGGGCCGCCTAGATCGGCGCCGGCTCCAACGCGGACGGGGCACTGCCGGCAAGTGCGTGCGGTGGGAGAATGGAGATGCTCCGTGTAAGAATCCTTTACTTTTTTTACCCTCGACACATTTTTTTTTTCAAATGTACCCCGCTGACGCCGACCGCCGAACAATGTCACCTGTTACACCCTACAGCCATGGCAACTCCGCGGACCAACACTGTTTTAATTAAACAAGTGTTTAATTAAGTTACTAATTAAATAGTTAATTAAGTGATTATCAATCACTTTTGGTGGGCCATTTCCTACCAAGAAAGAAGAACTCAGCAGGAATATTTTTTATAAATTCATCTGCACTAGAGCTAGATTTGCAAAGCAAAACGAAAGCTTCACCGTATAAAAGGTTCTCCTAAAAGAAAAATGGCTCCGTAGTTTTCTCACCGATTGATCTAGGCCACTAACCGTTGATCTAACGGTTGAAATCAGGGGCAAATTTGATACTCCTAGCAAAAACTGTTCCTTTTGCAAAATTCGCGGAAATATTTCAGTTGAGTTAATTAAAACATAAAAGACATTATCATTTAGCGAATTGGCATTTAATTGCTCAGAGAAAGGATTATGGGGGTATGGGGTTCCAGACTTGAGAAATTTGAACTTATGTTTGTTGGCTTCTTGGATTTCCAGGTATTACTTGAGGCAAGAGAGCCTTTGGCGTCGGATTATTGATAATAAGTATTAAACTTCTAATCCTAATCTTTTTTGTTGCCCTGCTGTTAAAGCCTCCCCCTTTTGGAAAGGTGTGCTTTGGGCGGCCAACGCTGCTAAAATGGGGTATATGTGGAAGATTGGTAACGGTAAAAGTATTAGGTTTTGGGAAGATCAATGGTTTGGCAATTCCAGTTTAGCTATTCAATTTTGGCCGCTTTACGTGATTTCTATGGATAAGAATATTAGTGTCAGAGATGCCTGGGATGGTGAGAATTTGAGACTCTCCTTTAGGAGAGATGTTTCTCAAAGGTTGTTAAATATGTGGTAGGATCTAGTAAGTATTGCGGAGTCAATTGTCTTTAACAATGATTGCGATTCTATTATTTGGCAATTTAATTCTAAGGGGGTGTATTCAGTGTAGTCTCTCTATGTGGTTATTAGTTTTAGAGGGGTGAAACCTGTGTTTATCCCTGCGGTGTGGAAAATCAATGTCCCTCCGAGGGTTCATGTTTTTCTCTGGTTATTGGCTCATAATAGATTAATGACCAGGGATAACCTGAACAAGAGGCAAACTGTGGATGATATTACTTGTTTGTTTTGTATAGAGCCTGAGTCCATTTCGCATTTATTCTTCAATTGCTGTGTTAGTAAGGTTGTCTGGAGTGAGATGGCTGAGGTGCTAAATATGAAGCTGGGTAATTCATTTGAAAATGTGGCTTGTTGGTGGATTAGTAGGAAGAAGCATAATGTGGTTAATGTTTGTACATCTGCCGTGCTTTGGTCGATTTGGAAATTACGAAATTATGTATGTTTTCAGGGAAAAGGATGGAAGGATACCCGGGTGGTTTTGAGGATGATAGCAAAAAGGCTGAGAAGCTGGCTGATCCTGTTGAAGGAAGATCAAGGAAGACAAGTGGAAGAAGTGGCAAGAAGGCTGGAGGAAAAAGCTGTAATGATGCTGAGGCTTGGCTGGAGTCAGAACGTGAACGCAAGAAGTCCAGATCGCTGATTCCACCTGATTCTGGAGGTGGTTTGGTTGCTTGTAAGTTTAGTGGTCACTGATTGTTCTGGGAGACGATGAGACTTCAGTTTTGGCGCTGGTTTCTGGAGTTTGGTCTGGTGCAAGGACCTGGCGTCAGTTGTTTTTGGCGCTGGTTCTGTAGTTGAGTCTGGAGTAAGGTCTGGAGTTAGTTGTTGTTGTTAGTAAGTTTTGGTTATGTTTTGGATGATATGTGTTGCGGCGGGCGCGCCTCGAATACGCAAAAATGATGTTTGTGCTGAACTCGTTTTATTCCATAGAATAAAATAGGGGAAACCTTTTTGCTCTAAAAAATATATTTCAGTTGAGTTGGGCTTAGCTGGTGGATCAGACTCCGTTTTGCAAAATAGAAAAACTACTCTACGGGATTACCGTAGATAACTAATATAAGGGTATACTCCGTTTTGCTTTTCCCGTTTGTTGTGTTGCTTTCTGTCGGCGTACTTTACGTTAGGGTACTCTCTCCGTGCAGAAATGCGAGCCCATATGGCGGCCTAGCGAGCAGGTAGGCGACCACGCCCACTACTTTGGTGTCGGCTCAGTAGAGGCTGGCGGCGGTGGACGATCACGCCTGCCACGGGCGTCGGCCACGTGATTTGCCAGCGAGGCAGCGGGCGATCACGCTCGCCGCCTGCGTCGGCCCACGTGGCGGCCTGGCGAGCAGGTGAGCGACCACGCCCAGCGTCGGCCCAGGTGGCGACCTGGCGAGCAGGTGAGTGACCACACCCTGCTTGCCGAGCGTCGGCCTAGGTAGCTGTAACGTCCTAAAATTTGGGTTTTCAAAAATTTATACTAAATTAGCTTTCCAAAAATTTTATATCAATCTTATTTGATTAAAGAAGCTTAATTTAGAATTTTCTAAATCTAAAATAATTTAAGATGTCTTTTGTGTGCATCAAGTAATTTAAAATTTAGTCTTTTACAGTGTTCTTTGTATCTCAGGAAATTTTCCAAATTTGAGATTCGCAAAAAATTAATTAAAATTATTAATTTAAATATTTGGATGTTAATAGGATTTTTATTGGATTTTTAATTTGCATTATTGATTGTTCGGGCAATTCTATATCCAAATTCCAATTCAAACCTTTCCTTTGAAATTCCATTTAAATTCAAGATTTGGATTTTCCTCGGTATTTTAAATAACCTGGCATCCATATCCTTCCGAGATTAAAATTCAATCCTTTACCGTTCGCAAAGTCAGAATTTCCAATTTCAGTCCTTAATCGAAATTTCATCCGAGTTTCAAAATACTCTAAAAATCTCAAAATTCATAGAATTAGGTTCCAAATATTCTAAAATGATTTTGGGAATTTTTCCAAGATTTATAGAATCCCTCTGGTATTTTATCTCTCGCGCTTTTTATCAAATCCATTATTTTTGTTCCGAAATAATCTAAATTCCAAAGTTATCCAAAAATAGTGAAACCAATCTTATTGGGTTCCATTCTATTAATTATGATTTTTAGGATCTTTTCTCGTATTTTTAGATCTTATTATCTATTTTATCTCGCGCGCTTTAAAAATTTCACTGTTCATCTTCCTCAAAGCGACCAGCTGTGTTGAGTTCAACTTCCCATGTCTGGCTCCATTTTCAAAACCTCATATCTCTCAAGTTATTGCACCAAATCGCGTGGGAGCTGAAGCATCGCGACGATGTCGTAATGGAGAACAAGTTCCAAATCGTTACCCGTCCTCAATCCACGTGAAGCAGCTGCAATTAAGCGTTAATGACAATTTATTGCTCAGTCAATATCTCGGGCGTCTCTTCACCTCCTCGGGCGTGCGAGTACTCGAAATGTGCGTATTAACGTCCTCTATCCTGTGCTCACCTTGCCCAGTTGTTTCGGCATCGTTTCCCCTTCCAAAACTCGAGAAAACTCGACACCTGCGTTCTCCAAAGACACCGGTGAGCCATCTTTTGCTCCGGTGAGTTTCTGGGTAATCCGACCGTGTCACTTTGTGCCTTTTGCTTCTGTGATCACAACCATTCGGTCGGATTTGATTTTCGTTGCAGTTTGACCCCGAATTTCGAGTTTGTTCATCGTCGGTCGTCGCTCCGTTCATCGTCAATTCCTCCCAAACCGGTAGTCCCCAATCAAATTCCTTTTAGATGTAGCCTAGTATAATCTTGCTCTACGCCGTGCTCTCGTTGGTTTTGAGAAATTCCACGTTCTATTGTGTTTTTGGCCACCATGCCATTCGGACGGTTTTTGGTCGCGTCGGCCGTCGTCTTCGCCGTCTCTCTGGTCATCCCCGCCGCCAGCCGTCGTGTCCCTGGGCATCCCCTCACCCTGCCTCCCTCACCCCACCCTCGCTCGCCCTCCTCCTCGTCGAGCCGCCAAGCACCTTGCGCCAAGACGCCACCAGACCGCCATCATGGCTGCCCTCCATGTTCCTCCGCCCCATCCGACTTTGCTTCCTCACGTCATGGCGCCCTCCTCCTGACTGGCCACGGTTCCCCATGTTTGCCCACATCGAGCATCACCAGCATGCCCGCCAAACATCGGGCTGTTTTGGCGTCGCGTTCCTATTCGGCTCATCGTGATTTTTGGTGATCCGACCAAGTCACCTTGTGCTCTATGGTACCTGTCTCTCTTTCAAATTTCGTGCAATTTGGTTTTGGAATCAAAAGTTACGGCCGCCCAAAAATCAAATTTTCTTTGGAGGTATTCTCCTCGTTTTTGTGAGTTTGGCCGTGAAATTTTTATGGTAGACTCCTCTTGATGTCCCTACCTGGTGCTCACCCTAACCCATGGTTTTGACCTCGTGTTTTTGCGAGAAAATTCTTTTCTCCGATCGATGCGTTGCGATGCCAAAAACTTTGTCGCGCGTTCCCCGTTGATCCAAAAGGTAAAACTCAGATCCGTTCACGTCATATTGTGCCAAATATTCCCAGATAGATCCCTGTAAAATTTGGTTAGGTTTCATCTATTATTTTAATAGTTATGACCGTTTGATCTATTAGTTCCGGGAGTCGTTCATCGGCAGTTTGTGATCTGTCCGATGGGTTGCTGCCAAATCCGGCAATATCGTTGAGTTCGTGTCGCCGCGTTCTACGTGATGGGCATTTCCCCTTTGCTGTTGCATCTACCGAAATTATTTTTATTCGTCGGCCACCACCACGCCGGCTACTGCAGAAGGCGCCCTGAGTCCTCTGTTCTTGGGCATGGAGATGAAGAACACATGAGACTATGACATGAGGGCCCCACATGGCATTGAGTCAAGGAGAGAAAGAAATAGAAGTCAGGAAAGTGAAGCACTGTAGCATTGCTATAGTGCACTTTCTTAATTTCGGGATTTTCTTTCTAGTCAAACTTCCTTTGATCCGTTCTCCTTCATCCGAACTCGGAATTGAGTGATTCAAATTTCTAAATTCGTGTAAATTCAATACCTTGCTGTCAGTATTTTTCTATAATTTTTAGATTTTATTTGTATTTTGGCTAATTAATTGTTGCTCCGTTTTGCGTGTCCACTGCCTCGGCAGTACCCATTCGGCCAGCACAAATTTGCCATGTCGTTGCCATGTCATGACCTCGTTGTCCTATCTTTCCACCGGTGGGTGACACCTTGTAATCTCATATGCGTTCTGTTAATGTTTCACCTTCATTACTAACGTTTCACCGTTAACGTTCCGCCGTTAACGTTCCGCCATTAACGTCTCACCGTTAATGTTCCATCGTTAACGTTCCGCTGTTAATGTTTCGTCGTTAACAACCCGCCGTTAACGCTTTGCTCTCATCACGTGTGTGCATGCAAGTAAAGGCCCTAGTGCGATGTCATCATCTTTTCTATCGCCTTGATGTGATCTAGCCCTATCACCTTGAGTTTAGCCCCGTCTTCTTATCATCGCCGTCTTGTCATCATCAAGCCTTTTCATCTATGTATGACTGAACCCCATATCAAATCGCAGTGGATGTTGATCCCACTTGTCCTTGTCTTATCTTTGAAAATCTAATCTGCCATTGATTGGGAAATCATTCATGGACTTGGTTGATACACCATTGCCCATATGTCAATATCTGTTCAATCGAGTTAATTAATCTCGAAGGATATTCCCTGGAATATACTCCGTTCTTTCCTAATTATCAGTTGTAACCTTCTCGATAAATCTTCTGAAAGCATGTTCTCTTTCATCCGATCTTTGATCAAATCTATTAAAGTTTCTAAATTCAATCCCTTTCGTTCAGTACCAATCTAATTTTAATTTGGAGTTTATTTGAATTGCCTTTTGAGATTTGTTGTATTTGTGCTTCTTTGTCGTTAGACGTGTCGTCCAGAAGTTACCCGAAGTAGCTGAAGGACGAGGAAGTCGAAGCATTCGATTGAAGAGCCAAAGGTTGAGGAAGCCGAAGATCAATTATAAAGAGTAAAGAGCAGTTTATAGCAAGTGCCAGGCAAGTTGTGCTTTGATCATATTGCTCCCAGTTTTACAAATTTACTTTGATTCAAATTATTGCATGCTAGATCAAGATTAAAATGATTTAAATTAATTTGAGAATTAGTTATTCAACCCAATTGCTAAATATCACCTTGCCATAATTATTTGTATGCCATAATTCATTTGTCACCCTAAGATGGTTGAATATTAGTTGGTTGTTATTACTTGCCAACGTGGGTTGGTTAGACCGTGTATAATTGCTTAGCCATGCCACACAACTCATGTCTTTCGAAAATAAAAGGTTAATACTGATTAATGGATTATGAAATGTGTTTGTGAAATGGTGTGACGTGCTGCCACACGATGATGTTGATATGTGGAACCAGTGTGGTTTTGCATGGATGTTGAGTTGTTGTTGGCATTGTGTTGCACAATAATCAAATGGGGTGGTAAAATGTTTTAGACTGAGGCAAGTAGCAAGAGTGGCATTGGATATGTCGCTTTGGTATTTGGTGGTGTTGTTGGTAAATTATGTGATGGTATTGTTGGTGAATTATGTGATGGTATTGTTGGTGAATTATTCGGGGTAGTCTTGCCTTGGTCACCCTAAGGACTTCACCTTGCAAGCCTTTGACCTGAGTCACTCGTACAACCACATGTCTGAATGGGAAGACCTAGTTTAGTAGGATTCTGATATCTCACCTTTGATACCTCGGGGTGGCGATTACGGGTAATCAGATGGAGGAGCGTATCGTACTTCTGATTTGGTACCCATCCAACGGTGTTCGTCGGTCCTATACTTCGGCTCAGTGTGAGGGAAGTGATAGTGAAGGCAACCCGGAGAGAAGTTTCCGAAAGGCTTTGTTATGATCGCTCATTCGCATACTCTTGTATGGCGATTCACGGCTGACGTGGTGAGTTGATTGTATCTTGTGGGTAAAGTGTACAACCTCTGCAGAGTGTAAAAACTATTCGAATAGCCGTGTCCGCGGTATTGGACATTGCTCGGGGATTACAGTCAAGGGTTAGATTTTGATAAAAATGAGGTTGGGAATGTGGACAATGTGATATGAAAATTTGTTAAGGATGAGAAATGCTTTACTTGAGAATGATTACGAAATTTATTATGGGTATTATTGTTTTACTGCTTTTCTATCTATTATGATTATTTGTGAATGCTGCTTTATTGCAAAAGAACCATTCAGCCATTCCTTTGGAATAAGCCATGCTTGTAGTAATATAACTGCATTCTGTGCATGACTTGTTGAGTACGGTTGTGTACTCACCCTTGCTATAACAAAACATTACCAGTTGAGGAGAAGTCTTTGTCTTCAAAGAAGGAGAAGTTACGCAAGAAGGCGAATATCTAGGAGTTGAACCTTGTCAAATGCCCGTGGTATTTTGATGGGATTCACCGATGTTCTTCGTTCATTCTTTGTTCATTTTACTCGAGTTGAAGCCATCTAGACTTCACAATTGTAAGTTGACCTTAAGGTTGCTCAACATATTATATTAAAAGATGAATTTTTATTTATTATTCCGTTGTGTATGATTGTGATATTCATCTTTGTTAGCGTGGGAACTAGCTATCGATCCTGGGACTAGTGCCAAAACACGAAGGTTTCGGATTGCAATTCGGGTCCCGACAGATGGCGATGCAGCGGGCGGTGGCGATGCATACGCCACCCGGGCGTCGGCCACGTGATGGCTCTGGTGAGCGGTGGGCGACCACGCCACTTGCGGCGTCGGCCCGGTGGTGGCCTAGCGGGCGGTGGGGACCACGCCACTTTCCGATGTTGGCCGGTGGCGGCTTTGGCGGCGGTGGGCAACCACGCCCGCCGCGGGCGTCGGTCCACGTGGCGATCGGCGGCGGGAGGCGATCACGCCCTACTCGCCAGCCGTCGGCCCACGTGGCGGCGTGGCGGCAGTGGTGACCACGCCTTTCGCCGCCGGCGTCGGCCCAGTAGCAACTGGCGGGCGGTGGCGATCGCCTATCGGCGCGCGTCGGCCGCGTGGCGGCTCGGCAGCGGTGGGCAATCACGCCTGCTTCGCCCGGCGTGGCGATGGCGATCCGGCGGTGGGCGACCACGCCTACTTCGCCCGGCGTCGGGCGGTAGCGGCTGGCGGGTAGGTGGGCGATACGGGGTCGGTCCTTTAGGAGAGCCCCTAGCACCTCGTGAGGCACTATCCAAGTTCCGAAATAGCTGCGGCTGTCTTGTCAAGGACAATGTCTCCATCACGATTGATAACTGGACAAAGGTGGCCGACGCGACAAAGGCGCACCTGTGGACCAAGCTGCAGAAAATCATAAGGTTCCCCCTAGAGTATGAGGCCATCGCTAAGAAGAATGCTTTGGACGTGATGGGGAAGAGCTTCCGGAACAGGAGGTATGAGCTGAACAAGTACTTTGTGAAGACGGAGCGGACACCATTCCAGAAATATGGAAAAATCACTGTGGTTGAATGGGCGGAGTTTGTCCTGCAGAAGACCACAAGCGAAGCCGTAGTATTGAGCGAGGTGTACAGTGCCCTCGCGAAGAAGAACAAGTACCCCCATCACCTGGGCACAGGTGGGTATGCCCCTAAGATTGTTGAGTGGAGGAGTAAAGAAGAAGAGGAAGCCCGTGCTGGGATAGAGAACCCATTAACGAGCTGTAGCGAGCGAGGTAGAAATTGGGTCCTAGCTCGCCAACCCAACAGCAAGAAGGGTCGCAAAAGCACGATGGACCCTGCGGTCCTGGAAGTTTCGGCCAAGCTGCAGAAGATCTCGTACAAGCAAGCGGAGGGATCTTTCGTGCCATACAGGGAGAACGACAACCTAACGACGGCGTTGGGAACCAAGGAACACCCAGGTCGCACTCGTGGCATCGGAAGTCGAGTGGGCTTCAAGCATGGGTTCCCGGAATATCAAGACCAATACAAGTCGTGTCAAAGATATAAGAGGATCATGGCTGATACAATAAGACAACTGGTCCAACAAGAGTTTTTAAGACTATGGGAAAAGAAGGAGGCGGAAAAGGCGTTACAAGCGCGGTCGGATGACAACCCGAGCCCGGCCCGCATCCGGAGTAGCGTCGGGTCCGCGCCAATCCCAACGCCTCGATATCCTGTGGATGATATCACAGAGGTAACCAAGTGCAAGCTCTGTGCACATCTGGAGCAAGGGGGCTTGGTCGTCGAGCTTGCGGAGGGCATGGCATATCTAGGCACTGTGATACACAACCAACCTGTCCTGATTGGTCACGTAAAGGTGCAAGTGGACATCGTGCTTGTTTCGTGCCTTGGCTTGTGGAAGCTACCATTCAACACCCCTGTTGACGTAGAGACCATCCAAGATGCAGTTGGGTCATTTATTGTATGGCCCAAGGAAGATATTGCATTGATACAAGAGAGGTCAGAGATGCCAGCAGCAAGTCAAGACGTCCTACCTCTTCCAAAATTGCCTACACCACAAACCGCATCTTCTCCGCCGGCGGCGCCTTCACCACAACGCGCATCTTCTCCGCCGTCGGCGCCTTCACCACAACGCGCATCTTCTCCGCCGTCGGCGCCTTCACCACAAATACAGATCTTCTCCGCTTAGCGGCGCTTCCACCACAATACAAGATCTCCGCTGCAGGTGCCTTCACCACACAAGATCTCCGTCGCGGCGCCTTGTGCACCGCATGCATCACCTCCGTTGCCCCAACCGTCTGTAGCGCCTCATCTTCGGCGATGTTGTTGGTTGCAAAGAAAACAAAGAAGTAGATTGCAATCAACGAGTACCACCAAGTCAAACAGAGTGCCAACGCCACTCAGTGCATGCACCATGCCTTCACTAGAGACTTATGAGCATGGCAAGCCATTTCTCCCCATGGAGCAGATCAACAAAGGACCATGGGAGTTGAAGATATTCCATGACTGGTACTTGAAGGCATCTCGTCTTGGGGTGAAGGGCATTCAAGCCGCCGTCCCTCTAGATATCTACAAACACAAGGATACTCACTACGTCTGGATCTATTTTGGTGACTTGCAAGATGCATTTTGCCAAAATCTGATATTTGCCAAAATATCATGTTTCCCAGCATTCAGCATATAAATTGGCGCATTGACCATTGTGTTCTGTGTAGAATGCAATATATCGATGCTAAAAAGATGGGAAAACGTGTCGGGTTCCTTGACCCCGCACGGATTAGCCAGCCGAGCTTAAGAGCTGTACTCAATGAAAAGGCGTTGAAGGATAAGGGGATGACGGAAACAGAGATAGAAGAAAAGCGACGATCCACGACCGAGATCGCCAAGTAGATGTGGGGCTATACATATCAAAAGCAATGCTCCAGATGCAAGACAAGGACGTCATAATGGCTCCCTACAATTTTAAGTAATCTTCTCATTCGTCAATCGTTACTAAAAGTTTAGTTTGCACCATAATCACTCGTGAAACTTACATAAGTTTTCGTTGCAGCGATCATTTCATTTGTTTCATGCTGTACCCCGAAGCAGAGTAGATATATGATCCTTGACTCATCCAGAACCCCACCGGAATCTTACAATGAATTCACCCGCGTCTTAAATGCGTAAGAAATATATATACACAAACATACATAACATAATGTAATTTGTTTTATGATATGATAGTTACTTGTTGTTATTGACATTCGAGTAGGGCTTTCAAGAATTACACGAGCAAAAAAAAGGGGGGGCAACATGATCCTGCGAAGGGGTCAAATAAGATGCTTTGCTATGTGCACCCATGGGTAAGAACACACTTGTAATGCTTCAACATAATTGCACTATTAAGGAAGGGTATTACCAACTGTACTAATTCCATATATTATTATTTGATTTGAAGTGCCACAAGCACCTCCAGGCAGTGTTGTTTGTGGATAATATGTCTGCGAGTTCCTCAGGATCAATGGGAGGTACAGAAGCAACCCCCAGGACGTAAGCCTACACAAATTGGTGATTCAAGATTATTTATTGTCTGATTTTCGATTTCACTATTGTTTAACCTCTTTATTGCCTACTTTATTATCGCAGGCGAAGATTGCAAAGACCACTTTGGCACTCACCGATGATGACCTTTGCAATGTGCAAAAGGACATGTGCCGATTCATTCGCCGTGAAGTCATCCATGAGAGAGGTAGTTTCTTTTTACCGGGAGGTGAAGTGGCGAAGCATGCTATACTTTGTAATTGGGAGACGAGGATAGATCGCCGTGAACACCGATGTATATATAATAACCTTGTGCATATATATTTTTTGAAAGACAACAGGCTGTAATTTATATTAGATAGAGAATATCGAGGAGTACATGGCGAGGATACTTTGCTGGAGAGTTTTACAAGGAGAATATCGAGAGGAGTATATATAACCTTGTGTATATAACCTTGTATATATATATATATATATATACATAATGCAATTATGATTTATATGTGCTTTGTATATATAACATTGTCATTGTTATGTATGGATTTGTCTTTGAAAGTGATGTGATTGATAGAATGTATGCATTTATTAATATTATAATATAATTAACATAACATTATTAAAAAAGATTCTCTCGATCATGCAGTGAGTGACGCTTAAGCCGGCTCGTGAAAATGCTTATTTATGCAAAGCGGTGCTTAAGCCACCCGACTGCACAAATAGCACTTATCCAGGCGGGCAGCTTAAGAATCTACTTGTACAAATAAGAATTTGTGCAAAGGGTTCTTAAGCCGTCACTTAGACATTTGCTAAAGTGACGGCTTAAGAACCCTTTGCAAAATTCTTTTTATTTGTACAGGCGGTTTCTTAAGTCATCACTCGACAAATGCATTTTACAGGCGGTCCTTAGAAACACCTGTGCAAATATAACGATTTTCACAGACCTTGATTCTGGTAGGTGCAAAAACGCCTGAGAAGATGGGTTACCACCCGCCTGTACAAATATTTTCTGTAGTAGTGTATATTGTTTGTTTTTAAAGAGTAAATCATTGCGTGTGCACCAAATAGCCCACAAGAGAGCTGCAACCCCCGCAAAAATCAATCTTTTCTCTATATTTGCAAAGCCTGATAACCAAAGTCCAAGTATGTGCGAAATAGATCTTGGTGCAGTTAACCCAGTAGCGATTTGAATAATTCTCCAAATATTTTTGGCATGCTGGCAATCAATGAACAAGTGTTTGTTTGTTTCATTGCTGTTACAAAAACAACACTTATGACTCCCAGTCCAATTCCTTTTAGCTAGGTTATCTTTTGTTAAGATCACTCCTTGCTAAATATACTAAAGAAAAATCTTAATTTTCAAAGGAATCTTTAGTTTCCAAATGAAATTACTATTGAACGGAGTACCATGGTTCATTAGATAAATATACATAGACCGTATAGAGAATTGACCATGTCGATGTAGATCCCAGGTAAATGTGTCCCTTCTATTTGTGAGCTGAATACTAGCTATTTTTGCTACTAGGTTATGCCACGATGTCCATTTATCCCCCACTAAAGCACGTCGAAAAGTAATATTTGATGGCATTTACGTCATGACACTTACCACTGTGCTATGAGGGTAATTGACAATGTTAAATATCGGGGCTTAAAAGATGGCTCCGCTGTTCTTCCCATCGGTCAATCTGCTAGGAACGATTGATCTAACGGTTGCCACAAAAAGTTCGGCCAGAGCACAGCAACAAGAGGCTGTACACAGATCGATACTACCTGCAAATCGAGGTGTTCCAAGGCACAAGCATGTCGGATGACTGCATCATCCCTCAACACTATGGGTATGTTTGTTTTATCTCTAGATTCTCTAAAAGCTAATTCTGGATTGTAGTTGTAGAGAAGTTGATTATCCAAAAAGTAAAATCCTAAAGCACATATGAAGTGGATTGTGGATTCTAGTGTATATGGGTGGGCTGGATTGTGAAAATTAGATTCTAGAATCGGACTATTTGTTTTTTATTCTGTTTTTAGAACCAAAATTTAGAATCAAAAGCTAAAATAAACAGGCCCTAAGTAGCCTTCACCTTCCAGCAAACACAAGCTCTAGTGGAGCCTGGACCGGAGATCCTCCGGGTAGGTCTAGCTTGTGTTGTGCTGATCAAAAGTCATAAAATACATGTTCTGCTTCTGTCCTTTTTGCCTTCAATTCCATTTTTCATGTAGATGATTGAAATATGTACTTCTCTAGTCTTTGAAAATAAATGAGAGGTGCTTCCATGCTTTTTTTTTTATAGTTACATAAATATTAAAGTATTAATGAATAGTAGATGGTGATTATTTACCTCTTCGCTTGCTTTAAGATTTGAATAACTTGTATTGAGAGGAAAAACATTGAAACACTGCTCTAAATAAAGTAATAAAATACCAGCATCCGAACCGCAAAAAATTATGATGACGGCATGATTGGCCAGTCAAGGCGTGGAGCTGGTTTCACGCAGCTGCCCACACCGAGCGAGAGAGGAGGAAGAAAGACTAGCTTGCCCCTCAGTTCATGCATGTCATGTTGGACGAAATCTTAGGGGATGTTTGGGACAGCTCCAGCTTCACCAAAATCTGTGGAGTTGGTGAAGCAGGGTATTTCTAGCTTCAGAAATTTGTGGAGCTGGAGCTGTGGATACATTAAGAGTGTTTAGGTAGATCATCTTGTTTACATTTTAGACTAAAAATATAAACTTAATTCACTTTATTTTAGCCTATAAGTTTAAATTCTGAAATTTGATTTGGGATTTAGAAATTCTCCCAAACAGGGCCTTAATTTCCTTCCACTCTTGATCATGACCTATAATACCTTGATAAACAGGTAACAGGTTCCACCACAAGCATGTTAGGAAGTTGAATGTTGACCGTTGAACAATTCAGCATCTTAGAAAGCTCCACTGATTCGCCCCTTGACTGTTGTCCCTCGATAAGTTCCTGCAAACTCAAAATCTCAGTTCAAGCTAACCAATGCAAGCGCAAGCAAATCATACCACAAATGGAATTGGTGAGTACCTCGTCGACTCTCCAAATCCTACTGCTGCTACTACTCGTTGCCACCAACGAGGCCGCCATGTTCACCATCACCAACCGATGCTCCTACACCGTTTGGCCGGCCGCTGTGCCGGTGCCGGGGGGCGCTGGCGTGCAGCTCAACCCAGAGCAGACGTGGAACCTCAACGTGACGGCTGGCACCATCGCCGGGTGCGTATGGGCAAGAACGGGCTGCTCGTTCGATGCCAACGGCAACGGGTCGTGCCAGACAGGGGACTGTGGCGGCCTGCTCGCCTGCGATGTTTTTGGTAAGCCGCCCTTCACAGTTGCCGAGTTCACCCTCGGCCAGTTCGACGGTAGGGATTTGTTCGATATCTCCCTCCTCCACGGCTTCAACGTGCCGATGGACTTCCTGCCGATGCCAGGGCAAGGGTGCGGCAAGGGGCCGCGCTGCGCAGCAAACAACACAACGTCGCAGTGCCCAAGCGAGCTCAAGGCGCCTGGCGGTTGCAACAGCGCGTGCACGGTGTTCGGGCAGGACAAATACTGCTGCAACGGGACGGCGACAACCAATTGTGAACCTACCGACTACTCGTTGTTCTTTGCGCGGATGTGCCCGGACGCGTACACCTACTCCAAGTATGATACCGACAAAATGTTCACTTGCCTGTCGGGGACCAGCTACCAGGTCGTGTTCTGTCCCCAGATCGATCCAACACCTTCCCCTCCGAGTCCTATTGGGCAGCCAAGAAGCAGAGTTGTTCTGATTCTAGCTCCTGTAGCCGGTTTAATTTTACTCATCATGTTGTTCATCATCATTTTCTTCGTAAGTAGGAGAAGAATACAACGTCGTCAGGAAACGGAGGAAGACAAGGAAGATTTTGGGGAGCTAGAAGGAACGCCAATGAGGTTCACATTACAATGGCTAAAAGTAGCAACCGATCAATTCAGAAACAAGCTCGGGGAAGGAGGATTTGGGTCTGTTTTCGAGGGGCAATTTGGTGGGGAAAGAATCGCGGTAAAACGTTTGGATCGAACTGGTCAGGGAAAGAAGGAATTTTTGGCAGAGGTTCAGACAATCGGCAGCATTCACCATATCAATCTGGTGAGGCTGATTGGCTTCTGCGCTGAGAAATCACATAGGCTCTTGGTTTACGAGTATATGGCCAAAGGATCCTTGGACAGGTGGATCTATTATAGAAATGACAACAATGCTCCTCCGCTTGACTGGCGAACGCGACACAAGATCATTACTCACATAGCTAAGGGCCTCTCATATCTTCATGAGGACTGCACCAAGAGAATTGCTCATCTGGATGTCAAGCCACAAAATATCCTATTAGATGACAACTTCAACGCTAAACTTTCTGATTTTGGACTATGCAAGCTCATTGATAGGGATAAGAGCCAGGTGATTACTAGAATGAGAGGCACACCTGGATATTTAGCTCCTGAATGGTTGACATCGCAGATCACCGAAAAGGCCGATGTTTATAGTTTCGGCGTAGTGGTCATGGAAATCGTCAGTGGAAGAAAGAACCTCGACACTTACCGTTCTGAAGAGAGCATCCATCTTATTACCTTATTGGAAGAAAAGGTGAAGAATGATCAGTTAGAAGATTTGATTGACAAGCACAGTAATGACATGCAAGTAGACAAGCAAGAAGTAGTTCAGATGATGAAGCTCGCCATGTGGTGTTTGCAGATTGATTGGAAACGAAGGCCTCAAATGTCTGAGGTCGTAAAAGTCTTAGAAGGCAACATGAATGCAGAGACCAACATAGATCATAACTTTGTTGCAACATGTCCAGCAAGTTTTAGCATTGCTGGAAATGTGGGCTCCTCTGCTGCACCTCTAGCCTCACATGTATCAGGACCCAGGTGAAATGAGATAATCCCAAGAAAATAATCAATTAGATTATGTGCAGGAGATTTGTGTGTCTTAAAAGAGCCGTCGTCTTTTGTGTTTTCTGAAATTATTACAATCTGAAGAACCTTATCTTTAGTTGATTTTATTTGCAGCATATCGCAATATTGCAACCTTATTTCATGTACCACAGATGACGATTTCATTTTTATTCGTATGTTCAGTTTCTCCTTGTGAGGCAAATCTGTTTCTAGTTCTTTATTAGTTGAAATTAATACCTACAATCTTGCTAGTTGAGGGTCAACTTTTGTGTTCCATAGTAAGAAAAACATGCCAGTGCCGATGTATTGAATAGTAATGGCACCACGACGAAATCAAGGTAACATTCTGCAGATGTATGTGACCTTATTACCAGAGAAAATGTTGTTTGGATGGAAAATTCTTACCTAGATATACTTTTCGGACTCATGTTATCATGATCTAAAATTTTTATGAAAGATTAAGAATTTCCTCAGTAATATTACATAAAATTTTAAAAAAATTCAACTTTATTTATTTGGTCAATAAAATCTATAAAACCATTGAACTTCATTTGTTATACCATATTGCAAAAACTAAAAGAGAGAAGATAAATGTTACTGTGCCTTGTAAGAATTTTATAAATTCACTGGAGTGTGATCATGATTTAAATTTTTTATGAGATCTTAAACACTTCCTTATCACTCTTTTGTAAAATTTTCATAAATTTTAAACATTCTTTTATCGCTAAAGCAAATCTATGTATTGATTATCAGGCTTTTATCAGCACGTAGCACTGTCAGATTTTTTGGAACTTCTTCAAGCATGATAATCATATGAAACTTTTTTAAAAATATTAGTTATACATCAGGACCTTCCAAAAAAAATTTCAAAATTTTCCAACGTGGTTTGAACTATTTTTCATTCCGTTCAAATTTGCCGTTAAGGCTTTTATCAGCATAGCAGCACTGTCCGAATTTTTAAAAATTCTTGAATCTTGATTACCATCCGAAACTTTTATGGAAACATTAGTGATTCATCAGAATCATGCACAAAAAATTTCAAAATTTTATAACGTTGTTTGTACTATTTTTCATCCGGTCCAAACTTGCCTATCAACGTTTCATCTGCATAGTACCACTCTTTGAATTTTTAAAAATTACAAAGACCTGATAATCATCTGAAAATTTTATGAGAATATCTCTAATGTGTCAGGAACCTTCAAAAAGAATTCAAAATTTTTTGACATCGTTTAAACCATTTTTCATTTAGTGCATTTGTATAACTTGTATTGAGAGGAAAAGTATTGAAACACTGCTCTAAATAAAGTAATAAAATACCAGCATCCCAACCGCAAAAAATTATGGTGACGGCATGATTGGCCAGTCAAGGCGTGGAGCTGGTTTCACGCAGCTGCCCACACCGAGCGAGAGAGAGAGAGAGAGAGAGAGAGAGAGAGAGGAGGAAGAAAGACTAGCTTGCCCCTCAGTTCATGCATGTCATGTTGGACGAAATCTTAATTTCCTTCCACTCTTGATCTTGACCTATAATACCTTGATAAACAGGTAACAGGTTCCACCACAAGCATGTTAGGAAGTTGAATGTTGACCGTTGAACAATTCAGCATCTTAGAAAGTTGCACTGATTATTCGCCCCTTGACTGTTGTCCCTCGATTGATCTTGACCTATGGACTGTTGTCCCTCGATTAGTTCCTGCTAACCAATGCAAGCGCAAGCAAATCATACCACAAATGGAATTGGTGAGTAGCTCGTCGACTCTCCAAATCCTACTGCTGCTACTACTCGTTGCCACCAACGAGGCCGCCACGTTCAACATCACCAACCGATGCTCCTACACCGTTTGGCCGACCGCTTATTGGTCGGTGCCGGCTGGGGCGGCCGCTGGCGTGCAGCTCAAGCCAGGGCAGACGTGGAACCTCAACGTGCCGGCTGGCACCAGTGCCGGGGCCATATGGGCAAGAACGGGCTGTTCGTTCGATGCCAACGGCAACGTTCGATGCCAGACAGGTGACTGTGGCGGCCCGCTCGCCTGCGATGTCTTTGGTAAGCCGCCCTTCACAGTTGCCGAGTTCGCCCTCAACCAGTTCGACAAAAGGGATTTGTTCGATATCTCCCTCGTCCACGGCTTCAACGTGCCGATGGACTTCCTGCCAGTGCCAGGGCAAGGGTGCAGCAAGGGGCCGCGCTGCGCAGTCAACAGCACAACATCGCTGTGCCCAAGCGAGCTCAAGGCGCCTGGGGGTTGCAACGACGCGTGCACGGTGTTCGGGCAGGACAAATACTGCTGCAACGGGACGGCGGCAAACAACTGTGAACCTACCGACTACTCGTTGTTCTTTGCGCGGATGTGCCCGGACGCGTACACCTACCGCAAGAATGATACCGACAAATTATTCACTTGCCCGGCGGGGATCAACTACCAGGTCGTCTTCTGTCCCCAGATCGATCTAACACCTTCCCCTCCGAGTCCTATATCTGCCCCTATTGGGCAGCCAACAAGCGTGAGATCATCCGCAAGAAGCAGAGTTGTTCTGATTCTAGCTCCTGTAGCAGGTTTCATTTTACTCTTCATGTTGTCTTCGTAAGTAAGAGAATAAAACAACAACGTCAGGAGATGGAGGAAGACAAGGAAGATTTTGGGGAGCTACAAGGAACGCCAATTAGATTATGAGCAGGAGAAATGTATCTGGCCCACGTCTAGCCTCACATGTATCTGGCCCCAGGTGAAATGAGATAATCCCGAGAAGATAGCCAATTAGATTATGAGCAGGAGATTTGTGTGTCTTAAAAATGCCGTTGTGTTTTGTGTTTTCTGAAGAACCTTATCTTTAGTTGATTTTACTTGCAGCATATCGCAATATTGCAACCTTATTTCATGTACAACAGATGATGGTTTCAGTTTTATTCGAATGTTCAGTTGCTCCTTGTGACGCAAATCTGTTTCTAGTTTTTTAGTTGAAATTATTAGCATGTCTCAAGATGCTCCTTTTTTTATTGAAACTCAAAATGCTCCTTACTCCACAACAACAGAAAAAAGCATGGATTGAAAGCAAATTGGGAGTTCGAGGTACCGATAAACACCGATTTATTAGTAACCACAAGTGCTTTTGAGTTCTATGCAATTTCCACTGGATTTTTATGACATAGGTAGTGATGAACATAGGATTCCTAAGTTTAAATAGATGGCTAGAACCTAATAACTATCGTAACAAGGAAACTGTAACATGGGAGTATATTGGTATTTTTTTGCTGTCTAAGCACCATTCCATTTCCAGGTAACCTACAATCTTGCTAGTTGAGGGGCAACTTTTGTGTTCCATAGGAAGAAAAACATGCCATTGCCTATTGAATACTAATGGCACCACAACGAAATCAAGGTAACATTCTGCAGATGTATGTGACCTTATTACCAGAGAAAATGTCGTTTGAATGGAAAATTCTTAAAGTTTTTCGGACATATCCATTCTTCACTCGTCGAGCACGAAGAACGAATCTGGCTCGGCGTTTGGTTCCAACAACCTTGTATGCCAACGCCCCACCACCCAATCCCCTCAATTCTGGCGGTGGATCTCGAAGATAGCAAGCTGCCGCAGCAAGCCCTCGTCGGAGCACAGCCCAGCAAGGAGAAGCGTTCCGGTTCTACATGTGGGATGCGGTGTTAGCGTTAGGAAAGAAGCGAGACACTCCATAGCCACCCGCGCATCTTGGCATTGGGCTAGGTGAATTCGGCCGGTGGCGACAAGGGCACGAGCGGCCTACATGTAATTATGCATTTTTTTTAGGGACCTACACGTGAAAAAAAAACAAAACGAGCCGAGCCGGCCGGCCTAAGTTATTTTTTCGGTATTAGGGTTCTTTTATGAAAGATTCGCGATTTCTCTGAACCAAAAGGTCCGTTTCGAAAAAAAACCCGGGAAGGACCTACACGTAATTACACATTTTTTAGGGACCGAAATGCAAAAAAATGAGCGGAGCCAGCCGGACGATTACTACGTTTTTTTATCTATCTAGGGCCCTCTCACGAAAAATCCGTATTTTTTCTAAACTAGAAGGACCTATACGTAATTACAAATTTTCTGAGGGACTAAAACGCGAAAAAACATTTTGAGCCTAGCCGGCCAGCTAGCCGAGCCGTGCGCGGCCAGCTCGGCTCAAAGCAATGAGAGCGCCTGAACTTTTTCCATAATAATAGGGGTATTATGTGGCCGTTGAAACTTGAACGCGACCTGGTACAAGAAGTGCAAGCACAGACAAGAGAGTTAAGGTTTGCAGGGCAGTAGAACCATGAAATGCACCAGGCGTCGCCATGGTAGATTGGCCTGTTCGCAAAACCAGACGGATCAAGGGCACGACAAGGGAGTAGCTGCCAAAGTTAAAAAGACTTGTTCTTAGAAACTGGCTATACATTTTTTTTTGAACTTAACCAATGGCTCTACATGGTTGTGACGACTAGTTGACTTGACCAACTCTGTCTTTTTTTTATACCAGAGGCCAAAAGGCCTCACTAGTTGACTTGACCAACTCTGTCTTTTTTTTAGACCAGAGGCCAAAAGGCCCGCCTTGATTGAAAGCAGAATGACACGTTCTTACAAACTGGGGATACCACTTTAGTCTAATTCTGTCTTAATCACAGTCAAACTGGGGATACCATTTTAGTCTAATTCTGTCTTAATCACAGTAACGTAGATTTCATGTCATGCCCGCAGATGAGAACGGACAGCATTTCACTCACTCTTCAACCTAGGGATCCAAAATTCGCCGAATTTCGGTCCCCCCCCCAGTCTGTATATACCGGCCGAATTCAGAATTTTAAAAAATTCGATTTTGCTACAGTAATTTCGGGAAATTCGAGCAAATTTCGCCGAAATTTCGGGTTTGGAGTCCGGATTTTCATATTTTTTGGCCGGATTTGAACGGAATGGGTCCAATAACCCTTAACAAAGTCTTGTTACATGAAAATTTGATGAAAAACTAATTTTTTGAGATTTTTTAAAATTTGGGCAGAAACACTGTCAGATTTTTTAAAAAATTTGCAAGCCTGATAATCATCGGAAAAAATTATGGTACCATCCCTTGTTGTTTGGGATCATAGAAAAAAAAATTCAAAATAATTTAACATCATTTGTTATCTTTAAAAAATCAAAAACAGAATGGACATAATTGGGACAGTAAACTTGTTAGATTTTTGTAAATTTTCTCGTGTGTGATCATCATCTAAAATTTTTATGAAAGATTAAGAACTTCCTTAGTACCATTCTATAAAATTTTGAAAAAATTTCAACTTTCTTAGTTTGCTCAATAAATTCAGTAAGCACTAAACTTAATTTGTGGTATTATATTTCAAAAATCAATTCTTATTTCTGTTTTCTGTTTTGGATTTATCAGGCAAGTAAAATATTTTTATAACTTTTTAAAAAAATTTTCAAATTTAATTGAGCTAAGGATTCTTATTTAAAATTTTCAGCTCAAAATATTTCTCCAGGAATTTATAAAAATTCTGACATTCAAAGTACTAGTTTTCAATTCTCTCTGTTTTTGTATTTTTAAATATCTTAAATTAATTTATTAATTTCTGATATTTTTAATGTTGATGCATTTATTCCTGGGGAAGATAATAAAAATTTTAAAAATTTTAAACTTTTTGGTTTGCTCAATAAAATCTATCAATGTAGTAAGCAATAAAATCTATATTTCAAAAATCAAACAGAGAAAGAACATAAATGGTACTGTGCCTTCTATGAATTTTATAAATTCACTGGAGCGTGACCATGATTCCAAATGTTTATGAGATACTAACCATTTCCTTGCCACCCTTATGTAAAATTTTTAAAAAAATTAAGCCTTTTTAATTGCTAAATTAAATGTATGTATTGATCATCGGTCTTTTAACAGGATAGTAGCACTGTTCTCATTTTTTAAAATTCATGACACTTTATCATCATATGAAAATTTTATGAGAATATTATGGATGTGTCAGGACCATCCAGAAAATTTTTCAAAATTTTACAAGCTTGTTTGTTCTAATTTTCATCCGGATGAAACTTGCCGCTCAGCGCTTTACCAGGACAGTACCAATGTTTGAATTTTTATAAATTCCTCACATTTTATCATCATCTTAAATTTTTACAAAAATATCATAAATATATTATGAATATCCATAAAAAATTTCAAAATGTTCTAATGTCCTTTGTACTATTTTTCATCCGGTTCAAACTTGCCGATCAACGCTTTACCAGGACAGTACCAATATTTGAATTTTTTAAAAATCTACAGAACTTATAATCACCTTAAAATTTTATAAGAACATCTCTAATGTGTCAGCAACCTACAGAAAATATTTGAAAATTTTTTGACATCGTTTGAACCAATTTTCAGTCAGAATACAGAACCCTGCATATGGTGCATTGCCATGTCAACTTCACGAGACTTGACTTTAGTAGAGGAATGCAAGCTTCACGCGGTTAGACGTGTACAAGCTTGTTGGAATTCTAATAGGGAGAAATATACGGTAAAAGTAGACGTAGGGTAAAATCCAAGTTCAATCCATCTAGATTTAGATCATTTAAGTGAGGTAAAACGTGTTTAAATGAGGAGATAGGATTCCACCTACATATGGTAAAACGTGTTTAAATGAGGAGGTAAGATACACCTAGATCTAGACCATTCAAGTTCAATCCAACGTTTCTGTTTAGCTACTTTCTTGATGTTACCGTATGTCTATTTTCACCATATATTTTCCTTTTCGTGATAGACCCTTTGTAAACGGATCTGCCAGATTCTTAATGGTTTGGATGCAATCCAAAACTATCACTTTGGAATTTCACAATTTCCTAACTGATTTCAACTGTCTTTTTACGAGTCTTGAGGACTAATCATGTTATCCTTTGCACTGTTCAGTTTCACGATAACTGTTTGATTATCACAGTTCATAAGGATAGTCGGTATCGGTTTTTCAATTATCGGTAAATCCATCAAGAGCTCACGAAGCCATTCAGCTTCGATAGTGGCTGTATCGAATGCTGTGAGTTCTGCTTCTATAGTTGACCTCGTCAATATAGTCTATTTACAAGACCTTCATGAGACAGCAGCACCACCAAGAGTAAATACATACCCACTTGTGGCCTTGAGCTCATTAGCATCAGATATCCAATTAAAATCACTATATCCCTCAAGTACACCAGGATACCCAGTATAGTGAATTTCATAACTCATAGTACCTCTCAGATAATGCATTACTCTCTCAAGAGCACGCCGATGATCATCACCCGGATTAGACACAAACCAGCTCAATTTGCACACAGCAAACGAGATTTCAAGCCTTATAGCGCTAGCTAAGTACAAAAGTGAACAAAAAATCTAAGAGTATCTCAGTTTATCTCTAGTAATTTTTCAGTTCTTCTGAAGTATTAAACTAGCATCATAAGATGTTGGAGAAGACTTACTGTCCATATAGCCAAAATGGCTTAAGACCTTTTCCAAATAATAGGATTACACAAGTGTAATCCCATCCCCACCTTGATCAGCTTGATGTTCAGAATTACATCAGCTTCTCCCATATCCTTTATATCAAAGCTTTGGGACAAAAACATCTTGACCTCATTAATAACATCAAGATTTGTTTCAAATATAAGTATATCATCCACATACAAGCATAGAATAACTCCCTTACCCCCACCATAGCGGTAGTATACACATCTATCAACTTCATTTACGGTAAAACCTTCAGACGTTAAAGTCCCTCACCCCAGTCCGCTGCATGCTGCAGTTTCTTTTGTTTTTTGCCGTTATGTGTCGGACTAGGGGCATTGCAGCGCCTCCAATCCACTGCTTTACCTGTGCAGCGCCTCCCGGACACAATTTGTGCGGGCTGGGGGCCAAATATGAAAAAAAGTTCTAACAAGGTTAATTATTTTTTATAAAATAACAGGCTACAACAGGAAAAATTTTGCAGATGAGAACGGACAGCATTTCACTCACTGGTCAACCAATAACTGAAGAGCATTTCCATAGATTTTTCTTCTGAAGAATAGCATTTCCACAGAATGCCGACGAAGACTGGACTACAACAATACACTCACGCTGCGATCACCGGAACACTTGCCGAAGTTTCATAGACAGTTGCAATTACACCACATCAGTCACTCAGCTATCACCACAATGACTTGACTCTGCATATGGAGCCTTGCCATGTAGACTTGACTTGACTTGACTCTGCATATGCAAGCCTTATCAGAATACAGAACCATGCATATGGTGCATTGCCATGTCAACTTCACGAGACTTGACTTTAGTAGAAGAATACAAGCTTCACGCGGTTAGACGTGTACAAGCTTGTTGGAATTCTAATAGGGAGAAATATAAGGTAAAAGTAGATGTAGGGTAAAATTCAAGTTCAATCTATCTAGATTTGGACCATTCAAGTCTAATTCTATCTTAATCACAGTAACGTAAAATTCATGTCATGCCTGCAAATTAAAACGGACAGCAATTCACTCACCGGTAAACCAATAACTGAAGAGCGTTTCCGTAGATTTTTCTTTTGAAGAATAGCATTTCCACATATTGCGGACGAAGACTGGATAATATATTATCTCTATTAAGCGTGGAAGGATTGCCGAGCAGCCAGCACTACTACACGTTTACACATCACAATCGGTTCTTTTTTATCATCGCAATCGGTTCTGGTGGCGACACTAAGCGGTTAAACAGAGATGAGGCGCTATTATTACAGTCGGTTCTTGCCCGATAATCTCTATCGCTTCTTTCGAAGAACCGATAGAGATGATGAGTTCATCTCTATCATTTTCTTGTAGGAACCGATAGAGATGTAAACATTATCTCTATCATTTCTTACAAAAAAACCGATATCATTTTCTTGTGAGAACCGATAGAGATGAAGGGGTGTGCTACTTTCCAATTGACCCTCCAATCAGCACATATTTCACACAAATATATATATGCACATATCACAAACATACAGCATGTATATCACACATTCATAGAAAATGAATACAACTCATTCACAGAAAATGAATACTTTAATTGTTACAACAAATACATATCACATTCAGAAAATGAATACTTTGTTACAACTGACACATGCTTAACCATCATGTACACATGTAATCCCATTCAGATTTGTAATATTGTTCACATATAGCCTAGTACGAGCTTTGGGATCTCTAAACCGTCTGTCCTCCACCATACATTCCATCCATTACCAATCGCATAAGTGGTCCCTTATCTTGTTGGCGTGGTGCGGTCTATACTCTTGAGGGGATATTGAGAGTCTGCAAAATAGAAGCGAGTGTTTTAATTTAAGTTTTGAAATTTCTATGTGAAAGGCTACTTGTATTATTATGCATGTACATATATACAGGGGAAGCGGTGCGAGAGGCTAATCAAGATCAGCATGTGATGCATGACGTACAAACCGATGATGAAGTCGTCGCTGCTGCCTGTTGATGGCACTGTGAAGAAAGAAAAAAAAAATTAAGAGACGAAGAAAATATGTCAGAAATCTAAATCTTATATAGGGAGCGCCACTTGTACCTTGGCGCACATACTCGGCTTGGAGCCCTTTTTTCGATCGTGTATCCCTCCTTCTGCGATGTAGTCGGAGAAACCCCTATATACATTGGAGAGACGCTGTTAAGTACAAAATAATGAATGTACGTAGTTAAATACAGAAAGTGTTACATAAGAGTAGTGCACTTACTGCTCCAAAGGAGGCTTGATCGCGTAGGCCATCGGTCTCTTCTCAATGGAATTAAAAGTGTAGACCACGTTGTTACTCGGAATGATCACGAGTAGGACCCAATGGTTGCTTATTAAATGGTATGCAGCGAAGGAAATAAGTTCACATACGGTTGAAGTGCGTACAAGTAATTGAAGGGTGTAGTAGTACTTACTCCTCGTGATGCGGAATAGAATGAAGTCCTTCTTGGCCTCAGCTTTCAACGCACCCTTGATGTAGCCGGCAAGCCATTGCGGTTGAAGCCTAGCCATCGTTGCGGACACCAGCTCAGGGTCGACGAACCCAATTAGTTGTCGATTCGTCACGACTCGCTGCCTCATTGCCACTCGTATTGAATGTTACGAAGCATAATGCAAAATCCTATGGAAGTTCTAAGGTCATGCTACGTGGTGCGATACTCACAGTGTCCAGGATCGCACAGTGGAAACGTCGATGGAGATCATTTGGTAGAGACGGAACAGATCCTCAAAACTGACTGGAAATGTCCCGTCGTCCTCACGGTGGAAATGTCCCTTTTTGTACCTAACATTGAAGTCGACCCGACGCTCGTTCCCTTTCACTTTGTCAATGTACCATCCATGGAGCTGTCGAGTCCACATGCCTAAAGTATTCAATTTCGCAGAGGCGAAGGGGCTTTCCATGTTCATCGCCTTAAAATTATAGGGCTTCTCTGTGGCTCGTGCTGCTCTCCTTCTCGGTCGAAGGAGTCTCCGAGGCGGGGTTGGAGGCTTTTCCCTGCACTGAGAGGGCACGTGTGCATGTGAGCCTTGGCTTTTAGCGGAGGCCTCCGGTGGTTCTGTGGTGTCGTGGTAGCCCTTTTATGCACCACCGATTAAGATTGCAGGGGACTCGTCCTGATCGTGGGAGGAGGCGCAGTACGGTAGGAACCTACAAAGCACGCATGAACAACTTGTTGCAATACTCTTTGGAATGGTACGTAAGAAGCGAGGTTTTTACCTTGACCAATCTGACGCTGCCGTGGGCCATTTGATGAGCGACATGTGCGCTTGCGAGAGTGGTGATCTCTTCGTTGGGGGAACTTCGATCACATGTGATAAGAAGGCCGTGGGCGTAGTCCACCCGACCCTCATGTAGCCCTTCCCCAAAGGTGACCATGCATCGTGTCGGTCTCGTTGCATGGAAATGCAACCCGCGTCAACCTCAACAGAAATCCGTCTTCCGTCGGCGTGGTAACGCACGTGGCGCCGCAAGAGGTGCGCAACAAGAGAAAATATTGGGGAGTTACCCTCGCACCTCGAAGCCATGCAAAATTAACTATTACCTTTAGTCTGCGGACCACCTTATCGTTTTAGACCCTTGTTCTTTGGTCGCGACACGAGTTTCAGACGGCGGGGTCATCCGCTCGACTGGAGAACATCGCCATTATCTCGGCCCTCAAGCGGTCCATCTCTACCCTCATCTCCTGCTCACGTGCCGTCATCTCCCCTCATCTCCTCCTTGATCTCCTCCCCGGCGTGTCCTTCATGCGCTCGTCGTGCCTCCCATGATCTTGCCACGCACTCCTAACCTCGTCTTGAACGTCTTCTTCAGATGCCCGCCCCTCGGCAAGTACCGGCCCTTATGGTCGGACTTCCGATCAAGGAGGACAAGATGTCATTTGACCCTTGGCTAACAAAGGTCCCTGCTCTTTCCTCTGGTGACCTCCTCCTGCAAGAGAAGTACTGAATTAGATCTGAAATACAACAGAATGGTTGGCGCAATGTAGTAAGTTTGTGACTTACGATGGTGGAGACGACTTGCTTGCGATAGCGGGGTTTGGTACTACCGGCTGCCCGTCCGCGGATTTCTTTGTCTCGCTAATACCCGATCCGTGCCGCTCCTCACATATGTGGGAGTAAAACAACGCTGTCGAGTTCGCGCACTCCTCGGTTACTCGCGCCCATTCGCTTTCTTCCCGTAGCCCCTGAACCGAGGTGGTGCGGGTGCGTGTTACGCCTCTGGATAGCAATGTTCTTCATCTCGGCTCCTCGCCTCGGGCGTACCCTTGATCTCGTGAACTCCTCCCAAACATCGGAGTCACGAACGGATACCTCTCGAATGGTGTAAGGCCTTTCAAAGACGTACTCACTATGCATGTAGCCCCAAAGTGCCTCAAAGCCACACCCATCCTCTTCATGGCGTGCATCTTTGGCATTATTTTGTCCTCCTCTTCTATAATCCATTTGCCCTTCACCTCGTCCCACACCGGTTCTTACGCTTTCGGCGTTGACCTCCTTTCTCCAGTCCTTAACTGTTATGGCAACCCTCTCCCTCACCAATTGGGCGAGAATGGCGGTATCGCCCCTTGTACTTAGGAGGACCCGTGCAAACCCCTGTGGCATTGAATCGAGAACTGCGGTGTTCTCCTGTGGCCCCTTTACTCGGTCCTCGGGCCTTCCTCACCTTACTCGGCCCCTCGACACTTGGAAGTTGGCTCGGCTCGACACTTGGAAGTTCGCTCGGCCCCTCGACACTTGAAGTTCGCTCGGCTCGACACTTCAAAGTTCGCTCGCCCTCGACACTTGGAAGTTGGCTCGGCTCGACACTTGAAGTTCGCTCGGCCCCTCGGGAGCAACTAATTCGGTTACATGCGGCGATGAGTCGATGCTCTCTAGTTGCGACATTTTCGGTTTTCTTATCGACATGGTCATATATTTGACATGAGATAAAGCAATTCAGTAGCAATTATGTGAAGTTGACAATAAATCATGTAAAGCAACAGCTCATTGACAACAAACAGAGAAACGAATGATCTTCAACGATGACTCCTAACCTCTAAATAGGTTTGGTCCTAATCCCATTCGAGGATATGTGGTTCGGGCAAGTTCCTAAGCCGTTGTACTACTCCAGAGAAAATTTCGGCAGCATCTCCCCGCTGTTCTCCAGATACACGTCTCGACAACAAGTCAAGAGGGGTGTGTATCCGGAGAACAATTGGGAGACGCTACCGAAATCTACTCTGTGAGTTGTACAACAGCTCAGGAACTTGCCCGAACCACATATCCTCGAACTGTCCAAAAAACGTGGACAATTGAGATCGCTTGCTTATAAATATGCTATTCCAAAGATATTTATAATTAAACACTCTCGAGCAGGAGACGTGGTTACATAACCTAAACTCTAACATATGCTGAGATAAAAAAAGTAATATGCAATTAAGATTGAAATAACTATACCACTGGCATACTCAAAAGTTGCTACAAGCCATCACTGCATATATGAACAAGCAATCACTGCATATGGAAAGATTATGCTATATAGAAATGTATGAATACTTTTGCAGTGCTAACTTTGTAAAATACCAGGACTATCCAAGAGATACACCAAGCATAGAGAAAAATCAGAATTCAGAATCATATAAGGACAAATAAGACCATATATGTTGCAGTTGTTAAAACTAAGACAACAGTATAAGGTAATCCACATATATAGCAACAACACATATACGCTTAACATCGGGTTTTGGTAGTTTGCAAACTGTTGGTATCGAAGTCCACTTTTGCTAAACTAAACTCGTAATTGAAGTTTGGAAATTTGGTTTACGGATTTGTTGAAATATTTGCGATATGAGCATAATGAAACAATGACTTAACCCATATATAACTAAGCACACATTATCCATTATGCCAGAAACATATGATAAAATCATGACTTCAATAGGAACAGGCTTGTAAGCAAAGTAATTCATGATCTGATCACAAATAAGCATAGCATCTAGCATGGATAATAAACAAACTAAACAAACCAGCATACTGCTCATGGTTGATTTAGCAATTTTGCTCTCAGATTTCATAAATTGATGGGTTGCTCCAAATGAGCCCTCCAACACCAATTTCAGCAGTATATATCACAGAATATATCAATCTGAAATCGGTGAATCTACACAATTCAACCTTTGTTTTAAGAAAATTGATTCACTAGAACTTCGATTATGGACTTATGACAAACTCACGACAGCAAGACAAACATTAAAATGGTCTAACACACGGGCACCGGACTAGTAACAATAAGTTCGAGAATGTACCGATGATAACAAAGCTATTCAAGCCATGTATGAGAACTAATCACGGGATGACATAGCACATATCCGAAAGCAACAAGGCCAAGATGAAGTCTAAACACAATGATCTAAAACAAGTCTTTGAACTACGAAAGCATTCACTAGCTAGCGGATCAATATAATCTCAACTATTTGAATCATCATTGGCGGCGTGATATAACAAACTTCGGTGTTTCGGATCAAGAAAAACAGCCTCTAGCTCGATGGCTAGTTCCCCAAATTTCTCAATCGGTCCTTGACACAATACCAACAGAGGGGAGTAAAGTTCCTTACTCGGCGCGGATCCGAGCCGACGAAGACAATCTACCAAAGTGATTGGTGCGGGGGAGTCGACGGCGTGGGAAGAAGAAGAGTCGTGGCGGGGAGTTTAGTCGGCGTGGGGGCGACTTCGGCGTGGGGAAGAGTCGGCGGCGTGGGGAAGAGTCGGTGGCGGGGAGGACTCGGCGTGGGGGAAGAAGAGTCGGCCGGGGAGTCGTCGGCGTGGGGGCGACTTCGGCGTGGGGAAGAGTCGGCGGTCGGAGGAGTCGACGGCGTGGGGCGATCGGGGGAAGGAGTGCAGGCGTGAGGAGGAGAGGGCGTGGAGGCTTGCGGCGGCGTTGGCGGTGGAAGCGAAGAAATCGTGGTCGGGAGCAATTCCAGGCGTGGGCGGAGCTAGGGCAAAAAAATGGAGGCCAGCGTAATATTGTTCACTCTCCTCATTACTATCGGTTTCCAAAAACACCGATAGAAATACTTATACTAAGGAAAACCACAGGAGGCATATTCCTATCGGTTTTCAACTAAAACCGATACAATTATAGTATCTCTATCGGGTTTGTAAAAGAAAACCGATAGAAATACTTGTACTAAGGAAAACCCTAGGAGTGATATTTCTATCGGTTCTAAAGTAAAACCGATACAAGCGAAGGATAATATTACTATCGGTTTTATTACAAAACCGATACAAATGATTATGTATATGTGTCGCTTTGAATAAGAACCGATACAAATATAGGCCTTTGTTTGTTTTCTGACAAACCATAAAGTCTGAATTCTGAGATATCGATCAAAAGAGTGAAAAGGCCATATCGATCAAAGAGTGAAAAGTCTGTTGAGATCCACAAGAGTAAAACCTCTCTTGTCGACCTTCACTCCATGTGGAAGTCCCACCCACTTACATCGAACAATGGAATCTGGTATATTCCGTGTCGAGCTCCCAAATTTCTTGATCACCCGTAATAAGAGTTCATTGCCATTGAGGATCCTCCTTTCGATGATGTTCATCGGACAAAGCATCTATCTTGACATCATTGTTTTGAGCAAGACTCTTAGCATCGACTTTCGATGTAAAAAGGTGTACCCATTAATATCGTACCCTGCCATATGCGTACATTAAATCTAGGTCCGTCGACCAACCATTTGATAGTATCACTAACGAGACCTCTGCCTCTGTTTGAACCATGTTAGAAATCTATCGTTGTGTTCTCGCATGATGGAAAGCTCATCCATATGTGGATTCTCTTCTCGTAAAATCGACTTGTCTTTGCTCGATATACCACGCAACCATCTTTGTCTTTGCAAAAAGATCGAGATCGCTTTGCAATACATATCAAGCTGTGGCCTCGTTAGTTTCGCTTCAGTTCCTTTGCGAGATAATGCGCCCTCATGGCGAGATAGAGAACACCGATTGCTTGTCTTCTCCCGAGATAGTCCACGCAGAACTCAATAACCTCTTGGTCCCATAACCTTCCACAATACTACCCTCGGGTTTCGACCGATTCCTCACGTAGGACTTTAATATACCCATGTACCTCTCGAGCGGATACATGTAGCGTAAGAATGCGGGCCACATATCTTAATCTCTCGACAAGGTGAACAACAAGATGGACCATGGCGTCGAAGAACGATGGTGGAAATGCATCTCAAGTCGACATAGAGTCGCACCACCTCACTCTGTAAGTTGTCTAGCATATCGGGGTCAATAACTTTGCGAGGAGATCGCATTGAAGAAATATGAGCTTCGTGATTGCAAACTGACATCCTCGAGCGAGAATATTTCGATATGGCCCGGAGCATTTGGGTCATCAAGACATGGCGATCGTGGGACTTCATGCCCAACAACTTCAAATCATCCATGGACACGGCTTCTTAATGTTTGCGGAGTAGCGAGATGGAACTTTAATACCTTGGAGACATTTGCAGAGATCTTCTTTCTCCTTCTTGGGCAGGTGTAGCATGCGGCGGGGATGTACGGACCTTTCCCATCCTCCTCTATCACTTGCAAGCACGGGCCCGATTCCCATGTAGGCCATGTCGCGACGAGCATTCACACCATCCTTGGTCTTCCTGTATGTTCAGCGGGATACCAACCAAATTGTCGCAGACATTCTTCTCAACGTGCATGACATCAATACAATATCGGACATCTAACTCCTTCGATCTGGCAAGTCCCAAAATATGGACCTCTTCTTCCAAATTGTCCTAAATGCGAACAGATTCGACTCTTTCCGTCTTGAAGTTCAATATCCTCCACACGTGAATATACTTGCCTTCCACTCATAGGTCATGGGGCGAACGGACTTCCCTCTTCCCATCAAATTTGTCATCCATTTTACGGTGTCGATGACTTGAGGTAGAAACCTCGGTGACCCATATACACGGTTTTCTTGGAATTCGGTAGCCATAGGCTCTCGGTCTCCTCTTCACAGATAGGACACGCTTTGGCTCCTTTCGTCTTGTACCGCCAAATTACCAAGCGGAAAATCATTTATGGTACAAAATACCATAGCTCGTGGGTGAAATACTCTCTTTGTATGCATCCCACACCACGACCCCTCATTCCACAATTGTACCAAATCCTCGATCAATGGTGCAAGGTACACATCAATATCATTTCCTACTGTTTGGGTCCCGAGATTAGCAAGGACATCATGATATACTTCCGCTTCATGCACAACCAAGGAGGAGGTTGTAGATACACAACATGACATCAGCCACGTCTTTGTGGCGGCCGCTCATGTTACCAAGCGGATTCATTCCATCGGTACTCAACCCAAACCTTATGTTCCTCATTTCGCACCAAACTCCTCATGTTTTCAATCGATGTTTCTCCATTGAGCCGAATCGGCGAGGTGTCTCGACTTGCCATCTTCCTTCGAGACTCATAATGCCAACACAACAATTTTG
Organism: Guadua angustifolia; assembly: GCA_036346375.1. NCBI lineage: Eukaryota > Viridiplantae > Streptophyta > Magnoliopsida > Poales > Poaceae > Guadua > Guadua angustifolia. Next base: position 90,282,653 of record CM070500.1, on the reverse strand, counting down.
CCTCTCTCGGGATTTGCAAACAACCGCTCAAGGCGGGGAATGATGGGCAAGTACCACAATACCTTGGCGGTGCACCTTTAGTGACCTCTTCACCATCGTTGCCTCGGCTCTTCGCTTCTTGTCGTTCGCTTCTCCTTTTGTTTGTCTTACCGCACACCGCATTAATCGGACAAGCGTGCAGCTCGATATGCGTTACGGTACAAGATGCAATCATTAGGACATGCATGTATCCTTTCTATTTTCATTCCCATGGGACACGAGCTTCTTCGCTTCATAAATGCTTGTTGGCAACTCGTTTTCTTACGGAAGCACATCCGATAGAAGAACTAGAAGTGCATTGAAACTTGTATCCGTCCAGCGGTGTTTTGCCTTGATTCGAACAATGCAAGGACCGAACCCAACTTGGTGTATTCCGCTTTGCAACTTTGTGAACAGCGGTTTGGCATAAATCTTCCATCAAGCTTTTAAACTTTTGAACTCTCTTTCCGTGTAATTACCCTCCACATCCATAACATTTGCTCCAAATTCTCATCCTCAAACATATCATCTTGCAACTTCGTCATCCGGTTCCACCGTATCTTACGTTACTACCGGAAGGGTACCACATGCCTCGCCGTGATGGATCCAACACGTGTAATTCCTCACAAAGCCACGTCGAATCGGTGGTCCTCGATTTGAGCCGAGTTGTTAAATCTTCTCAGATTAGTGCAATCAATGCAAGGACAATATATGAAGTTTACACCCTCCTCACAATGTCCTCTTGACAATTTTTTGAACTCCTTAACACCCCTCTCAAATTCAGCACTCAAGCGACTTTTACGATACATCCATTCCTTACGGTCCATCTGTAATTAAACCGCACAATAAATATTGAGACACCTAGCTAGCTATTTGAAATATTGAGACATCATTTCGGTTAATATTACCTTTGCGAAATAGAGGACAGTTCAAGATATGTAAAATATGTACTCCGATCGATATCTAGATTCTTCTCGGTTTAGTGCTTTGAATTCCTTACATAGGAGACCTACATTTTTAACATCAACAATGATATCAAATAATCTAATTATATAGCTCTTTGTAGTACTTGCAAATCTTTTGACTACAACAAAACAAAACAAGGGTACCAACGATGACTCCTAATCTCTAAATAGGTTAGGTCCTAATCCCATTCGAGGATATGTGGTTGGGAAAGTTCCTAAGGCATTGTACAACTCGAGAGAAAATTTGGCGACATCTCATTGTTCTCCATATACGTCTCGACAACAGGTCAAGAGGGTGTGTATATGGAGAACACCAGAGACGCTACGAAATCTACTCGAGTTGTACAACTACTGACTTCGAGAACTTGCCCAAACCACATATCCTCAATCTATCAATTAAAAAGCGTGGACAATTGAGATCGCTCACTTATAAATATGCCATTTTGTTCGGCATATTTATAAACAAGCATCCTCGAGCAGAGACGAGGTTAAAGCCTAAACTCTAGCATTTATCACATGATAGAAATTAACAATAATTCCATATTAACAAGAGCACTACAATAATTAAATAGATGTGTGCTTGACAAATTAATGGAGAGTGTGAAATCGATAGCATATACTCAATTCGATTACAACTTAAACTTTATTCACGATGTATCAAAATTACCTAGTGCAAAATTGAAGGGTTTAATTTAAAGGCGGATTGCTCACATTTTGAAGAAAACAGCAAACGAGGGTAAAAAGAAGGGAATCTCCTCAAGATAAGGCTTCAAATTTGCCCTCTTAACACCTATCCTTGAGGACTTCAAATTTTATCATCCAAGTATTTGCTTCCAAGCACAGAATATGAGCTGTTTTTCTTGGTAGCGGCGAGAAATCTCCTCTGGAACAACAACAGAGATCTTGTTCCCGAGTGGTATATATAACCTAGCGAGGCACATCACAATCGGTTCTCAACTAAAACGCGATAGTGATTTCCACGGTTATCACTATCGGTTCTTTCCATAAAAGAGATAGTGATGATCACGTGAACATCACTATCGCTTCTTTTCTTGGAACCGATAGTGATGTATACCCACATCACTATCACTTCTATAAAAAGAACCGATAGTGATATATACGTGATCATCACTATCGTTTATTTTCTTGGAACCGATAGAGGTGACAGTCCATATCACTATCGCTTGTTAGTTGAGAACCGATTGGGATATGTCGAGTCCATATCACAATCACTATAATCTCAGAACCGATAGTGATTATTACTAACACCCCGTCCGAAGTTATCTATCACAATCGTTTTTTCCTGAAAACTTAAGAACCGACACAGATAAAGCGATAGTAATGTGCCGTTCTGTAGTAGTGCAGGCCATCCACGCCATCAGGTTTGCGAAATGGCCCTCCGAAAAATCAGAATTCGCGAAGAGGTCCATCCCGTTAGTTTCGATGCCGCCGTTGGTTCTTCCTTCGTCGGCTGTTCACAGATTGGGGTTTAAATCTCTTGCTCTTCTTCGGCTAGCCCATTCCTTTCTTGCTATGCTCGGGCTCGGCGCCGTTTCGTCTCGCAATGCCCTCCGGCTCCGCTCCTCCCTTCCCCCGATTCCTCCGATTGCCAGCGCCCCTCCACAACCCCACCGCTGTCTCTACCTGCCGTTCCTCTCCTATCATGCCGCCCCTACTGCGTTCCGCCCTCGCCGAGGCTAGGGAGAGCTCCTGCGAGCAGGGTGGAGGCCTCTCTCCCTACTGTCTATCGATTTCGTCTCACCTCTCAGTCTTGTTCTTCGAGATGCTATTCTGGTGCTTGGTGTTCTTGATTTGTGCGAGAGTTTAGTCCGCGTGGCATAATATTACGAATCATTTTTTTGCCTGGATGGATCCGCCTCTCAATCTGGTTCTTACGAATCATTTTTTTTGCCTGGATGGATCCGCCTCTCGATCTGGTTCTTTGAGATGCTATTCTGGTGCTTGGTTCTTGATTTGTGCTAGGGTTTAGTCCGCACATTCTTGGAGCATTCTTTTTTTCCCTAGAGCATTCTTGGATTGCGGGGCTCTTGCTTCGTGTTTCCAAAGTTGTTGGGCTCCTGAGTTGCCTAACCTGCTTGGCGTAGCATCTGGAAGGATGTTTTCTTGCATTCGTTCCAGATTGTTTTGGATCGTTTTCCCATCTTTCCAAGGTTGTGCGCAATCCCCTTGAACACGGCCAAGGTCAGCATTGGTGGCCGGTGCGCCCAAGTACAACGGCCTGGTCGGCGCTGCCGCCACCATGGCTCAGGATGAAGGTGTTGCAGCGCTTTGGATGGGCATCGTCCTGGGTCTCCACTGCCAATGCATCCATCGTGGCCTCCGCATTGGTCTCTATGAGCCCATACGCTCCCCTGGATTCTCTTATCTCCCTTTGTCTATTTTTGTCTAATACTTGGTATGTAATGCAATAATCAACTCACCTTACTGTGCCTTGAAGGCTATGTTGGGGAAGACCATGTTGGGGATGTGCCATTGTCCAAGAAGATTGTCGTTGGCTTTAATATTGGTACCATTACAATCAAATAAACTCTTAGTCAATTATACCTCCTGAAATATGTAGCTAGATCAATGGTGATAACACCATCATAAATACTGCTAAGTTGGCTGGTTATGATCAAGTGAAGCAGCTATGCTTCTTGTTTGTGATCTCTCCATTTATATTTGCTCATTCACTTGCGAATGTAAGCTGCAATACTTATTTTACAGGCAGTTTTGCAACTTCCTGGGCTCAAAGATGATATGGTTACTCACCTCTTGGCTGGTTTGGGCACCACCTTCTTTGCTGTTTGTTTTGGTTCTCTGATCAATGTGGTGAGATGTCCTCCATGAGAAATGGTCAATTTGTTGTGTTCATTTTCCTATTATAGTGATGTAGTCTTAAACATTATTTCCTATCTAGATAGCGGTAAATAAATTATTCCAAATGAGACTTCCTGCGGTTATCTATCCATTCAGTATTAAATAAAAGACATGTTGCACATGATTAAACATTAGTTCTCTTTGATGCTCTCTGTCGATTGCCCTTTCAAGAATCATGCACCTTAAATTTACATTATCAATAGCGGTTTGTCATCGTGACATGCTATTTGATATCCAACTAAGAAAATGCAATTTAGTCTTTTATTATGCGCACCTCCACGGCCTCATGATGTGTTCATGGTCTTCCGTAGTTATTTTCTTAGTCTGTCATTGGGAGGTTCATATACAGAGGAATTTGTGCCTTCCTTGTTTTAATGTATGCATCCATGCTCACCGCATGCTAATTTGCTACATCGTTGCTGGTCGTTCTTTGTACAGCAGCAAGGAGGCTCCCTAATTTCTTGTGATCACTACCAAAAAGTCGCTCTATGCTATTGAGTATTGATTATTCCTTGAATTGTTGGTTTCAAGATCTGTGTCTGTAGATAAAGTTTCTCTTTTTCCCTCTGGTTACTGAAACTAATATAAAGCACATTCTTGTAGGGTAGATCAAGAATGATGAGTGTCTTAGCCAACACGAGTAATCTTCATTGTTTTGTGAGGACACTAGAGAATGATGTATGGTCCACTTTGATACCCGGTTCATGATTTTTGAGTCATAATTACAAAAGCAATAAATACATACCATGATCTTTCAAAAGCATTTGGACAATGCTTGCGAATAACATTGTTCGGATTTCGTACTGACATTTATTGATGGAATAGAATGTATCAGTATAGTTAATTGCCCACTTGTGCAGCCTCTTGTAGAATTTAATGGCTAGATGATTGCCAGGCTGTCATTGTAGGTGACAACAATCCCTGCGCTACGCACACACCGAATTGTTTGCCTCATGACCGCCGCTATATGAGACCCTTCCGTCTTTGCTTGTTGTTACTCGGAGCTTGTAGCCGTCGTCAGATCCTCCTCAAGGACTCAGGTTTGTTGCTCCATCTATCTTACACCTACTTGTTTCTTGACTTCCTGATTGTTTGGTCTAGATTTGATAGCCCAAGTGGTTCTTGTTTGCCTTGCAAGCGCCGCCTGTGAGGCCCTTCCGTGCTACTACCCTTACCTGGAGCTTGCAAGGTTAGTTAGATCCTTCTAAGGACCCGAATTAGTTGTTCCATCTTTGTTGCACCTGCTTGGTTCTTGAATTCCTGATTGTTTGGTCTAGATCTGATAGTTCAAACCTGAAGGTGATACATATATTCTTCTTAAACTAGCCTTTTTGTATATAGGTGCGTGTATGCATGCATTAGTGTAGAGGATTGGCTTGATTGGTAGCAGAATCTAATGAATTAAATCTATTGTGGTGATCTTTTGTACATATAATATATGTGTGCATTAATAGGGAGGATTGCCTTGGTAGCAGAAACTAGCTTACTACATACATTGGCTTAAACGGTATACTGTTCACAGGGAGGCAAACTAAGCTACCCTGATATCCATGGTCTTTCCTTAGATGCTAACAATGGAACTCCAGGCAATAGATACCGAAAAGAGAAATGAGAGAACAAACAGACTAACATCATTCATTTCATAGAAGCTTGATCCATTTGCCGCCCCATTTCGTAGTTTCCTTGAGGTGCAGTTTTAGATTTTCTCTAGACTTCACAAACTGAGCAGCGATCAAGGTATGTGTTGTTCTTGATCCTTTCTTTTTTATATGTCTTCAAGTTCAATTACTATATACACATATGCTACTTTATTTTGCTAAGGTCGTGTTTCTAAAATGTTTTTCCCCTGTAGGAGATTGTAGAGAGTAAAGTTCCTTCCTTACAGACACAATCCTTATCTACTTCTATGTGTTTTTCAGTTGGCCTTTTTGTTGTGTATTCTTTCAGTATTGCTTAAGGTTACAATTGGTGTTAGAAGTGTAGTAGATTGATAAAGAGAGCAGGTTACTAGATAAACTTAATATTGATCTAGCTATCTTCGGACATGTAGCTTTGCATAAATTGCTTGTTTATTCCTTTGTGATTACCATTTTCTACAAGCTCCAGTAGAAATTCAAGTCTGTATGGATGATTTACAAATATTGTGTTCCTTTAAGTGATGTTTTTTGGCTAATGCAGGAGTAGATGACCCTATGATGTGCGTCGATCTTGCAATACACATAATCAATTAAATACCACCATATTTCCATTCTTTGTTTGAAGTTTGTTAGATCTGCTTCTCGAAATACCAAAGGTAATAATTTGCTTTTCCATATCTCGTGCCATCGATAAATAAAGCGATTGTCTTCCTTCATGCTACATTCTAATTTATGTAAGCAAATAAAACATCGATGAAATATGGTTATCTAATGCAGCAATGTCTTTGCTTTTGCTATGATCATATGTTTTTTCCATGTTCTGCTTAAATTAGTTTTGTTGTTTATTATTGATCGACCTGCGTATTCTTCTTTGAGAATGCAACTTGCGATGACAAACCAGGATTTAATTTGATTATGTTTCCTGCTTAATTTCGATTTTACTGAACTTCTCTACGAATTTTTTTGTGCTTCCTTCTTTGGAGTGGAAGGTTGGTATATGCTACAAGAATAGTATTTCCCATGCTAAAATGGTCATATACCTATTTATGTTCACGTTTAGCTAAATTGTTCACAGAGATGCCCCTCTGGTTTCCTTTTCGTCAATTGTTTCTTTTTCAATGTAAGAACTTCTTTAGTTAGCATGCCAGAATAGTAGAAATAAAAATTGTTTCTTTAGTTAGGTAGGACATAAATTATTAGTATGTGCATGCTTAGTGTATCTTTGACTTTCTGTAGACATTACGGTCTTGAAAGAATTCATGCTCTTCAGTCTTCAGCTGGTATTGTCAGCCATTGTACATGTTTTTGGAATTTGACAGATCCAATAGTAAGCATGTTGCTATTGTTGTTAGCAGGTATTTGCTACACTTATTATACCTTTTGGTTATGCTTTTTACAAGCCAGCTCCTGTCTTTTAATACTTATAATCTTTGATTCATTTTGGCAATTTAGATTTACCGAATCCCATTAGCTGCAACAACAATATAACATTATAGCTTTATGTTTTATTTGCTTTTTGTTTCTACAAAACAAACAAAGGATAGTTACAAATGTAGGTAAACAATGCATTTCGCTTCAGTAGAAGGACTTTGCATTTTCGGTGATGTGTGCCTTATCATTACTTCAATCTGCATTGTTAGTCTTGGTAGATCTTCCATATGTATTCTATTACCATTTTTACTCCTCTGTATCAGGGTTGGAAATACTATGAGATTGGCATCTTCTTAATTTTGTCGATAAGGAATTTCTTACCATGTGCAAACCGAACATTTCTGATTTGTGCTTGGCTATATGTCAATTACTCTTTTTGTTTCATATCTATTAGTGTGCTTGTCTAATGTAGGATGTATGTGGATGTTCTGATATTGTGCAATTGTTTATCTATTTTGCTTTTCGAACACTTAAATGCATCAAAACTAGCCGCACGCAGCGTAGCGCGTGAAACCTATCTAGTATATATTATGTGTGGAAGGAATGGAGCACTCCTAGCTAACAAGGTACATTTTTTGCCAAAAGGTCCTCCAAAAATTCTGAAATCACAAATAGGTCCTTCCACCAGTATTTTACAAACACGATCCGGGAAATTCTAAAATTGCAAATAGCTCCTTTTGCTTTGCAAAAAACCCTTCAGGAATTCCGAAATCACAAATAGGTCCTTCCACCAGTGTTTTGCAAACAGGATCCCGAAAATTCTAAAATTGCAAACAGATCCTTTCACCGGCTATTTTTCAAAAAAGACCCCGTGAATCCGTAAATTCGACCCGGACACCAGTTCTTTCGACCAGAAAAATTCCAAAATCACGAACAAGTCCTTTCGCAAGTTATTTTGCAAAAAAAGTCCCCGTAGTTCTGCAAAATCAGTACGAGCGCCGGTTCTTTCGACACAAAAGATTGGAATTACGTTACATAAATTCACCGCAAACTCCTAGCCAGCCAATTTAAAAAAACACCGTAAAAAAATGGAATTGCATTTTTTCAGAAAGATTTGGGTCAGATTTTTTCACCGGACGCGGCATCGTGCGCCTCTCTATCTATCACTCTATTATACGCGGGGGAATTCAAGCACGAGGAGGCCATCCACGTCACCACTTTTCTAAAAAACCCCTCGCAAAATCAGAAATTCCGAACGGGTCCTTCCACGGTAAATTAGAAATTACAAACAGGTCCTTCTACCGGTTATTTTGTAAACAAGACCCCGTAGTCCGGTTCTTTCGACCCAGGAGATTTGAAGAAATTTGAAATCACAAACAGGTCCTTCCACCAGTTATTTTGCAAAAAAACACGTAGTTCCGTAAATTCGATGCAGGCGTCGGTTCTTTAGGCCCAGAGGATTTAAAAAAAATTGGAGTCACAAACAAGTCCTTCCACCGATTATTTTTCAAAAAATTGAAATCGTAAATAGGTCCTTTCACCGGCTATATTGAAAAAAAGACCCGTAGTTCCGTAAATTCCATTTACAAAAAACTCGGGCCAAATTTTTTCTCGCGGCGTAGCATCGCGCGCTTCTCTACCTAGTTACAATCATACACTCACGCTACGATCACTAGAATTACTCCACATTAGTCACTCAGCTATCACCACAACGCGAGACTTATCAGAATTCATAAATATTATATTCAAAAATGAAATCATAGTCCAAGACTCAAGTTTTGGAAGTTTGACTGCATGCATCCGAAAATGATTTGTATTTGTGACTAGAGAGAGCAGTTTTTAGAGACAAAGAACTTGTCTTGAAGACTTAACATGTTCTCCTTCACTGTGTACTGTTGATCTTTATATTGCATATGTTGTTTATTCTTGGAGTGATGTGAAAGACCTTGTGCAGGTCTATCCATGTTTATGATGAGTAATTGACTGGATTTGAGTTTGGTTTGCTTTGGAATTGAGTTTGATGTGAATTGGATTTTCAATTTGATGCAATTTGAGATTTGATTGCCTTTTCCGGTGCTACCGGCCGGGCAGTAGCACCGGACCCTAATGCGGTGTGAGAGGGTGTGTTTTTCGGGTCTCAGGCAATCCAATGACACCGGATTTTTGTGATGATTATTGCATATATTTTGGACATTGCTATGTGATGGGTTTTCCTTTGTCTTTGATGGTTGCAGGACGACGGTGCTAGGTCATGGTGAGGCGGAGGATGGCCGGGACTAGGCGAGGTGCGTCGGAGGTCCAGACGGTCGAAGATCGCCGGAAGATGATCGGAGACGGAGTCCGAGCAAGCCAAGAAGATAAAGAAAGAAGATGTTGCTAGCTAGATGCCACGTGGATCAATGAGGGCCGTTGGATCGTAGTCTAGTTGATAGGTTAGCGGGTCTAGGTAGTATGCTTTGAAAACCATGCAAGAAAACCCATTATGTGTGTGGGTTTTGGTTTAGCCCTTGCATGGCTGTATGAGTAGGTTAATCCTAGCCCTTGGATGAGTGCTCTAGGTGTCGACGTTTGTTGCCGACAATAATGAAAATGGGGCTAGGCGCTGGATTCAAACTCGATGGTAACACAAGACACGGGAATTATACAGGTTTGGGCTCTCGCGGAGGAGATAATACCCTAGTCCTGTGCTCTGGAATTATTTGTGGCTAGCTAATTTGCTGATGAGATTGTATGATGATGTTCCCCCGTCCCTCCCTTTATATAGCAGAGGAGGGCGGTTACAAACGAGAGTTCTGGTCGGATACAAAGTGGAGATTGTATCTCTTTCCTTATCCGCTAAATATGATGGCGGTTAGGATTACAATTGTATCCTCCCTAAGCAGGGTTGGTTTCCATCTTCGGGGTTTCCTTGCTGCGCATGGCGGCCTGCCTCCTGGGCAATACCCATCTACATGTAGTCGGCTTGGCCCATCCCCTCTTGGGCAGTCCTCACGGCCCGCCATGCAGATACCCGGGGTCCATATACTCCACAGTAGCCCCTGAGTGCTTTGCGATCGAGTTGACGCCTTCATGGTCGCAGCCCAGCTGAGTCATGCTTCACGTCGAGTACTTCCAGTTCTTGATGCAGCCTCCCGACTGGTTTTCTTTTCAAGCCGTGTGCCCTGTTGTAGGCAAAGAGATCGTGAAGGACTCAATAGAGCTCCACACGTTGAACTTTCCGAGTGGCAACTAGCCCAATTATTGGAATACTGGCAGTCGGCTCATCTTGGAACATACCATTGTTTAAATAGGTTTTAGCCGAGTGGTGCACATGCACTGATTGTCATGACGTCTGACTAGTGGCCCATCATTGGACATACCGTATCCCAAACAGTATGCAGAAGGCAAAACACTTTTCCAGCTCAAGGCGAAATTCAGCGCCGCTCCTTTTAAATTTATTCATTGCCGAAGTTGCTGATGTCGTTGTTGAAGCATTGGCCCACATGCGTTGCATCCAAATTTAGTAGCCCTGAAATCATGTATATGCAGAACTTAGGCCATGTAAAAATAATTCACTAGGATGTGATGTCTGACTGGTTTATATATAATTTTAGAGTCTTTTACTCCTTTTCCTTATTGATTTTGAATCCATCCGAGTGGTTTGACTCTTTTTGTTTAAGCACTCTGCCCGACTAGTCTAACCCCCGAGCGCCGGGAGTCGGCTCATTGCTTTTTTTCCCAAGCACGTGTTTTGGGTGACTAAAGTTTGCCGTTCATGGGGTCAGAGCTTCACAACTCGGAATTAGCGCACTCGGATTCATTTGCGATCGTTAAGTAAAAGAAGAAAAACACAACTCAGAAAAAGATGTGCGCATGCGCACACTATTAGGTGTAGCCCCCGACTTACTGCTTAGTTGTGGTTCAGCTAAGTAGCAAGTCAAGAAAGCCAACAATTTTGTTCATAATAACATAATTGAGTAGAAAGCGACTTAGCTGCTCTATGCTCCATGTGTTGCTGACGATCGTGCCGTTCTTGCTCGTGGCGCAGGCGTAGGCTTGCAGCCAAGCCGTAGGTGGCGCTCGGGGAGCGGGTGTAGGCTTGTAACCGAGCCGCAGATGGCACTCGGGGCACTGGCGTAGGCTTGTCGCCATGCCGTAGATGGCACTTGGGGCGCTGGTGTAGGCTCGTGGCCGTGCCGAAGATAACGCTCGGGGTGCAGGCGTAGGCTTGTCGCCGAGCCGTAGATAGTGCTCGGGGCGCAGGCGTATCTCGAGGCCGTGCCGAAGGTGGCGCTCAGGGCGTAGGCGTAGGCTCGTGGCCATGCCGAAGGTGGCGCTTGGAGCGTCGGTGTGGGCTTATCGTCGTGCCAAAGGTGGCGCTTCGGCGCCGGGCGTGGGCTCGTGGCCGTCTTGAAAGGTGGCGCTTCGAAGCGTGGCGTGGCTTCGTGGCCGTGCCGAGCCGTAGATAGCGCTCGGGGCGTAGGCGTAGGCTCGTGGCCGTGCCGAAGATAACGCTTCGGCGCAGCGTAGGCTCGTGGCCGTCTTGAAAGGTGGCGCTTCGAAACGGGCGTGGAGAGCCATGCCAAAGGTGGCGCTTCGAAGCGCGTGGCTCGTGGCGTGCGAAGTGTGGCGCTTCGAAGCGCGGCGTAAACTTGTCGCCGAGCCATAGATAGCGCTAAAGCGCGGCGTAAACTTCGTGCCGTGCCGGAAGGTGGCGCTAAAGCATAGCGTGGCTCGTGGTGCGTGGCGAAGGTGGCGCTTCGGCGCAGCGTAGGCTCGTGGCCATGCGAAGGTGGCCTTCGAAGCGCGGCGTGTCTCGAGCCGTGCGAAGGTGGCGCTTCGAAACGCAGCGTGGCTTGTGGCCGTCGAAGGTGGCGCTCGGCGCATAGCGTAAACTTGTCGCCGAAACCATAGATTGCGCTTCGGCGCGCGTGAACTTCGTGGCCGTGCGAAAGTGGCGCTTCGGGGCTTAAACATAAACTCGTGGCCGTGTCGAAGGTGGCGCTTCGAAGCGCGGCGTGGCTCGTGGCGTGTCGAAGGTGGCGCTTCGAAGCGCGGCTCGTGGCCGTGGCTGCGAAGGTGGCGCTTCAGCGCAAGCGCTAGCGATCCGCTAATGCGAACATCTCCTTTACCGTAGTCGGCGGCCTCCGGGATATCTTCTTGATCAAGTTGGCGTCGCTGACTCCTTTATGAAAAGCCGCTATGACGACCGCATCCGAGATGCCTCGGATCGAATCCTTACCGTATCTGAATCGGGAAGTTAGCCCCCATTTTACTACTCATGAGCAGATGGCCGCGGCGCTCCACGACCCAAACGGAAGTCTGGATGAAGTATCAATGAAGTCTCTTCCAGATTGGATCTGGTCCGAGTCCGAGAGAGCAAGCTTATCGAGGTTGTCGACGATGAAGTCGAGACTCCCGAAGCGGAAAGCATGGTCGGGAGCGAAGGTGATGATGATTCCATTGATGGAGGCCATTGAGCTTGCCGAGATTGATCTTGACGCTCCCCCTACCTGGCGCGCCAACTGTTGATGTTTGTTGCCAACAATAATGAAAACGGGGCTAGGCGCTGGATCCAAACTCGATGGTAACACAAGGCACGAGAATTATATAGGTTCAGGCTCTTGCGGAGGAGATAATACCCTAGTCCTGTGCTCTGGAATTATTTGTGGCTAGCTAATTTGCTGATGAGATTGTATGCTGATGTTTCCCCGTCCCTCCCTTTATATAGCAGAGGAAGGCGGTTACAAAAGAGAGTTCTGGTCGGATACAAAGTGGAGATTGTATCTCTTTCCTTATCCGCTAAACATGATGGCGGTTAGGATTACAATTGCATCCTCCCTAAGCAGGGTTGGTTTCCATCTTCGGGGTTTCCTTACTGCGCATGGCGGCCTGCCTCCTGGGCAATACCCATCTTCATGTAGTCGGCTTGGCCCATCCCCTGTTAGGTGGTCCTCACGGCCCGCCATGCAGATACCCGGGGTCCATATACTCCACACTAGGGTTGAGGGACTCATCCAAGAGTGGCAGGTGGCCTAAGAGTAGTATAAATAGATGGGGAGGGGTAGCCTTCTCCTCTTGAAGGTTGTAGAGGTTTTTGTGCTCCTTTGAGTTTTGCCCACTTTGTTGTGAGGCTTTGTAAACCTCATTCTTCTAGAAATTAAAATCTTTTCATTCATGCTTGAATTTACATTACGCATTTACTTTATGTCTTAAATTCAACATTTAAATTCCTGCAATTTACTTTCTCTCAATTTACTTTCTTGCAATTTGGATTTGCCTCCCCTCCTTCTAAGCGTTACTGATCTTGTATGTCTTGAGTTTGTTCATATGGTTTTACATCTCTTTTGCACTCTAGGATAGACTAGAGATCAAGTTTTCTATCAAGTTGCATCTCTATTCAGAACTTGATTTTCGCGCAGTAGTTAGTTTTTTATTTTTAGAAACATCTAAAAAAATCATTTTTGAGTGATTCTTATGGGAAAAAGTGTGGGACTCTTATATCTATCTGTGAAAAAATTTTGGAGTCCATTGGTCGCACCGTTTGGGTGTCATAAGGTGAAAACCGTGCCCTAAACTTTTTGATCGAAGTTTCTGACAGTATGTGATATTTGATTTTTTTCTGATTCTTCTACAAGGAGTTTTGAGGTAACCTTTGGTGGAGTGCTTCAGGACGCATTTTATCATAGGAAGAAAAATTCCTAAAATTTCTAGAGCACCAGAAGTCCACCAGCCACCTGTTCCAAGTGAGGACAGTTTCTGAAAATTCTGCTTTTACTTTTCTAAAAGTGACTTTTGTGATTTGGCCCAATCTCCTTTCTAAAAGCAAGAGTTGAATTGATTCTTTTTATTTTGGATACTTGACAACCAGGATTGTAACTCAAAAATCTCCATCTATTCCATGGTTCTCATCTATGCAAGCTAGGGATACACATAGTTGTCATATTGTTCGGGTCTTTTACGATTTCTTTTGTACGATCTTTTCAAGGTCTTAGTTGGAGTATTTTGTAGGGAAAATTTTGTTTGTGACCATTCACCCCCCTCTATTCCCATCTTGGTCCTTCATGATGTAAGCATACGAAGCCAATCAACAAGTCTTATTTCTTACCACTTGTTGTCAAAAATTATGTTTTAAAATATGCTCATTTACCTATAATCCTGTGAGAATTATGTTTTAAAATATGTCCATTTACCTATAATCCTGCAAGATTCTTTTATACATACACATACTATACTCATATCAATGTGTATCAGTGTTTGTGGAAAACTATCACCTTTATTATGTTTGTACTTTGTACCATATCACTTGTCCTATTAGTGTCCTGTATTTATTAGCGAGAATATGGGCTATTTTACTAATATAATCCAATAATCAAATATAGAGCATGTACAAACATATACTGATTGTAAACTTCATATTTATAAATATTAATTTTAGAAACTTGTATTAAATTAATTCCTGTTCGAAATTTCCAATATTCGACTAGAATACCAAGATATTGGATACTAAGCAATAGGCACATTTGTGGTGACCCGCATAATTAGCCCTGGGTAACGATAGTCACACTGCCATTACTCTGAGTTAATTACACGAATCTCAATATTGTAGCTAACAAAATATCGAGCAACCCGATATTTTATCAGTTACTATAGCATATTCAGAATATTGAAGGAAAACAATAATTAGATACTGAAAATAGAACTCTTTATTACATTCCATTAAGCCAAGTCGGGCTACATGTTTGTTATCTTAATCTTACATGGGTTTCGAATACAGCAAAATATATTACAACCGTCTATTACCCTAATGTCATTACATAGCGGGGATATGGCCTACTAAACTCATTACTTCTCTTGGTAGTAGTAGTAATAGTAGTCCTCCTCCTATAAGTCCTGATCTTGCGAATAATCCTTACTCCAGGCCTCAGAGGAGTGTCCATGGGCCTCACCTTCTAAGCAAGGGGGGATTTAAACAAGAGTGAGTACAGGGGTACTCAGGAAGTATTAATAGCAAAGATGCAATAGATGATTTTTCTCTCAATCCAAATCCATATATGATCACCTTTTCTCAAAATCCATTTTTACAGAAATTAAGTTTTAGTTTTTTTGAAAGGTTGTATATTTTAATTTTTAGAAAACAAATATTAACACTGTATGAGACATACTTAACACGCCTTGACAACGACGGAGACAATGACCTTGCCATCACAACACTGGCTCTGATACAAGCTATTGGAATAGAAAAAATAACATAAAACGTGTTTTGGTACTGCACAAATAAGCTGTAACTTTTCTGATTTCTTGACTTCAAACAAGCACAAAGGTCCTGCTCATATAGCAAAAAAAAAATCCACCGATTCCAATGGGAACACTACTACAGAACCAGCTATCACAAGCGGCTCGTAACCCCCTTTACAAGCGGTTTTATAACCACTTCTAAGCAACCGCGTGTGATACCCGTCGGGTATGACAAGCGGTTGCTCGAACCGCTGTCTTTGTGGCACGAAGCGGTTGGGAGCGTGTCGGGAAGGCGGTTAGCCGCCACGTGGGGGCGCCACAAGTGGTTAGTGTTACAAACCGCTTGTGGAGAAGGATATTGAAGCGGTTAGTCTTACGAACGCTTGTGGAAGCAACACTCGAGCGGTTGGAATCACCAACCGGTTGTGGAGAGAGTTTTCGATTATATGTATTATAGAATATGTTCTTCAGGTGTTTTTGTATATCGTTTTTGACCATGAAATTAAATATGAGTGGAGGAGTTTTTTATGCAATTAAATATATATTACATATGCATACTCATACACATGTTCACATGCTAGCTCGATACACAAAAAGCGAACTTAATAGTGTAAAAATGGACAAGTACATACACGCATAACCGACGTTTACAAGTTTGAATGATGAAAAAATGATTATCGAACTCATTTGTTGCATCGTCACTCTTTATGTCCTTGGTCGATGTGGATGTCGTCATCGGTTCAGCGGTGTCCAACACGAAACCTTCGTGGAACTTCGCCATTTGGAGATACAACCTCGTTGACAAGGAAGCCGATAAGTTGTTCTTGGAGTGCGAGCACCCGGTGAGGCGGGAGCACGTTAACGTGCTCATCGATGTTGGGCTGACAATTAATTAAGCGGGAAGTATATAAATATCCGATCACATGCAATTAATTAAAATGTAAGTTGTAGCTAACAAATTGACATGCAGATACGAACCTCGGCATAATGTTCCAGCTCATCACCATGGATAAAACTTTGAATATAGTGGAACACGTAGTAGCCGCATAAGTTGTTTCCAGCCATCTGGCGTTTAACCTTCACGGGGAGAAATTTCAGAATATCAGATGAAGAACTGTTATGGCGCATGTATATTAATAATAGTTTTTGTAGTACGTACGTACCTTAGTGCTTACTATGACTTCGAATTCTTTCTGGAATTCTCCTTTTTGCTTCTTCTTGAACTTTGCAAATGTCTGTTAAGGGCGTCAATGAACCATTGGTATTTTTGGATTTGGATTCCTTTTGAGTCATGAACTATAATCCTGCTATTGTCAAGCTCGATGACTAGAAGGATCGGTGAAACCTATTAAGTATATTGCAACATATGCGTAAGTAGCTACTCGTACTATCAATGGCTTAAGAAATACAAGAACAAGAGGTTTGTGAGAACACGTACTTGAAGTTGAAGGCGAAGTATATACGGTTTGTAGTGTTGTTTCAATAATGCATGCAAAAGGTATTCCTCAAGTAGCTTTGTTTTTGCTTGTTGTATGACCAAATTTTCGTTGACAATCTCTGGGTCGATGAAGCCAGCGTTACATTTGCCGATCTTTTACATCGTTGTATCTCCATTCTATATAGAAGGGACAACTAAGTTAATTAGATTTTCAATTTTGTGGTGCGGGGAGGAAGCAAGCGGTAAACTTAGTAGATCGACACTTACAGGACACCGGCGGGACATGAAAGACACGTTGACCTCGTCTCCTTGGTACACATGGTACAAGTCATCAAATTCGGCTATAGTTACGTGTTGTTCCTTGGAAGAAATACTCATCTTGGAAATGGAGGAGGAACATTTTATATCCTTTAGATGCCCTTTCCATGTACCATTCATGCATTTGGCGCATCTTGGTTGGAAGATCTTTTATATCCTTTGGATCAATTAGCGCTTTCTTAGAACTCATACTTCCATTTGGTTGGTGCCATTATTGGAATATCTGGTCTAATGATTTGAGTCCGCCTCCTTGAGAATGCCATTGTCCTCAAGTCCTCGGCACTCTCTGATCTTCCACTTTCTTCTTCTTTCCTTGAAGGAGCCCGTGTATTTTACTGTAGCCTTTCTTATTGTCCTTTTGTAGTCGCTCATCACGGTAAGCGCGCCGTTCACGCATGTTGAAAGTGCTTCACGATTTTTTATCTATTTTAAGCTTGGGCTCTGGCTTCTTTGGCATAATTTGCACAGCCACATCCGTCTTCTGGATCGGCTAACTCCTCATGATCGAGATCATATGGCCTCTTTGGCGGTTGTTTTGACATTCTCTGGTGCCGGATGCGATTTAGTGGGAGGAGGTGCTAGTGTGGGATCTCTCCTTATGACATCGAGCTTCTTCCTCGGGGAGATCTTTGGGCGTGGTATTGGAGATGTTGGGTGCTTCTTACTTTCGGCGGTGGCGGTGGCGGCGAGTCGGGCTTCTTTGTGGGCGGGAGGTGAAGGAGGCGTGGCACAGGACCATCGAGGAAGCATTGCGTCGGCGGCGCCGGAGGAGTCGTGGGTTGTCGATGTGGAGGCGTGCTTGCTCTGGGCTGGCTCAAGTGCGGGGCCTCTCTTCTTTGGAGATATAACCTCCACACATCTGGAAATATGATGTACTTTTTGCCATAGGATGAATGTGCCATGGAGGGCTGTCAAGGTTGGTCACCTCGTCGCCCCAGGAATATCGAGCGAGATCTTGAAGCCCCCACCACCTCTTCCACCGTGACCTTGGAGTATTCGGAGGGTATCGGTTGCGATGGAATGTCTAGCCGCCTCCACCGGATAAGCCATGCCGTAAGCCACCTTGAAGGAGAGTTCGCATATCAATGTGTGCTTCGCCTTTGGCGGCGAACCTTGATCTTGTCCGCGGGATGGCCAGGCGTCGGGTCGTCTGCCTCTGAGGAGCCCACAGCGGACAGCCATCGCTGCTCTTTGGCGGGTCGGATGATCACGATTCGGCACCGCTGAACATTAGTCGAGCGTAGTGCTCCTGGCGGCTCATTGCCGGACACTTTTTGCGTGACGGGACATCGATGGAAGCCTTCCGTAGCTCTAAGCTCTTCCTCCAATCGGCTCACTCTACCTCGATCTCTCCTCTTGCTTCGTCCCGACTCACGTAAGTGCTTGAGTCTTTGGCAAAGCCGTGCCTCCATAGCACCTTCCGAAACCTCGTGTCCGTCCGGGTGCTCGGGGTTTTGAAGGGCATATGTTAGCTCATCATTCTCCTGTCCGTCGGCAAGGATCTGACCGAGTTCCGCTCGATAACTTCGCAATCCTTTCGCCAACTTCTGGGTATCGGCCATCACCAAGCTACCGTCATCGCAAAAGGCTGCCCGTGACCCAATAACCAATTGCGCATCGGGGCTCCCAATTCTCGATTTGGGTATAATATCGTCTTTGCCAAGTTCATCTTCCGCTTGTCCCATTTCTTTGCAGCCTTGATGTAACCACGGTCCCGAGATGGTGGTGGTATTTCTTCTTCGTGCATTCACCTTGTTTTTCTCTCTCGCGGCACATCACGCATCCGCGGCTTGTACTCCTCGAAAGCATCCCAATGATCGGCGACTTAGGAAATTTATTGAAGTCGGCCTTTCTCCTTTGTCGATGTACTTGCGGGTGAGGGCGACTTCCCTTCTTTGAAAGGAAGTTGCCATCTTCTTCAAAGCCCATCCCTTGGCCTTCATTCGTACCCATACGGAAAAGTGAAATTTTCCTTTATATCATTCGAGCGGTTCCTTGGTAGCTGCGGGGACTTCTGCCCATTTACGGATCTTGATTGGGGCGTGATCCCTCACGTGGTAGCATAGCGTTGTTGAAAGGCCCAATTGCTGAATCCGAGGCTAGCGAGACTCCGTCGTTGCCGACTTCGGTTATCACGTGCTTTGTCGAAGGCTTCTTGTTAGGTCCTCGGTTCATTCGGATTGGGTGGCGATGAGGTACCGGCCGATACACAAACACATATAATATGAATGATTTTAGAATAATTAAATGTTTACGGTGAATTTATAATGGGTAAGAGTATACCTCGGTACCGGTGTTAACGGCCTCATCGGCAATCGGCCACACCATCGTGATTTTCGCATCGGTGATAACGGCCTCATTAGCTAAGACGCTACCAGTATAATGGTCTCGAACAACAGATTTTCCGCTTCATCGTATTCGGGTCACCACGTCTTGGTGTCGCCATCTAGAGTAGAAACAAATCTCGAGGCTTAGATTATATATGAAGACAAGATTGTTGAGAACAATTAGAGTTTGAAAGCTTAGTTTAAGATCGGCGAGAACAGGTTTGTGCACATGAGATCACATTCCTTGGGTTACTTTACGCATGCAATCATATACTTATACATTTCACATAGACTTACACATTTCACATGATACATATACAATTGACAATTCACATATACTTATACATTTCACATGATACATATACAATTGACAATTCACATATACTTACACATTTCACATAGACTTACACATTTCACATGATACATATACAATTGACAATTCACATATACTTACACATTTCACATGATACATATACAATTGACAATTCACATATACTTATTTGTAATAAAAAATAATGAATCATTCTTATTCCACACTAATATGATTTTAAAAAATGAAATAAGGTTATAAATCACGACTAGAATGTTAATAGTCTATTACACCAAAAGCGAGCGTCGGTTCCTTGTCAACCAAGCACGTCACCTCGTGGCCTTCTCCACGGAGTGGATCGTATGCTCTGCTGGCAGCCATGCTTTTGAAACTTGCAGGTGCTGATCAAAATCTAGACAGGACCTTCTCAACGGCCGGCACCTAATGTCCCGATAGGCTCGCCCGGCCCGGCGTATGGCGTTGCGTTGTTACCGTTCTTGAGCCCATCGGATTGACCAACACACAAGTTCCAAAAGCATGGCTGCCGAGAGCATCGATACACTCCGTGGAAAGACCAAGAGGTGACGTGCTTGTTGATAAGAACTAATCGCTAATCGACTATTAACATTCTAGTCGTGATTTATATTACTTCATTTTTTGAAAATCATATCGATGTGGAATAAGAATGATTCATTATTTTTTATTCAACAAATTCTTGAGTCCTTATCTTCATCTGACCAGCCTCAATCTGGAATAAAGGATAGATTGTGATTACGTCCTAGGGCATAAATAGAGAGGAATGTTAATGAATCACCTGATGGAGAGCAGGAAAACTAAATCATCAGACAACAACAACAACATAGTCATCTATATTTAGGAAACATGCTAATGAATCACCTGATGGTAATGCTAACAGCAATACTATCTTAGCTCAAATATATTTTGATTTTATACATATATATACTGCACTCAGTAGTGCCATAATTTTACTAAGTCACTTGGCTATTATTTGAGCTGAACCAATTGGCTCTAATACTGCCGAGTGCTACTACTACTGGAAGTGATTTATTCACCTCACTTGGCTGAAATCCTGGGGAGTACTACTCGGCTGGCTCTGCTCTCTACTGCTGACTACTACTCCCTCCCTCCTGCACCGACTGGATTTGGCACCTCTCCATAGCCATAACAGGACAAAGGCTCAAACATTCGATAAGACCAGACCGGCCAGAACACATTAACACTAATAGAAACAAAAAAACCACTTCATAGCTATCCATTCAACACTCCTTGTGGGCACTAATCACAACACTTCATAGCCATCCACTAATCACAGCACAACATAAACACTCCTTGTGGGCATTTCACCGAACACCTTGTGGGCATAAAAAGAGAGAGCGAGGAGGCGTTTAGCGCGTACCTAGGATCTTGGTCCTCGGGGTGGAATGGCGGGCGGCGTCGGCGGTGGCGAGAGGAGGTCCTTGGCGAGGTGGCGTCGTGCGAGGACTCGGCAGGAGGCGGCGTGAGAAAATTTGGGTTGTGAGGCGAGGACTTAGAAAATTTGGGGTGTGAGGAAGAGCGGGTAGTATCAACTTTATATAGGGCACCCACTTCTACAAGCGGTTGGTAATAACAACAGCTTGTGAAAATCCTCTAGCGGTTAGTATTATCAACAGCTTGTAAGATTTCTACTAGCGGTTAATATTACTAACCGCTTGCATACTTATGGATGGGCGGGAGTGGGAAAGGCCCTGGTGCTCTACAAGCGGTTCGTAATACCAACCGCTTGTAAAAGTCTTGACCGCGTAATATTAAAAACAATACGGTGCCCACATAGTTCGATAAGATCTCTTCCTCCCCCCTGGCTAGCGCGTGGCGCTTGAGTGTACGGGCTCAACCACCCCGGTTCGAACCCCGCTCGCACCCCCTTGCCATTCTTTTTTTACTGTGGCCTTGTACAAGCGGTTGGTAATACCAACCGCTTGTAGATCGTACTTCTACAAGCGGTTCTTACTACGAACCGCTTGTAGAGAGATAGTAAACTTTAATTTCTCTAAGTCCCATGAACTCTCCCACACCTTCAAATTTTCTAAGTCCCAAGCGCCTCCTCTCATGCCATACGCTCCCTCCTGCTCTCTGTTTTCATGCCCACAAGGTGTTAGGTGAAATGCCCACAAGGAGTTTTGTTGATATATTCATGTTGGAGTAAAGAAAAATATTGTTGATGGTAATTTGTTTCACTCTTTGAAGCAATTAATTCATGTCGACGGCTTCATCAAATGGCGAGCGAAGAGACAACTAGAGGCATTGCGGATGAAGCTATCGTGTCCTCGATGCGGAGATCTGTAAATGTGTTCACCTCCCATACATCCAGAATCCATCCAGAGTGTTCATGAAGTGTTCAAATATGTCGGTTAGTTTTTGAAGTTATTCATTTGTTCATATTCCTTGACTTTCACCTTCCGTTCCATTCTTTACATTTGAAGGGCACTGCATGTCCGTATTGGCGTTAAGTGATAAAGCCGACCATAGTCTTGAAAATCTTGCAATGCAAATTCTTTGCATTACAAGAAGATTTCTTTGCCAAGGAGAGTTCACAGATCCAATACCTAGTGTCTAAAAGAGGAGAGATGCACATCCATTTGCTACGATGACAACAAGAGTATTAAAAAGCTAGAAGAAAGGATGGAAAGAGTAGAGGACATGCTAAAGAAATTAGTTAATATAGCTATCATTGTAATGTTGCTCCTTTTAGTTAACATAGCTATCATTGTAATGTTGTAAATTTCACCTTGCTTTTGGGGTTTTGTATGGGAATTTATGAGCTAACTATGCTAAGCTGAATTTCTCTTTGTATGGTAAAATTTATGCAGATCCTTTCATAGAGTGGATATAAATTTTAGGGCTTTGTTCTCATTTTAAAATTTTACAAATGGTTTTCGGGCTTTGTTTTCATTTTAAAATTTGTAGAAATAATTATGTACAAGCAATGCTAAACATCAACATATCAACATGATTATATGGAATAATTTGTATACAAGTAGTACATCTTAAGTCTTCGTCTTTACAATTGTTCGCCGTTATGATCGTGGCGTATGTAAGGAGCATCGACATCAACATCACGCAGGACGTTTATGTCGACATCAAGCTGTAAAAGGAGGGAGCTCGTCGAATGACCATACTCTTCCTCGTCGGTGGCGTTCTCAACTCCTACAATCCTTCGTTTGCCTTGGAGAACCACATGTCGCTTTGGCATTACCTTTTGCTTGTCATACGCTTTTTAGGTTTGCTTGACATGTCCATTACATAGAAGACTTGGATCACATCGTTTGCGAGAACAAGCGGTTCGCGCCTATAGCCGACTTGTGAGATCCACGGTTGTCATGCCGTGTTTGTCGACCTTCACACCATTTGGAGTCGGCTTGACCCATTGGCACTTAAATAGAGGACCTTGAGAGGTCCATAGTCGAACTCCCATATTTCTTCTATGAAACCATAATATGTGTCCAACTTTGCATTTGTTGTCTTGGCGTCTATCTGGACACCGCTGCTTACGGTTGGTGCTCCTATTATCACGGGATGCGGTGTAGAATGTGTAACCATTGATCTCATACCCTTGAATATCACGATTTCTTGTGATGGTCCCGAGCCAAAGCGTTGCAATAGTTCATCGTTTGACCCTTCCTCAAGGATGTACTTCAGAGCCGGTGCCAAAAGAATCCATGTGCTTCGAGGTTATCAACTCTCTGTCTTCCTGTGAACTCACGGTGTAGGACACTCTTGTCTTTGAAGGACATAGGGGCGACTATAGTTGATTACTTGAGCAGTGAAATGTGCTTGCTTGAATGCAACAAGATCATTGCATGCAATGATTGCCTTCCTATTGTCCCTTTGCCCGTAGCCTCCCTCGTGTCGTGATATGGGGACGCCGATAGGATTTAGATCATTCATGTAATCCACACAAAACTCTATCACCTCCTCGATCACGTAGCCCTCGGCAATGCAACCTTCAGGACCTTGACGTTCTGGGGACGTACTTCTTGAGGACACTCATGTACCTCTCGAAAGGAACATGTTGTGCGAGATACCTTTGGTCGAGGATACCTATCTCCTTCACAAGGTGAGCGGTGAGATGAACCATGATATCAAAGAATGCGGGAGGAAAGATCATCTCGAGGCTAACCAAACTTTGTACCACATCGACCTCCAACTTAGGCGGTTTAAATGGTTCGACAACCTTCGCGAAATGGCGTTCGGGAAGGAACATAGCTTTGTGATTGTCCCCGCACCCACTCGGGCGAAGATACCTCGGCGGCTACCGAGAACAATCTGTGTCATCAACACAAAGCGATCATGGGATTTTAGGCCTTGGAGTTTGTTCTCTTTCGTGTTCTGAGTCTCTTTACATTTGAGGAGTATCCGAAGGGACCTTCACCTTGTTCAAACACTCAATCATGCTTTTTTTCTCTTCTTTGCTTGGAGTGTAGCTCGCGGGATGTAGAAAAAGTTGTTTTGTCCTTCTTTGTTTTTTAGGATGTAGGTCACTCCTCACCTCCATGTCTTCAAGGTCTTTCCGAGCTTGCGGTGTATCTTCGATTTGCCATACATATCTATGTAGCCTAGCGGTACAAGCAAACATTCTTCGTGATGTGCATGAAGTCAAGCGGTGACGAACCTCCAAATCTTCCCAATACTGGCGGGTCCCAAAATATTGATTTCTTCTTCCATGTGGGTGCATGACCATCCTCGTTAAACGCAGGTATGCTTCCAAGACCCTTCCCAAATACTACTTTCAGATCCTTTACCATAGCAAACACAAGTCGCCCATTATGATCTTTGAGGCTTAACACAATTCTGTTCCCAGATTAAATTCTTGCCTTTCCACCTCAAAGCATGAGTGCCGGGAAGAAACTGCGGTGGCCCATGTACACACACTTCCGAGAGTTTTTCGTACATGCAATCCGTTTCATCTATGCATTTGGGTGCGAGCTTTAAACCCTTTGACAGTTTGGTAGGACGAGTTCTGAGAAGCGAGCCAATCGTTGATTGTTACAAACAACAATGCCGCAGAGTTGAAATACTCTCTTTTGTACTCATCCCAAACCCGTACACCATCCTCCCACAACTTCACAAGGTCTTCAACCAATGGCTTCGGTACACATCGATGTCGTTTCGGGTTGCTTCGACCTTCGATCAACAATGGCATCATGATGTACTTCCGCTTCATGCACGACCATGGAGGAATGTTATAGATGCAAAGCGTCACGGGCCAGTGCTATGGATCTTTGCTCAAGCGGCCGAAAGGATTCATCACATCGGTGCTCAACCCAACCTTATATTTCGACCTCATTTGCAAAGTTCGGGTAAGCCGATCTACTTTCCTCCTTGCGAGCCATCTGCGGGGTGTCTAAGCATCCCGTTTTCCTTACGCTCTTCTACATGCCAATGCATCATCTTAGCATGACCTTCGTTAGCAAGCAGATGCTTCAACAGGGGATCACGAAAATACCACAATACTTTGGTGGAGTTCTCTTCTTCGTCGATTCCCATCTAATTCACTGGATCGTCACGCTTGTACCTTATCTGGGATTCTTCGCTGCTGGACAAACCTCCAAATCGGCATACTCATTGCGTCTGAGGATACAATCGTTAGGACATCGTGTATCTTCGTACTTGCAATCCTAAAGGGCGGAGGACTCGCCGCTTCATCGTGGATCGGGTAGAGTGTTACCTTAGGAAGCAACTTCTTTCTGAGTGATAACAAACCATTGAATGCCTTATCGACACACCGTTTGTAGCCTTCCATTGCATGAGTTCTAGTGTAATCTGCAGACTTTTTGTGGCCCTGTCCACAGTTTGGGTACAAAGCAGTTCTGTGGTCCTCTACCATGCTCTGAAACTTCTTGTATTGTCTTTCCTCTGTGAACTCTCCCTCTCCATCACGGAGCATCTGATCTAACTCATCATCGCCATACTCGTCGACTGTATCTTCCACGGACCCGTATTGAGTGGTGTCCGGCATACTGTTGGCTCTATCTTCCTCTTCTTCATCTTCTTTATCATCTTCCTGTCGAATCGCCTCTGTTTCTCTATGGTGGGTCCAGCAGGTATAGTTTGCAATGAAACCTCTCGTGATCACATGGCTCATAACCATCCATCGTTAGTGCTCCTTCTCATTCTTGCACGGTCTCGCATACGGACAACGTATGAAGCTTCTGGAGGCAAAATGCAGCGGTGTGGTCGAGAAACTCCTTCATGCCATCTCTGAACTCTCTTGACCGACGGTCCGCATTGTACATCCATTGCGGTTCATCTACACCAATAAAAATAATAACAACATCTATCACAATTTTTAATTAAAGCTAACTATGTCTAATAGTTTTGTATTTTTAATCATTACGCATTCTTTTAACTAAAGCCAACTAATTATTTCTAATCCTGCTTTGCATTTTTTAAAATAAAACTAACTAATTGTTACATGTTCATGCAAACCTTTTCTATCATTCCGCATTTTAATTTTACTAAATAAAATTATTTTTACCTTTTCCCCACCTTTGTAATTTTTCATCGTTTCACATTTATTGCATTTCATTCCATACACCAAACAATATATCACCTTAAGAACAAAAAAAATAAGCCAACAATGAAACAATACTAATAATTCCCACAAGAACAAAACATGATTTCTCAACATCCAATGCACAAAAAATATATATATATGGGGAGAAGGATGTCAAGAACATATTACTCACCTTAGAAACAATTAATTCCAAGCTAATAGCCTCAATTGAAAATTTTGGCAGCACCTCCCCCATGAACTGCTATCGGCCCACCACTCTGCTATCATGCGAGCTCGGGAGGAAGATGGGGTTTAAATCTTGTTGGGGGGGAGGGTCTCTACAAGCGGTTCTACACACGAACCGCCTCGATCTCCACCTATAGAAGCGGTTCGTGTCTTGAACCGCTTCTAGATATCTAAAGCGGTTCTAGACACGAACCGCTTCTAAAGATGGGACTCCAAAAGGGTTCGTGTCAAGAACCGCTTCTAGAGACCCTCCCGCCTGTTGCCCACTTAACCGCTTGTGCACGTAGAGCACAAGCGGTGCGCACTCTAACGCTTGTGATAGACCCGGTTGTGAAGGCGGTTACTCAGTAGTGGAATTCGGACAGAAAAAAAACAACTAAAAAAATAAACTTGCCATATACATGTTCACGGACTAAACAACAACAGCGGCTAGAAAACAGACTTTCTATGCATACACGTATAGGCAATATGAGTTTTGGGATATATATATACACACACACTAGCCATGTGCCTGTGCGTTGTAACGGAAACTCAATTTGCGATAAAAAATTTATTTTCAAAGAGCACTAACCTTATCTGAATAATAATATTCACTCTGAATGTGTAATGGTTAAATGTTTAAATTGATTCATCGAAGCATATAAATTCCAAGCACCTGTTTACAAACTCGAGCTTAAAATTATCGTTAATTTCACAAACTTTAATAATAACATCATAGCACTTGCAATTATAAATTTGTAATGACATAATTCGAGATCGATCGATCGACCGAGAAAAGCATCACCTGCTACCCCATGGGCACAAATGCGTTGAAGAGGTAGGCGTTATCCGTATGTGGCTGCCACCGTTAGCGGCATGCATGGCTCGTACGCCTTGCTCTGGCTATACTATAGCCCCACCCCATGAACCAGCTCCACCGCCTCCTCGCCTCTCCCCGCAAGCGCCTCCCTCAACCTATTGACATCATCCACCGTGGCGAGCTCCAGCAGCACCGCCAGCCTATCTCACCTCCCACCACCGGCGACCTACCCTAGTGCCGCATCAACGAGATCAGGAAGGTCGTCCATTACCTCCGGCCAACGAATAAACTCAACACATCTGCAGGAGAGGTAAGAAGCGGTAGGGTTATATAGATTCAACAACCGAGGAGATATCTATAGAATCCAGATTAAGAAATCGTCGAATAAGGAAGGCAACAAAAGGGAAATAGGTGAGAAGAGACCCAACTCCATGAATCGGAGCTCTGCTTCCTTCGGAAGGGAATCAATCAATCTAATCCGAAAAGCACTAGAAGCAATCGCCGCCGATTCGAATGCCAGATCAATGGGAGAAAGGAAGCAATAAATGAGTCATGCATATTTATTTACCTCCCGTGATGGGATGATCCAATCTAATCTACCGGGGTGGCTACTGCCTGCTTCCCACTCAGCCACACGGGGTGCGCACACGTGTCGGAGTAAAGGTGAAGAACGGGCGTACCACCACCAACTCCTAATTAGAATTAAAATAGAGATAGAGATAACACACTTATCTAGTCACGTCATGCACTCATGCATGGCTGTGCGCATGGTGCTAGCTGACCGGAATCAAGTCCATACGTGACTAGATAAAAAGAAAAGATGATCTTATCTACACATGCAAGTAAATATTTAATGGAAACTCAAAGGCACATGGTAACTCAGAAGTTGTATGCGTGCAGTATATGAAAAAAAATCGGTTGTACATATTTGGAAATAAAATCGGCTGATTGAGATAAGAGTCTGATACGCCATATATCACACATGCATGCATATCCAACCGAATTAAAACTCTCAGTTTCGTGTGTATGTCCAAGGGCGGACGGGAGAACGGACCACCGCCACCAACTTGTAATTAGAAGTAGTAGAGATGTATTGGAATAGGCCATGTGTTATTGGTGTAGGTGTGTATGGATATTCTCGTGAAATGAGAAATACTAAGTTATTACCTCTTTCTATGTTACTGCTTTTTACTTTGCTCATTGGATCCATAGAAATCCATTTTGATAATGGAGTAATGGATAAAGAAATAGCAGAGTTAACCATATTATCAAAGTGATTTTCCAGGAAAGTTCTAATTCTTTCATAAATTCATATGAATTTATCGCTAATGCAATTTCTTCTATAAGTTTAGCTATGTTTGATCTATTCATAGCATATATCTTCTATGCATATGCTTATTTTTTTAGAATTTAGATTTAATAAAATTCCTTGTAAAAGAGAGTCCGAAAAAGTCTTTTTTGATCAAGTAAAAAAAATATACATGTGGCTGAGGTTGAAAGCGACGTGTCCTTAGTGGCGAAGCATGCAATGATTCATCAAAGGAACAGAGAGAAGAAAGTTCTGGCGGTTGTGCGACAAGAAGAGAGAGAGATGACGATCTGCGAGTTCACAAAACCGATTTTGAAAAAGCTGTTAAAAATTAAAAATATTGATTCAAAAATTCTTTAAAAATCATTAGAAATCGAAGGGTTAAGAATTCAAAATATTTGAAAAAAGATTTAAAAATAAAAAATCGATCGTTTTCACCGAAAACCATTCGGTTTTGACTAAAAACCGGCCAATTTTGACCAAAAATCATGTGGCCAATTAGTGGGTGCTAACCGGTATGACGTTGCCACACAATTTTGATCTAAAAATGGTCAATTTGATCGAAAACCAGTCGGTTTTGACCGAAAATCGACAGGTTTTATGCCACATAAATTTTTTTGATTTTTTTAATTAGACCGGTTTTGGTTGTCGAACCGGCTCGGTATGGTCAAAAACTGTAACGACCCCTATTTTTGCAAAAATGCAAAAATAGAAATCTAATGTGCATTCCGTACTAATCCCTAGATTAATAGCTAGCTAGTACGCATATTTACAATAATTGGAACCACAACCATACATCATATTATTAATACGAAAGCTAATTATATAATGTATTTTATGACTCAGAGTAAGTATTCATATTACAGGAAAAGCAAAGTCTAGTAGTGTGCCTATCCAACCCTCAGGCAACTGACAAGGTGCAAATCCCCAGAAAGATCGCTTAACTTGAAATTCCCGTAACCTGTGACGAAAAGATTTTCTTTGGAGCTTCGTGGTCTTATCCACCTAAAATAACATAATAAGCAAGGTTGAGTACTTTCGTACTCAGCAAGACTTAAGGTGGTATTTGCAAATGCATAAATGTAGGTCATGTCAAAGGAGGCTTCTACAGTTAATTTGCATAAATCAACATTTGATTTGTAAGACAACTTGCAATTGAGAAACGAAAATTGTAAAAGCATGTTTGATTGATATAAAAGTAACAATAAAGTATAAGTAGCAACTCACAGTCCTCCATGACGTGAGCGTCGAGATATCCAATTTCCAACCAACCAAGGTATAACCACAATATTTGCCAAAACAAGGTACATCAGGTGAAAATCATCCCATTTTGAAAATAATAAAACAACTAGCTATGTGATGACGTTACCAAGTGCCTTTGACCGTAGGCGTAGCTAATTAATTAGGTTTACACTCTGCAGAGGTGTACAGCTTTACCCACAAGAAATTATCCACCTTTTTGTTAGGCCATTCGACACACACCTCCTTAGGTGTGCCGGTAAGGCGATCATAACATAACCATTACATTACCTAAAGTCGACTTTGCACCAGCCCAGTGATGTTAACCCTTGCTATGGAGAAGAAACATAAATGGCAGACCTACCCCGTCTTTTGAAATGGAAATATGAGTAGTACTCCTGTACTAAAAGTTTCTCCTCATAACAAGGCGTACACAGTTATACCGGTATGCATTTACCCATACTGCGGTGTGGAAGCCCCTCACATGCAAACCTGAACAGAGTGCTTCTACTATCTCCCACCTACCAATGTGCAAAGCCAGATTTAAGCAACTTAATATGTTACGACTGTCCCATACTAGCACTTGTGATTGCACAGATTTCTTGGCTTGTAAGCAACCCATAGCTCAGTCCTTAATCTGACATGGGCAATACTTCACCCTACACTACGTACAAGACCTCTTGTACATCCGGCTATTGCCAATAATTGCCCACAGCAAAATCATAGTTTTATTTTGAGTTTTTATTCAAAACTACCCAGATCCGACATCACGTCATAACCAACATTTTCAATTTCTCAATAAACCATTTTGATCTGATCATATCCAATGTTGGTTCTAAAGCATGGCTAAGTATGGATAATATGTAATCACTTATACCCATGTTGACATTATTTATTGTCTAACCCCATCCTATGGTTATCAAGGTTCACATATCCATATTTACCAAGGGAGTCCATAAGATAACAAGTATATTTTACCAGTACCTCAAAATAGCAAATTTACAAAAAATAAACGCATGCATGAAATCATTTGATAAATAAAAGGAAAATAAATATTGAGATCAATATGATCAAAAGGGTGCTTGCCTTGCTTATTTGTCGTTTACGATGAAGTCGTGGTCACAGCTGGCGTTGACGGTGATGAAGTTAGTAACGTCGAGTTCTACACGTCGTTTGACGAAAATATAACAAATAATAAACTTTAATAAGGGCAAAAAGAAAATAGATAGAAAACAAATAAAAACTTTCTATAGAAATAGACATGATTTCTTTTATGTATTATCTATTTTAATTTTATGAATTTGATCAAAAAGCTAAAATTAAGTATTCTTTTATTTATAATATCGAATTCAAGATGCAAGAATTATTTAGATTAATAGTGTCGACGTTTGTTGTCGGCAATAAAGAAAACGGGGCTAGGCGCTGGATCCAAACTCGATGGTAGCACAAGACACCGGGATTATACAGGTTCGGGCTCTCACAGTGGAGATAATACCCTAATCCTGTGCTGCGCTGGATCCAAACTCGATGGTAGCACAAGACACCGGGATTATACAGGTTTGGGCTCTCACGATGGAGATAATACCCTAATCCTGTGCTCTAAAATTATATGTGGCTAGCTATTGCTAATGAGATTGTTCTTCTTATGCCTTCCCGCTCCTCCCTTTATATAGCAGAGGAGGGCGGTTTACAGAAAGGAGTCCCACTCGGATACGAGGTTGGGATCATATCTTCTATACCTATCCGTTTTGGTAACCATTGAGATTACAACCGTATCTTGCCTAATCCTGATCGGTTTCTATCTCTAAGATTTCCGTCTTGAGCACGTCTGGGCTTCCAGGATAGCTCCTTCTTGCAGTCAGCCTAGCTCATTCATGCTCAATCAAGCTTCTTTGGGCCGCCATCCAGATACCTGGACGCATATGTTCCACAGTAGCCCCCGAGTGCTTCACGGTGGGTTTGCTTTTTTACTTTCGAGGCGTCCCGACTGGTTTCTTCCGCCGCCGAGTGCTCTGTATCAGGCAAGTAAGCCGTGAAGGACTCGTCAGAGTTCCACGTGTTGTTTTTTTTAAGTGGTCCCCAATCCAATTTTTTGGATCGGTAATACGACTCGGCATAAAGAATATCTGGCTTTTTGCCTAGGGGTACTCGTATGCCGGAGCACACAGCTGTTGGCTTTGTCTGAAGCATACCACCGAATTTTATGTTTCGAACTATCTTTATGATACCTGATCCCATTTCGAACGGTATTCAGCATATGGCCCGTCATGAGGCATATCATAAGAGGATGTTTCATACTTAGAGGGTAGCCAAACCGCGTCTAATGCGGTCATTGGCTTTTTGGCCCATCATGTGGCGTACCACTTCCCAAGTTAATTTCGGCCCAATTGTGTTTTTGTACAGTGATTTACTGTACCTGACCACAGGCCCATCTTAAGGTGTACCCTAGGGCAACCTCAAGATATGCGGGGGAGCAGCATTTTCCTGCTCAAAGCGAAAGCTGGCCTCGCCCCCTTATAAACTTGAGCCCTCGGTGCAACCGAAACGGTTTCCCGAGCACCGTGCCCGCTTCATCTTCTTTCATTCAGCATTCCTTTCGCGAAGTCCGCCGCTAGGGTTTGCACCGTTCCTCTTTTCAATCCCGCACACTCGTGGACAGATTCCACCAAAAAATGTCTTCTTCTCCTCCCCAAGGTGCTCCTCCTTTTGTGTCAGCCAAGGATTGGGCCGCTTCCGTGACCACAGAGAAGCGACTGGAGGAGTTGGTCAACACCGGCATTTTCCCCCCATTGGTATTGCTTTCTGCTCGTCCCGCTGCTAGAGAATCCTGTCCTACCCCTCGTACTGAGGAGGTAGTTGTTTTTGAATCTTTCTTTTTGCGCGGATTCGGCCTTCCCGCTTGCCCCTTCTTTCGAGGCCTTCTTGAATTTTATGGAATAGAATTGACTCATCTCAACCCCAATTCCATTATTCAAATCACCATCTTTGTTCACCTTTGTGAGGCTTTCCTTGGCATCCGCCCGCATTTTAACCTTTTTCGCCACCTCTTCCTTCTAAAGCCTTTTCCCAGCAAAAACTCCCCCAAAACAGTTGGAGGCGTCGGATTCCAGCTAAGGGATGGTTTGAGGAAAGCTTACTTGGCCATTCCTTTCAAAACTTCAAACAAGGGCTGGCATCAGGAATGGTTTTATTGTTACAACCCCAAGCCCTCTTTGCCTGCTTTTTCTGGAACACCTCCCAAACCAACAATCGACTGGACGTCACTCCCTGCCGACGCTGAGATGGACCAAGTGGTGGACCTCATGGGGATGATCGCTGATCTGAGGGAAAGCGGACTTATTGGAGTGGCCATTGTCCTCAATTTTGGCTCGCGCCGAGTTCAACCCATCAAGGAATGGGTTCATCTTGGATATGAGCATGAAGGACCGAACGACCCCACCCGGGAGGTATCCGAGCCAATTCCGAGAAAGGAACTTCTTGATCGTGTGGCCGATCTGTTTGTTCCAGGCGTCCGGATCAACAACGAAGGATGCCCAAGGCCTTTCAGGAAGTCGAACCCTCCACCTTTGGTGAGATGTCTTCTCGGTCTCTCCGATTGAATCGCTTGAATCCTGCTTAACTATGTTTAAGCTGGTACCTCGCTTATACTTGCAGGAGCGTGGCGCTTTCTTTTCTGACGCTCCATTGCCCGAATTTCCCATGCACAAGAGTGCTAAGCGAAAACATCTTACCCGCACCTCGCCACCTTCTCCGAGCACCAAGAAGAGCAAGACGGGAGGGGCCGACGATCCCTTGGGGAAGGGAAAACGCCCTGTCGTTGTTACGTCCAAGGAGGAGAAGAGGAAGGCGGCGACAAATGTGCGCCCGACTGGAGGCCCAAAGGTCCAAGACCCTGCCGCCGCGCTCCCTGTATCGCCTTCGTCATCTTCAAGTCTTTCCGCGCCCTCGGCTTGTCACTCGGCCGGTAACGTGCCGTCGCCTCCTCACCCGAGTAAAGGCCCTTCGTCCCCTACACGGACTGGATCTTCTGTTGGTGGCACTTCTTCCCAAAGGAACTCGTCATTTAG
Source organism: Guadua angustifolia (assembly GCA_036346375.1). Taxonomy (NCBI): domain Eukaryota; kingdom Viridiplantae; phylum Streptophyta; class Magnoliopsida; order Poales; family Poaceae; genus Guadua; species Guadua angustifolia. The sequence continues at coordinate 90,248,956 of CM070500.1, read as the reverse complement.
AATGACGAGATCCAAAAGGTAGATCTCTTCGTTTACACTCTAGTATTTTTCTGTACCCGGCGCTGACTGGTTCTTCCTCCAGAGGGTCTTCTGACCAGATTCCTGTGGACATGCCATCATCGGAGCCCCATGGCGCTGTTGTTGAGGATGTCGCGTGCCCGCCGGAGACCCGTGCGCCAAGCACGGCCGAGCCTGCTGCCGCCGAGGCGGGCACGGAGCAGTCGGCAGTGGCTCCGTCACCTGCCGCCGCAGCCATGGATACTAAGGATGGCGTGAACACAACCAGTCCCCAGCCGCCGACTCCACGGGGCTCGCCCGGGGCGCATCTCTGGCGCGCCGATCCGCTGCGATCCTCCGCCAAAAGAGCATCCTGAGCCCCCTTGCCGATCGCCATCACCGGAGGAACTCCTCCCACTCCCCCGCCCGGCTTCTCCGCTACGAATTGCTTTTTTCGATAAGCACGACCAGGGGAGGAATTTTGAAGAAGGGGACGAGAATGAAGAGTAGGAGCAGTTCCGCGATGCCGGCTTCACTTGCTACCGTCTTGGCGGCGTAGGTTACTTACGTCGAGGCCTTATCTAGATATTTCCTTTTTCATCATCTATGAAATGTGATGCATCCCTTTCGTCCTTGTCGTCATCTTCAGCACCTGTCGCAACGTTCCCGAGATCGGAATGCACTGATCCGAGAGTTGATTATAAGGACCCGGATGAGGAAGAAGTATGAGGACGAGATCGAGCAAGTTCGCGTTCAGCTCCAAGAACTCAACTGGACCCAAGTTCAGAGCCGAGAAGAGCTGGAGAAGCTTCGGGCCCGGATATCTGAGTTCGAGGCGGAAAAGTTTAATCTTGCTTCCTCCCTTGGCGGTAACTCTGTTGTCTGACTGCCTTGCTTCGTGTCATAGCTCTTTACTTCCTGACCCCGCCCTGCCTTCTATCACCTGATCTTGCAGATCTTCAGACAAAGCTTAAGTCATCCGACGAGCAAGTTGAAAAACTGAAGGAATCCGAAGAGGAAGCCAAAACTGAGGTGATGAAGCTGAAGAAAGAGCTGGAAGGTTTTATCCCCGAACCCTTTTCCATTTTCTTTTTGTGTTTGGTGGCGATATTTAATTAGTCCAACTGGTTATGCAGTGCACCGGATCAACTCACAAGCTCAGTTTCGCGTTCTTGACGAGAAGATCAAGTTCACTGAGCTGCGGGTTGATAAGGTCCAGGAGGGCTCTCAAAGACTGTTGAGGATCTTTGAGTCTGACGAGGCGGACCAAAAGACGGTCCGTATGATGTAACGCCACAATCCGGCGGTACCGAGGGGTCCCGAAGCGGTGGCTTGCTTGAAAGAGGTAGCGACCACAAGCGCCTGCCAAGCTTTGGCCATAACCAAATCCCTGTATCCCCGAATAGAACTTGAAGCAATCCGGGAGGGCTTCGCTTGCACTATTAATGACGACCAGGCGCTCGCCCTTGTCGAGGAGGTTAGGGATACCGCTTCCACTTTGGTTGACAATCTGGATTTGGGTGCCGCATAAACATTGTATTCTGGGATCTGGACTTGTTTCCGCTCCCTTTTTTTTAGGAATGTTTAATTATTTACACTATGTCTTGCTCCCGAGTGTTGCAACTGTGGGGCCTTCTTTTTCTCTTCCGATTATTGGTTTCCGGCCCACCATGGGATTTTACTGTGCCTGAACCGAATTCGGGCCATCTTGGATTTCCTGTTTGCGTGGCGGTCACCACGCGCGCCGCTAGGCCCGTATCGAGCAGCGCGCTAGGCTGTGCCCAGTACACATGGAAGGTGAAACGTTTCCCGCTTGGAACCGTTGCTGGCGTCACTCGTTTATAAGGGTAAGTCTTGCCTTGAACACAGCGGATTTGCAGGCGCACTACCGTAGTCCTATCGTTTCTTCTTCTTCGGGTGCTCCTTCGTATGCTGCTTTGGTGCTCACGCCCGTACGTTTCCTTGATCATCGCTCTTTGCTTTACTTTCGTATTGTTTGTTCTTTGCTCTTTGCGCGTGAGGACGTCACCGCCATTTCGAGCGATCATCCTTTTTCTGAATTTGTCCCTTGTTTTTGCTTTTTCCAAAGCCCTCATGGCTTCTTCCCCAGAGCCTTTTTCGTCCGATGATGATGAGTTGGTCCTTGGCTTCGAGGATGAGGATCCTCCGGCTCCCGTTGAGGAGGAGGACGACTATGCTGAGGAGTGGGCAATGTTTGCCCTTGCCATGGCCGAACTCGCGGAGATGGAGGCCGTGGCCCGCGACACCGCCGCCGTTGATGCCCTAATCGAGGCCGTCCCGCAGCTCACGAAGGCTCGGGACCCTCTCATTGAAGCCGTGGGGCGCCTGCGTCGAGCGTAGTTCTTCTTTTTCTTTTTCTCTGCAAGAACTTAGTACTGCCGTGTACTGGCGTATATGAACTTTGAAACGCCTGGGGCGATATCACTTTTGTGTAATATTATTTGAATGTTGCCTGCCTTCTCTTTTTTTCCTTTTTTGATCACTCTACTTTCCCGAGTGGTTTTTATCGTCCCTTATGTTTAAGCACCCTGACTGGTTAGTCTAGCCCCCGAGCGTCACGAGTTGGCGCCTAGCCTTTTCCCTCGGGTATGCTTCTCGTTAGGTGACTAGACTTTGCCATTCATGTGCCAGGGTTTCACAATTAGGGATAGGATTACTCGAATCTAGCCGCGATCGTAGGGAGAAAAGAATAGTAGGTGATTTGCAAGCGGGGTTGCACATGTGCAACACTATTAGGTGTAGCCCCGACTTACTGCTTAATTGAGCGTCAATTGAGTAGCAAGTCAATGATCCAAAAAAAATTCCCCAAGTGGCATCTCCTGAAGCTCATAAATGACTTGGCAATGTTGCGCATGCGCAACACTATTAGGTATAGCCCCCGACTTACTGCTTAATTGGGCATCAATTGAGTGGCAAGTCGAGAGAAATTTATTCCAGAATCAACGCAACTGGTGTACAATGCTTTTTTAAGGGTAAAAACGACGTAGCTGCTCTATATTCCATGAGTTGCTGATGATGGCGCCGTCTTCCCGCTTAAGCCTGTAAGCCCCCGGGCGTGTCACCTCGTCGACGATGTAGGGACCTTCCCAGCTTGGAGAGAGTTTGTGCTCGTGCTTCTGATTTTTTATTAGGACTAGGTCGCCCTTAGAAAACGCGCGGCCCCGTACATTTCGGTCGTGGTAGCGCTGTAGGCCTTGGAGGTACTTGGCCGACTGGATTGCAGCGACTTCTCTTGCCTCTTCCAAGCAGTCGATGTCTTCTGTCCTGCTCTCTTCTGAGTCGGCTTCTTTGTAATTCCGAACCCGGGGGGATCCGAAAGTCAACTCGGTGGGAAGGACCGCCTCTGAGCCATATACTAGGAAAAAAGGTGACTGCCCGGTAGCCCTACTGGGGGTGGTTCTCAGCCCCCAGAGTACCGAGGGCAATTCTTTTACCCAGCGAGTGGCATACGGTTTGAGGCGGTCGAATATCCTTGCTTTTAGTCCCTGCAACACCATGCCGTTCGCCCGCTCTACCTGACCGTTGCATTTTGGATGAGCCACGGAGGCGAAGCAAATTTTGATGCCGAGTTCACAGCACCAGTCTTGAAATTCTTCGCCCCGGAATTGAGTCCCATTATCTGTGATGATTTTGTTTGGCATGCCGAATCGTACCACGATTTCCTGGAAAAACTCCTTGGCTTTGGCTGTCGTGATTTTAGCCACCGGTTTTGCCTCGATCCACTTGGTGAACTTGTCGACGGCGACGAAGAGATGGGTGAAACCACCTTGAGCCTTCTTCAATGGGCCGACCATGTCGAGCCCCCAGACTGCAAACGGCCAGGTGATTGGGATGGTTTGCAATTCCTGAGCTGGTACGTGAATCTGGCGAGCGAAAAATTGGCATCCTTCATATCTTCGGACGATGTCTTCCGCGTCAGACACAGTAGTCGGCCAGAAGAATCCTTGGCGGTATGCCTTGCCTACCAAAGTGCTCGACGCTGCATGATGACCGTAAATTCCCGAGTGGATTTCTCTGAGTAGGTTTTTTCCTTCTTGCTCTGATATGCACCGCCTTAGAACTCCGGAGGCGCTCTTTCGGAAGAGTTCCTCGCCTATTACCACGTAGTTCTTGCATCGTCGTGATATACGTTCTGCCTCCGTGCGGTCTTCAGGAAGTTCATTTCTTAGCAAGTAGTTGATAAAAGGAACTGTCCAGTCAGCGCTAATGATTAGGACCTCCTCTTCAGCAAGTTCTTCTTCCGACTTGTTTTGTTCTCGCTTTTGGCTTATTGAAGGCTTGTGGAGCTCTTGATTTAACACGCCACGATCGATCTTGTGGCTGACCGAGCCTAGTCTCGCTAACTCGTCCGCTGCTTCGTTGTCACGGCGGAGCACATGACTGAGTTCCAGTCCGTCGAACTTGTCTTCGAGTTTCCTTACTTCTTGGCAGTATGCGGACATGTTATCTTCAACGCACGACCACTCTTTTTGGACTTGATTGATCACCAGCATGGAGTCGCCCCGAATAGTCAGTCGTCGGACGCCAAGGAATATCGCAATGCGAAGCCCGTGGATGAGTGCTTCATACTCGGCGGCGTTATTTGATGCAGGAAAATGGATCTGAAGGACGTATTTGAGGCGCTCGCCTGTTGGAGAGACGAGCTCCATGCCAGCTCTCGCACCACTGAGCATGAGGGAACCGTCGAAATACATTGTCCAGTATTCCAGATTTTCAGTTGTTGTCGGAGTTTGTAATTCTACCCACTCGGCGGTGAAGTCGGCGAGGACCTGAGACTTGATAGCCGTCCGTGGCCTGAAAGAGATTTCAAAAGCCCCAAGTTCGATCGCCCATTTTGCGATTCTCCCGGTGGCTTCCCGGTTGTGGAGTATGTCTCCCAGTGGGAAGGTGGTTACCACCGAAATTGAATGCTCTTGAAAGTAGTGTTTGAGTTTGCGGGAAGCGAGCAACACAGCGTACAATAATTTTTGTACCTAAGGGTAGCGTGCCTTGGATTCTCCCAGCACCTCGCTGATGAAATAGACTGGCCGCTGGATCTTCTGGAGGTGCCCTTCTTCCTTCCGTTATACCACGATTGCAGCGCTGACTACATGAGTCGTCGTAGCGATGTAAAGTAAAAGGGGTTCTTCAGGCATTGGCGGCACCAGCACTGGTGGGGATGATAAGAACATCTTGAGTTCTTCGAAAGCCTGCTGTGCTTCGGTGGTCCATTGAAAGTGACCTTGCTTCTTCAGAAGTTTGAAAAAGGGCATTCCCCGTGATCCCAGCCGAGAAATGAACCTGCCGAGTGCCACCATGCATTTGGTGAGCTTCTGGACGTCCTTCTGGCTAGTCAGGGGTTTCATCTTTAGAATTGCACTGATCTTTTCTGAGTTCGCCTCAATGCCTCGCTGTGACACAATGAATCCGAGTAGTTTTCCTGAGGGAACTCCAAAAACACATTTTTCTGGATTGAGCTTCATCTTGTAGGCCCTTAGGCTTTCAAATGTCTCGGTCAAGTCTGATATAAGATCCTCCTTTGCACGAGTTTTGACTACGACGTCGTCAACGTATGCCTCCACATTGCCCCCAATTTGGGTGTGAAAACACCGCTGTATCACGCATTGATAAGTTGCGCCAGCGTTTTTCAGCCCGAACGGCATCATGACATAGCAGAATGCGCCAAACGGGGTGATAAATGAAATTTTAATGCAGTCTTCTTCTTTTAGCCTGATCTGGTGATATCCTGAGTAGGCGTCTAGAAAGCTAAGGAGTTCGCAGCCTGCCGTTGAATCTACCACCTGGTCAATGCGAGGCAGCCCGAAAGGATCTTTTGGGCATGCTTTGTTGAGATCGGTATAATCAACGCACAAGCGCCAGCTTTTATTCTTTTTGCGAACAAGCACTGGGTTCGCCAGCCAGTCGGGATGATACACTTCTTTTATAAAACCTGCTGCTAAGAGTTTCATGATTTCTTCCCTGATGGCTTCTTTTCGGTCCTTAGCAAATCGTCGGAGCCGCTGCTTGATGGGCTTGGCCTTCTCATCGACGTTTAAAGAGTGCTCGATCACCTCCCTAGGGACACTAGGCATATCGGATGGTTTCCATGCGAAAATGTCTCGGTTGGCCCGTAGAAAGGTGACGAGCGCGTCTTCCTATTTAGGGGTGAGGCCTGTCCTGATCAAAGCTGTCAGGGCTGAATTGGACGGGTCAAGGATTACCTTCTTGGTCCCCTCGTCAGGCTTCAGGCTTGCCTTTGCTTGCTTCTTGGATGGGACTTCTCCCTCGTCTTGCCGATGCGCGGCTGCTTGTCGTATTTCGTCTTTGTCGGCTGCCATCTCCTGGCTTTCTGCCATCCCACAACTCTCCCTATCACATGCGAACGACTGCTTGACGTCGCCGCGAACAGAAATAATGCCCTTTGGTCCTGGCATTTTAAGGACAAGATAAGTGTAGTGAGGTACGGCCATGAATCTGGCTAGGCCCGGTCTCCCCAGGATGGCATGATATGCCGTCTGGAAATCGGCTACTTCGAAGTTGAGGTACTCCGTTCGGTAATTTTCTCTGGTCCCGAACGTGACTGGCAGAGTGATTTGCCCCAGGTGGACCGAAGAGGTTCCGGGGATTACCCCATGGAATGGCGACGAGCCCTGCTTCAGTTCCGAGCGAGGAATCTTCATGTCATCAAAGGTTTTGGAGAAGAGCACGTTGAGCCCGCTTCCTCCATCAACCAGCACCCTCTTGAGTTTAACATTGCGAATCACGGGGTCCAAGACGAGAGGATATCTACCTGGGTATGGGATGTGATCCGGATGATCCGAGCGATCAAAGGCAATCGGGACCTCAGACCATCTGAGGTATTGCGGAATTGCCGGCATGATCGCGTTGATGTCCCGAGCGGTGAGCTTTTGCTTTCGCTTGGACTCATAAGCGGCCGAACCCTCGAAGATGTAGTTGAGCTCTCGCTCTGTCCTCTGGTACTCCCCCTCGTCATCTTCAGGAGGATCTTGCTTCTTTTTCTCCTCCGCCCTTGCTTCGCCCTTGGCCGGCCGCTTTCTAGATTCTTTAGCAAACCTTCTCAAGGTGAAGCAATCCTTTGCAGCATGCTTTCCTTTGGGGTGAAAGGGGCAAACTGCCTCCATTACAGCATCATAGTCATCTGTGCGTGGTGCACGATGTCGGCCTTGCTCGGTTGCTGCCACTATTTCCTCTGGCTTTCGCTTCCTATCACACTGTCTGGAAGACTCGGCGTGATCCCTTTTGTCTTTATACCGTGGACGATCGTCCTGACACTCAGCTAAGGCATCTGAGGCTGTTGCGTAGCGATCGGCCAGTTCAAACATTTCTCTTACTGTAGTCGGCTGCTTTCTAGACATCTTCTTGATTAAGTCGGGGTCGTTGACGCCTTTTTGGAATGCCGTGATGACTGCAGCTTCTGAAATATCTCTGATCGTGTTCTTCTTCTACATGAAGCGCTTAATGAACTCCCGAAGCGTTTCACTTCTCTTCTGGTGAAGCTAGTATAGGTCCCACTGGGTACCGGGTTGCTCATATGTGCCTTGAAAGTTTGCGATGAATTGGTCACACAGATCTCCCCAGGAATCTATAGAATCCGCTGGAAGTCCGGTGAGCCAGGTCTGAGCTGAAGGAGTAAGCATGACCGGCAGATAGTTGGCCATTACGTTGTGATCGCCCCCAGCTGCCATGATTGTGAGGGAATAAACTTGTAGCCAAGCTTGCGGATCTCTTTCTCCATCAAACTTGGTAATACCTTTGGGATTGAAACCTTCGGGCCAAACCACTCGGCGGAGTCGGGGAGAAAAAGCTCGTATACCCTCAATAGGTCCATCATTGTGGCGTCATGGGGAACACCGAGAAGGAGATCTTACCCGGCAATCTTCGCTGTCGGCAGTGTCACGGCGGTGATGGCCTCTGAGGTCATGTCCGTCGCCGTGGTGGATGCCAAAGCGATCATAGTCGTCTCTGCGTCTACGGCGCTCTTCCTCATCCCGATCTCGCCGTCTGGCATTCAAATCCAGTCGGAGGTCACGACTGATGCTCTGCCGAACGTCTTCTCCTCGTCGAAGCGCACGCCTAGCTCGACTGTGAGCTGTGTTGCTGCTAGCAGCTTGCGAGTTGACCACGCGGGTTCAAGAGTGTTCCTTTTCCCTTGGTTCTTCTTGATGTTGTTGAATTGCTGCAGCCATCACCATGGCCTGAACTTGGGCCACGATCGGTGCAGCTGAACTGTCGAAACCCAGTAGGGGTCCCAATGTGTCGAGGAGCGTCTTGGAGGTGACGATATTCTGCTGAGGAGTGTGGAAAACCGATTGGTTCCCCATCTTCATCTGCAAAATTTCTTCATTGACGTTGCGGCCTCTATTCTAAAGAGACTTTGCACGACCCTCCTGTCGAAGGCGTTCTTCTTCTGCTGCCTTCGCCGCGTCTTTCTGCTGCTGGGAGTCGGTTCGCGGATCTTCTATCATGAAAACCTCGCGAAAGCACCGAAGACTCTCATCCCTGTTTTCAGGAGAACAGGAAGACGGGGAGGGAGATTGGATCTGATCCGAATCCGAGAGGGAGAGTCGGCCGAAACTATCGACGACGAAATCCAGATCTCCGAAGCGGAAAGCCTGGGTCGGCGCGAAGGCGGCCATGCCCTTGAAAATTGCCATCAAGCTTGCTGTGATTGATCTTAGCGCAGCCCCTACCTAGCGCGTCAACTGTCGACGTTTGTTGTCGGCAATAAAGAAAACGGGTCTAGGCGCTGGATCCAAACTCGATGGTAGCACAAGACACCGGGATTATACAGGTTCGAGCTCTCACGGTGGAGATAATACCCTAGTCCTGTGCTCTGAAATTATATGTGGCTAGCTATTGCTAATGAGATTGTTCTTCTTATGCCTTCCCGCTCCTCCCTTTATATAGCAGAGGAGGGCGGTTTACAGAAAGGAGTCCCACTCGGATACGAGGTTGGGATCATATCTTCTATACATATCTGTTTTGGTAACCATTGAGATTACAACCGTATCTTGCCTAATCCGGATCGGTTTCTATCTCTAAGATTTCCGTCTTGAGCACGTCTGGGCTTCTAGGATAGCTCCTTCTTGCAGTCAGCCTGGCTCATTCTTGCTCAATCAAGCTTCTTTGGGCCGCCATCCAGATACCCAGACGCATATGTTCCACAAATAGAATTAAATATTAATCAAGTTGTTGTATATATGTGAATAGTATTCATTTTTTATTAATATTGCATAAGAATTAGTTTGAATATCTTGGACCTATTATGATAGGTTACTAGTTGTATATTCATGCTTTTTAAGAAGGTTCTGGTGATTCAAACATCTTAACTCTAGATTTCTTCATTGCTACCGAGTTTGTTACTCATATTACCAAGTTTGGCAATCATAATACTTTAGGTTATTCTGCTAACAGGATTAATATTCAAAGCATAACAGAATAAGATTATTTCTTCATATTATGGTAGTTTATACTTTGGGGAGTGTTTCTAAACTAATTTTATAAATTTTATGGTTTGGACGATACATTATATTTGTTGCCGAAATGGCTCATACGATATTGTAAGTTTTTCGTTACACGGAATCGAACTAGCGAGGTGGTCTATGATTATCACTTAGGGGTATTGTTTTAGCGAGATATATATGAATAACAAGTTGTAAATAATATATTTTTCTAGAATACAGTAGTTCATATATCAAATAATGTTTCTACATTGATTTTTCCAAAATTTGCATTTACATGAGTTATTCTACAGGCCGTTGAAATGCTTAGTTGGCTTAGTTTTCTACACGACCATTTCATGAAGGGTATTTGCAGTAGCAGGATTTATATACAGAATAAGTCCTAAATAAAATATCTTTCCAGATTATGGTAGTACATATAATGGAGAGTATTTCTGAATAGATTTCCCTAATAATGGAATTTAGACGTGAAGTTTTATGAGTTGTCGATAAGGCTTAAATGGTCACATAATTGACTTTATCGGGATTCAGATTTCATTTTAAGTTTGCGACTACATTAAACATGATTATTAATTCATTTTTTGGGCTTATCAGGGGATGATCCTAGAAGTGTTTTAGAACCATTTTTGCATTAGTTTGCTTTTAGCCGTGATAGTTTATTAGCATATGAAGATTAAAATCTTTTACGAACTGAATCAAATTAGTTCTTCTTGCCGATTTTCATGGTCTTATCTTCAAGATTATGCAGAGGCTAACTTTACCTAATCTAACACTTGTTGTATGAGGTCTTGTACATATATTTTCATTTGGGTCATTCCATTCATAAGTTTTATTCCAACTCAGTTCATTTCTTAACCATTACATTTGTTGTATAGCAACTCGTGTCATGATCCTCCTCGTACATTTATTTATTCATGTGCTTCTCTGACGATTACTAGGTGTACATGTGTGTGTGTACATATCTCCTACTTTAGAATCACATCCCATTCATGAGACAATTCAAAACAAAGTTGTTATTTAAATGTTCTGACATATTTAGGAGCCTACTGACATACTAGTCATTTAGAGATCAACTTTGTTCATTTAAGATTTCTTTTGTACAAATTATATACTTTTGATTATTTATTGCTTTGTGGTTAACGTTTATTAGAAAATGATACAATCATAAATGAAATTAAAATATTTTTATATATTTGGGTTCCTAGAAACATAATAATTCCATAAAAATTAGTTTCATTCTATTCTGAGTTTGTTTGTAGAATTTTTATGTGAAGCATATATTTAGGTCTTCTCCTTAAATTTAATTTCAAATTTATCCAGAGATCCTTTTCAAAATATTTTTGCATATTATGGAAGAAATTGATTTTATATGAATTTATAATTTTGTTTGATTCAATTTGGAGTTTTGGTTTAAAAGTTATATTTATTCGAATTGCTTCGGATCTGAAAATTGGAATTAAATTGAAAATGCGCTTTAGGAATAAAGGAAACGTCCTTTACCCTTTGCATTGGGATTCCTTGCTCTAGCTGACAAAGGGGCCCACACGCCATAGACCTGAACAGGGGAAACTGGTTCCACAACTGCCGGCGGCGAAGCAGCTCTAGGGAGGTTCGGCCGACGGTGAGATAAGCACCAGGGACTGAGGCGCACCCACGGGTGCTAGGGATTTGGCCTGCGGCGGACTGAGGCGAGCTGCCACCGAGGAGAGGCGGCGGCGGGAATGGCGTCTCGCCGGAGAAGAAGACAGCGTCTCGACTTGAATGGGTGATGGATTGAGCATCAAAGAGTCACCTGGGTTCCATTTTAGTGGTTGATTCGCTCGAGAAGGTATCGAGTTGGGCTGCCACCGTGTGCTATGCTTGGAGAGGATGAGCAGTAGGCGGCGGTGAGGTTGTGCATGGAGAAGACCAGATCTTGTTGAGGGCTTTTGGTTATCCTAGCTTGGTGATGTTAAGGTCCAAATGAATTTGGAAATGGGCCACTGCACTATGAGGATTGCAATCGGCCTGGAGCTTGTGAGCTTTTGGCAATGGTGGCAGAGGAATGAAATTGAGGTGCTTCGGCTTGGGGAAACGAAGGAGAGGGAGAGGGGAAGTGAAACGTAGGTCATTGTGAATTAGGCTGGCTTTTATAGGCAGCCAAGGGATGAGATGAAGCCGGGCTCGGGTGCGAGCTTGCCCAGATGAGTTTGGTACGCCGCACAGGGAAACTAGCTCGGTTGTTGTGGCAAGCTCAAAGGTAGGGCATAACTGTCGTGGCAGTGTGGATTGCGGAGGCGGTGGCCACGTGGAGGAGTCGTGGTGAATCGGCATTGGTTGATTGCCTTCGGTTTGCAGAGATGACGTTGCTACAGCACGCGCGGCAAGGAATTGGCTCGGGGCGCAAGTGCTGGAGGAGGAAGACGATAGGGAGTGGGACGCTAGCGAGTGGGCCTAAACAAGATTCGGGACCCACATGGAAGAGAGAGGATCGGTGGATGTCAAGAAAAATTAGGAACTAGGTGCCAGCTGAACGAGATAAGGTTCAATGGATAGGTTACCTATCATGTCTGAATTTTAATGATAAATTTATTGTGTGATTATTTGCCAGTTATCTTCATACTGTATAAATTTCAGAGAAAAATATTATCCATAGAAATTATAATAATTCTGACAAGGCATAGTGCACATATTTTTGTTTTCTGTTTTGGATTTATCAGAGAGATTAAATCTTATCAAAACTTTTTAAAACTTTTGATATCTGATCATGTGAGTCTTCAGTAAAATTTTCATATTTAAATATTTTGTATTTAATTTAGTAAAATTCTGACAATTGGACTACTAGTTTTCTAATCTCTCTTTTTGAATTTTAAATATCCAAAAATAATTTATTAATTTCTTAAATGTTTACTGTAGATTAATTTATTACTTAGGAAGATAATATAAAAATTTTAGATCGAAATGATGATAGAATATTTTCATTTAATTCTGACATCTTTACTATTGCTAGTCAAGAAACATTAATAAGCTCTCATTTCATACATAAATGCTTGACATGACATTTTAAAATTTATAAATGAGCTACATGACCATAGCAATCTGGTGAGGCTGATTGTTTTCTATGCAGCGAAATCACATAGGCTCTTGGTTTACGAGTATATGGCCAAATGATCCTTGGAAAGGTGGATCTATTACAGACATGACAACAATGCTCCTCCACTCGATGTTCGAGCACTATCAAAACTAGCCGTTCAAGTACTACTACAACAGCCATTCCATCAACAATGTAAGAGGACGTCCAACCAACACTGAAGGAGAGGTACCTCCTAACCGTACAAATGACAATGATGATGATTTCATGCCACCTAGGCTACGAACCTTACGTCCTTGGAGTCCTCCGAATCCTGATGATGATATTACATTAAGTCCTATCAGGTATCCAAACTTAGTACCCTATCATAAACCAATAGATAACTATCATCTATTTGACCATGTCCTATTTCGACAACTATCGCCATAGAATGTATAGTTTTGTGACTTATTCCTTCACCAGATGCATGTACCTATGTTGTATCTTAGTTTTATGAATTCATTTTGTATCTTTGGTGTTGTTCACGTGCCATACTACTGTAGTTGTTGTACTTACTGCACTTTGTAATACAAATGTTTTATCCAATATTTTACTATGATTTCTCGTCAAATTTGTCGTACACCGAAAGAAAATGAGGAACAATGAAATTTAAATTTTTGTCAACTAAAAGAAACTGAATAATAATTTTGTAAAATACTACATGAATTATTACTAACAAATATGAATTTTTCTTAATTTATTGTACCCTTGTTTGAACTCTAAAACTGTAACAACTGTCGAAATAACACTGACTTTCAATAATTAAGCTCACAAGTTATAGCAAATTTTTGAATGAAATCGGTGGAAAAACGTTCCTCGTAAATTTAATTTCCTCCAAAAAATTTAATAATTTTTATAATTTATTTGGTTTGGTGGATCTGTCGCCGAATCATTTAGCGACAGAAATATGTCGCCAAATGAAATGGCCACATATTTATATTGCCAACTGGTTCGGCGACAAAGACCTATCTCCTTTTTATTTGTTGATAGAGAGGCCACATCAACACTAACTCAGCTTTTTCTATGCTTTGCGATCTTGTCGCCCAACCATATGGCGACAAAGGTATATTTTTGTAATTTTTTATTCAATATATATTTTTATAATTTGAATAAAAAATATATTATTAAAAAAATTCCTAAGATAATTGTTCTCGCATAGCTTTGCAAAGATCATCTTGAGTTGCCAAAATTGTTACGACTTGAAATGTCCAGGCTTCTCGGGTTTACAAATGCTCAATGCCTCTTGGAAGATATTTGAGATCCTCACAGTTATCCATGATTAGGAACTATAGTAGCCTCAGATCCACTAGGCTGTACGGAAGCTCCTTTACTTTGGTTCTGGAGAGATTTAAGTACCTGAGGTGCACTAAATCAAGATTTGCAAGTTGATGTGTTGGTAATTTCGTTCTTTCATTTTCGTTCTTCGTTTGTATGCATGTTTTGTTTTTTAGATTGATTCATTGTTTCACCATAATAATTTTTATTTGATCCATTCAAAACCTTTCCAGGGCATTAACTGTTTGATCTGGAAAGTTTGACTGGTTAATTAGATCTTGATTAATCTCGTAATTAGGATTTGATCTTTTCGTCATTATTAGCTACAATCATCTTGCAAAGATCATAACTCTAGATCTATTGATCTGATTGAGCTGATTCTTCTTGCGTTAGATTTAAAATAGAATCTACTTTCTACAGTTAAAATTTCATGTCAATCCAACGGTGGGATCTTCAGGAATTAATTTTTTAGTGAACATATATCAATCTATTTTCGTGGAAACCGAAGCAATTTTTCTTAATTTGTTTAGGGGTGTTTCGAGAACCACTAAAAAATTAGTTTTAGCTTCCACATAATCATTCACCCTCCTCTGACATAATCATTCACCCCCCTCTGATTGCTATATTAATGTATATCGATCCTACAAATACCATGCTCTGCACAGTATTCGAAGAATTCATTGGAGAAATATTCTCCACCACGATGTGATCGAAATCTTTTGATTTTTCTTTCCCGTTGATTTTCAACTTCTGCCTTATAGATTTTAAAATAGTCTAAAGCCACATCTTTTGTTTTTAAGAGATACATATAGCAAAATCTCATCGCATTATCAATTAAAGTTATGAAATATCTTTTTCCACTCTTCGCCAACACACCATTCATCTCACAGATATTTGAATATATGAGTTCTAATAGTGCCAAGTTTCTTTCCTTAGCTGCCTTATGAGGCTTGCGACGTTGCTTACAATGCACACAACTTTAGCACTTAATACCTTTGACAATGGAAAATTTCGGAATTAATTTCATACTGAAAAGCCGAGACATAGAGCTAAAATTAAGATTACATAGTCGTGAGTGCCAAACACTTGCCTCACTACCAATAACATTGTCGCAAAGATGATTCACGAATTTATTACAGACGTTCTCAAGGGAAAAGTGGAACAGGCCTTCGTTGTCAAAGCCTTTACCAATAAATAGTCCATACTTTGATATGACTACTTTATTCGACTCAAACACCAACTTTTACCCACCTCTGCAAAGAATGAAACCACTAATGAGATTCTTGTTGATTGAATGGAGATAATGCGTGTTCTTTAGCCACATGATCTTTCCCAAAGTAAGCTTCAGATCTACCGTGCCAACACTAAGAACAAAAGCATGCGACCCATTCCCTATCAACACGAAGGAACCTCGAGCAGCCTGGTAAGAAGAAAACAATGATACATCAGCACAAACATGAATATTAGCCCAGTGTCAATCCACCAATCGGTAGATTAACTAGCCGAAACAATAGTGAGTAAATTACCATACCCAGGTGTCTTCGTCTTGGCATTGCCAACAGCCACATTGATAGATTTGGTATTCTGTCCCTACTGATCATTTCCTCATTTGTGGCATGGATATTTCTTTGCCCAATGTCCAATCTCACCACACACGAAGCAAGGCTTGTCATTCTGCTACTTCTTCTTCTTCTTAAAGTTGGTAGTCTGAACAGCTTTTCCCTTTGACTTGAACTTTCCAAAACCAGAACACTGCACAAAATTGGTGTTGTGTTGTCCCTCAACCACCTTTGGGTGCACATCCTTCGCTTGAGCTTTCTCCTCAACATCAACAGACGCAATCAGACTCTCAACAGAGATTTCTTACCTCTTGTGTTTTAGAGATGTGGCAAAATTCCTCCACGAGGGAGGCAATTTGGTAATGATGCCACCAGCCACAAACTTACCGGGTAATGTTCACTTGAGGTAATCAAGTTCCCCCACAATAACTGTATCTCCTAAGCTTGTTCAACCATAGAACGACCATCAATCATTTTGTAGTCATGATATTGCTCCATAACATACAGTTCATTTGCCAAAGATTCGAGGCATTGAATTTATTTTCAAGTGCCTCCCACGGCTCCTTTGCATCCGACATGAGCATATACACATCGCAAAGGCGGTCGAAAGAACGCTAAAACGCATCCTACAAAAATTTTGGTGGCATCATTGAACTCCTTTTCTGCTTTCGTGATGAGGGTTCCTTCAGTTTACTACAGGGGACCCGGATTACCAAATCCGAACCCTCACGTGTTTCAACCGCTAGTCCAGAACAAATTAGCGCACACGACATACAAATGATGATAACACGTACATATCGTAAAGTTCATAACAGCATTAAGCAAAAGAGTGTAACAACATAAACATCCATCATCACATTATTACAAGTATGAAGCCTTACGGCTGAAGTGTAAAAGTAGCAGCGGAAAATGTAGAACAAAAAGAGCCAATCAGCTAGCCCACAGGCAACCGACTGGGGTGCGCTCCCTAGAAGAACGTGTCGTCATCCTCCTTAAAGTCTCCAAAGACAAATGTCGAACGGCCCATCATACGCTTTATGGAATAAGCATTGCATAATAAAAGCGAGGGTGAGTATGCAACATACTCGCAAGTCTTGGAAACTTAATGCAAATAACTAAATGCAAGGCTCAAACAAAGGAAGGCATAATATGGTTTATTTGCATAAAGCGAAATTGAAATTTAAATACCAGTACTAATTTCATAAGGCAGCATTTAACAAAAGTAAATAGCATAAATAATTGAACATGAAATATAACAATTTTCCAGGTTCCAACTACCTGGTTGGCTCTAGCCGCCAAACTAAAACCCGGGAGCTCCAGCTGCTCGCGGATTCCCAATCACATTTTCATTTTTAAACCAAATCCATCATTTTTCCATTTAAAACCAAAACCAGAAAATCTACAATGTGAAAGCGTTCCACGCTTGCCCTTATCCGTGGGCACGGCTACTCAAGTAGTTTTTAAGACTCTGCAGAGCTGGTACACTTTACCCACACGACATGATCAACCCTTTGCGCCATGCAATTAACACACTTCCTTTGGTGTGTCGGCAGGAGATCATGACAAGGCCTTTACAATGCACATACCGCTCACGAGCTTCACCGTGAGGTTTCACCTGGTAGGGTTAAATCGCCATCCGAAGCCCCTCTTGCGCCTTGCAAGTGTCGCACCGACAAACCCGCCTGACCCTGGCGAAGTCAAATAACGATACATGCAAATTACTTAGCCGTGTCGTACCCATATAGACATGTGGTTGTCTTTGTATAGCATGGCCCATGGTGACACACGATCGGTCCTTAATTGACTAGGGCGACAATCACATTCCAAAATTTTGTGCATCCCGCACCGCCATTCAACCAATTCCGCCCGGTCTAAATCATTTTTCACTTTTAATTTCAAATTAATACTGCAACACCAATTGCCATAATTTCCACAATTCCTTTTGAATCAAGAATGAAATCATTTCCATAATGGTAAGGTACCGAGCGTGATTAAGCATGGCTAAGCATTTTCTACCGTTCCCATAATACCAAAAATGATTATTATTAACATTACTTAATTTTCCTAGGGTGTCAATGGTTGTCAACATGAATATCAATATGGTTATAACAATTTGGCATTTATCTAAGCATTTAAAAATGACATTAAAATACCATTCATAATTCAAATAGCACGCAATAATTTAAAAACAAAATAGCATTTCATAAATTTGGGTTCAACATGGTCAAGGAGACTCGCCTTCACTCTCGCCCGCTGCAGCAACCTCCGCTGGGTGCCCCTCTCGCTCAACCGATGCGTCGTCTACACGCAAAAACACGCAAATTGAGACAACAATAAATAATCACAAAAATAAATAAAATTCGAAAATTTATAAAAATGACACCAACAGATAGATCTTGATTTTAGATGAATTTAGAAATTTGAATCGTGCGAATCGGAGTTCGAACGGAGGAGAACGGAGCTTCCGAAGTTTTTAAATGGGAGAAAATCAGAAAATCATAAGGGGTGACACGTGTCAAGCACCGATTGGCTGAATATTCGGATTTTCTCATTAATCGGAAACGAAAAATTATGCGGCTGACAGGTGGGGCCCTTGTGTCGGTGACACGGTCCACCGTGAACCGGGTTCACGAAATTGCTCTAGGATTCATGGCAAGGCTTGATGACATGGCGACACATGTAACCATTTTTGCTCACATGGCGGTGAGGTGGCGCAACGTGGCGTGCACGTGGCGACAAGTGGTGCTGGTGTGGCGAACATGTGGCGCGTCGGGGCGTGATGACGCGGCGCTAGGGCTTACGTGTCAGGGATGTGGCGCATACGTGCAGCATACGTGGCGACATGGGTACGGTTAGGGCTGAGGTGGCGACGCCAACGCATCGACCACGTGGCTCCAGATCTATGGTGACGCGGACGTGGCGATGAAGTGGCGCTACGGGGCAATGATGTGGCGGCTTGAACTAATGTGTGTGCTAAGGCGTGCAGATGTGGCGGTGAGGTGGCACCGTGGTGGCGACCACGTGGCGGTGACGAGGTAACACGAAACGGTGCTAAAGGGCTGGCTTGAAGGCTTACCTAGTGATACGTGGCGCAGATCTGAGCCGTAGAAGGACGATCGGACGGCCACAGGCGGCGGAAAAAGGCCCGACGGCGCGACGGCGACGAGGCGCACCGGTGCTGAGGAAGAAGGCGTCGCAACCAGCGAGGGAGTAACGGATCGAGTGAAAGAGTTAGAGAATCGGAAAGAGGATGATTCAAGGAACTCGAAGAGTCAAACGGTGTCGCCGGAGACTCACCGGAGTGCGAGAAAACCACGGCGGAGCACTCGTGCGCAATGAAGCAACTTCGGCGAGGTCGCACGGCCACCACACCGCGTCTCAGCCAGAGAAAAAAGAGGGTAAAGGGGCGGCGCGAAGTGGTAACCCTAGAACCGGCGGCTGCAAGGGGGAAAATTCATGGTATGCAGTTGGTCTGAGTTGAATTAATGATGCGAAGTGCGACCTTCGCATGGCCCCAACAGCTAGTGGGTAACCTACAATTCTGCAAGAGTGGCCTAGCTATAAGCTTTACTCTCTTAATTAATGACTCTGCAAGGCTATTTTGGGTGTGGACATGGGGTACAGAATGCTCTACATTAATGCCTAGAGCCATACAATAATCATTGAATGCTTTTGAGGTAAACTTCAAAGATTATCCATTCAATGGACTTAATCCTTTCTTCTGGAAAAGAGGCTCTTAATCTAATGATTTGGGCGATTAATTTAGCAAAGGCATGGTTCCTAGTAGATAAGAGACATACATAGGACCATCTAGTAGAAGCATCTATTAGCACAATGAAATATCTGAATGGGCCCGACAGTGGCTGAATTGGTCCACAGATATCACCTTGAATTCTCTCCAGGAAATTCAATGATTATTCCCTAATCTTAAGATGAGAGGGACGAACTATCAGTTTTCCTTTAGCATATGCAGGGCACATAAAAGCTTCAAGTTTAGGAAAGACTGTAGTTTTTATATTATGGCTAGCAGAATTATTTATTATTCTTCTCATCATATTCAACTTAGGATGACCCAGATGATCATGCCAGATCTTAAATATTTCTGGGGTTTTAACTATGGTTTTCATCGCAACATAAACTTCAGGTTTTATATATGTGTAATATAACTCGGAGGAGAGGGAAGGAAGTTTTTCAACCACACGTTTATTACAACCGTCAAACTTGGTCATGAGTAGGTATTCAGTACCATCCTCATTTTCAGTCTCTATATGGAAACCATTTAGACGGATGTCTTTGAAACTCAGAAGCGTACGACTGGACTCAGGGTATAATAGGGCATTCTCTATAATTATGCGAGTGCCCAGAGGGAGAACTATGATGGCTCTTCCAGTGCCAACAATAAGAGCATCGCTTCCGGCGATGGTCATAATACTTCTAGTTTTCTTAATCAATGTCTGAAAATATTTAGTTTCCCTAAGAATCGTATTTGTGGTGCAACTGTCTACAAGACAAATTTCCTCCTCCACCATCGGATTATTCATGGAGTTCTATATTAAACAAATAAAATTAATCAAACATTTGTTGCATCGGGAACAAATAATATAGAACAAACATAGCATAATTAAATTAATATCCTGGAAAAATCAAACTTTATTAAATTTGACTGATAATTGCTCAACAGGAGCGTAGACCATTGTTCATTCAGGAACACAAAGACTAAACTGATAAATGAGGCTCTTAAGGAGACTCTAAAGGATAATAAGACATCGACTCAAAAGGAAAAACTGGGAGACTACTCCATGTCTCCATATAAATTATTTATATTGTCCTCTTGGGACCTTTCTTTATTCTTCTGGAATACTTTTAGCTCATCCCTAACGAAATCATCCTCCTCCATGGGATATTCGGTCTTCAGGTCCGTATGGAGATGGTGCCTCGGGGAGAGCAGGAGCACCAGCTTCAGGTTGGGAAATTGTGGCTCCAAAGGATCGGGCTATCAAGTTAATCTTAGTATTCATTGCCCAAGTAGTTGCTGCCATTCAGGGCAAACTCAGCAAATTCTTTCTTTGCGATGTCAGACATATCCTATATGCAAACAAAATAGGGATTTTACTTCAGGTAAAATATTGTTTTGCATGCTTATCATTGAATCAGTAAAATCTGGTCTATATCTATTCAGTAGATAATTATCATAGATTTTTCAGGATTTCCCTAGCATTTTTGTAATTTTTTGCTAATAATTAAGCAATTTCCAGAATTACTAATTAACAGAGGGATAAATTTTAACGTGAAATAATCCTTGCATGATGCTAATTACATCTTATGTGGCTCTTATTGGTTGGGTATGAAATTATATAATGAATGCCTCCGTCAACATAACTCTTGGCCAGGTCAACCCGCCCAGAGGGCTCACATGAGGGAGGGAGCACTTCCCAATTTCGGACGCCAATTAAGAAATCTAGCCTCATGTGTGTTTTCCTTAGACACCAATTGTCATGTATCCGTTCCTTCAAAACAGAAATCAAAGGCCCAACCATATATGCCCTCAAGCCCAAAACCGTTTTGATAGCTTGATTATTTCCATGATTTTCTAGCATTCTTGTTAATTACTAAGTAATTTTCAGAATTACTTAATAATAGGAAATAAATATTCTGCACATATTAAATCATGGCATAATGCTAAACTCTATTTTCCAAAAAAATTCAGAATGCTATAAACCATGAAATCTAATCTCTAGATTTTAATACCAATTTTCAAAGTTTCTTTTTTTTCTGAAAAAAAAAACTGGCCGTACAGCCTTCTGGGCATTCCTTTTTTTCCTAGACCAAAACCGGCCCATGCGCTAATCACCTTGGATTTGCGGGCAGGAAACCCTAGCCGCCGCATTGTCTTGACCCTGCCTCTGGTTATCACGCCGAGCTGAATCCCAATGGCCTGTTTGGTTGGAAGGGAATGGGAATTGAGAGAGATGGGTTATAAAGTCCTTTGATTGGTTGGTGGGAATTGGAGAAGAGAATAGGAGTTTACAACTTAAATGTAGGGAATTCAATTCCCTGCCTCCCCCCTGAGAATTGAAGTCTCGCTTAATTCCCTTGCCCATTCCCATTCCCCAACGATGCCAAACAGGCCACAAGAGTGAGCTCCTCATGGTGGCGCCTCCGATGCGTGAGATGAGCAGGTGCTGGCGCAGTCATCGAGACAAGCACGAGCGCGACCGTCGAGGTTGGCGACCGTACTGCTGCCGAGGTCACACGGGCGTGATGCTCGGCCTCCGACGCTGGAGCCAGGGTGAGGCGCTTTGGGCGCGGGCTCGGCCGTGCGGCGCAACGGCAGGCAACGTGGAGGTCAAGCGGCACGGTGGTCGGGCCAGAGCGCTGAGTCGGCTAACGAGGCCGGGCGACGACGGCGGTGGCCGGGCCGAGCGAGGTGCCGGACGACGCGAACCGAGGCGGTCGGGCATGGTGCGGCGGCGCTTCCGGCGCGGAAAAACCCGGCGGCTGAGCCGAGGGGCCTAAAGCCAACGGTGGCAGTGGCTACCAGGAGACCGAGCGCCATGCGCTCAAGGATTTTTTTTGTGTGTGTGGATGAACAGTAACCAGAAGCATGATTGTGAATTGATCTGGTCTGATTGATTGTTGGTGAGGATGGGAGAAGAATGATCTACTAGATCGATAGCAAAAGCCCCCAAATGTCCGATCTACTAAATTCAATTGCGATTCAATTAACCATGCCAATCTGTTACCTTGATCCGGCTTGCAGGGGGAAATTCTGTAGACTATCGCATAGGATAGAGTCCCGTAGGACTTTTCGGCAATCCCAGTGGATGCCGACATGATGGCGAGTTGATTGCAGATCGGATCGGATGATCAATCGCCGGTAGTAGATCGTTCGTTGTAGTCGACGATCCTCTTTCTTGTGGTAGAGACTCGTGCTGATAACGTGTTGTAAAACGTCGTCGTTTACCTGCTCGAATCAACAGCACGCATGCAAGAACACGTGAATCAAGAATCGAGAACACACAGAATATAGGGTGGAAATCTCTTTCGTTTTATTGATGCATCGTTTACAATGAGGGGGCACTCGATATATATAGCGGTGAGAGAGAGAGAGAGAGTTCGGATTCAACCACAATAGGAAGAGATAGAGTACTAACTATATTTGGTTTGGGTTCCCTTATCTCACAACAAATGGTACACTTTTTCCTCGTTGAATCACAGGTAATCAGCTCTGACGATCACAAAAGCACATACCGTTCCGATGGAGACACCGCAGTCGATATTGGAGGAACCATCCAGCGGATCGAAACAAACGCAGTACCTGAACAGAAAAGGAACCCATGCAGCTTCTGATTAAGACAAAAAAACAAAACTATGGTCATGTGTAGCTGATAATTCAAGCTACGGCATGTCCTCCAAAAAAAAAAGTCATCCTGCAACAGGCAACTGAGAAGAACATAAGCTGTCCAAATTCACATACTTCCCACGGAGTGGAGGGTCGAGGAATATGGCCTCCTCGTTCTCTTCAGAAACAAGAACACACTGCACATAAAGGCAAGTCACTGTCTTGGTTCACAATTTAAGTGCTGCAAAAAAAAATTCACCAAACCAAATCTTTAGGGGCGAAACGTATGATCCATCAGCAATGTTCTGAAACAAGGAATCCATAGTGTACAAGGTATTAAGCCAATGACCCTAAATTGACATAAATCATGCTAGAGGAACCTTGAACATGGTTGACAGCAAATAGTAGAGATTTACCAACATCTACTTGCTATTAATGCATCATAATCAAGCAATTTGTACCTCAGATATCATAATCAAGCAATTTGTTCTTCCTCAGCCACATCACTCAATTTAATCCTAGTGCACAGAAAGGGAAAGGGTCATCACCTACGGCGGCAGGGCCCTGACGTAGCGGCTGCGACGGGCGCCTGAGGAGGGTGACGGCGGGGGCCTGAGGAGGTTGGCGGCCGCTGCGACGGGCACCTAAGGAGGGTGGCGGCAGGGGCCTTAGAAGGGTGGCGGCGGCTGCGACGGGCACCTGAGGAGGGAGCCGGCGGCGACGCGTCGTGAGCCCCTCAGCATCGGTGCCTCGGTGGCCGGTGGACTACGTTGCGCCGATGAATGCAGTGGGCGACGCGCCGTCGCCTGAGGAGGGAGTGACTAAGTGAGGAGGGACTGCGTCGCCGTGGCGCCGCCTGAGGAGGGAGTGAGGGCCGCCTGAGGAGGGAGTGAGGGCGCGGGGCGGCTGACCAAGACCGACTGATGATCAGGAGGGCACCCGTGAATGAGTGAATAGCTGGCTCGTGTAAACCCTAAATATATTGGGCTAGACCAATGTGAAAACAGTGGGCTGTGGACTGGGCTACTGGGCTAGTGGGCTGTATTTTATACTCCCGGGTACTTGAACCTCGGGTACCCGTATCCGCCCGAGATCCTCGGGTATTTTCCGGGTACTGCTCGCTTCGAATCCAACTCGAATCTGATGCTTAGCTATCCGAGTACTATCCGTATCCGACTCGAGAAAAACATACCCGTATTCGTATCTGAAAAAACGGATAAAAACACTATCCGTATCCGATATCCGACGGGTAGTACCCGACCGACCCATTTTCACCCCTATGTACAAAGGCCTGCAAATCGAGGTGTTCCAAGGCACATGCATGTCGGATGACTGCATCATCCCACAACACTATAAGTTGCGTCCAGCTTCTAGCAAACACAAGCTCTAGTGGAGCCTGGACTGGAGATCCTCCGGGTAGGTCTAGCTTGTGCTGTGCTGATCGAAAGTGGAGCTGGTTCCACGCAGCTGCTCACACCGAGCGAGAGAGAGAGAGTGGAGCTGGTTCCACGCAGCTTGCCCATCAGTTCATGCATGTCATATAGTACCTTGATACCTCCAGAGCTGCAGGTGATCTTATTATCACAACAAAGCATCGAGCAAATTAGGAACGGGCGAAGTTACATAATCTGGCAGTAAATTAATTATATGCTAATTGTAAGCTTCATGACGTGATGGCACCTACATTCGAGTCGTGTTTATAATATTTTTAGCAGTGAAATTATTAGCTAACTATTTGCAGGTATTTCTCCTTGTGACGCAAAGCTGTTTCTAGTTTTTTAGTTGAAATTAATAGCATGTCTCAAAATGCTCCTTTTTTATTGAAACTCAAAATGCTCCTTACTCCACTACAACAGAAAAAAGCATGGATTGAAAGCAAATTGGGAGTTCGAGCTACCGATAAACACCGATTTATTAGGCTATTCTCAGTGCATGGTAATATATCTATTTAATACATGCCACATAAGTATTTTTGATGATGTGGCAAGAGAGTTAAGAGGGGAGAGAAGAAAGCTGTATCTTGAGGAAGATACCACTTGGGCACAAAATCGTAGACATTGAAACTTGAATCATCTAAGTGGCCCACAATTCATACTCTCATGCACATCTAGCATTTAATTATCTTGTGGGGACTAAGAAACAATCCATGATATCATGCATTGGGATAGTTGTATCTTCTATAATATCATATGACATGACAGCTTTGGATATTGTGACAAGATACAATACATTGTGAATAGCCTTAGAGCAGTCCCAACCCTCCACCTCAGCTGGTGTCCATAGAATTAATTACGCTGCCAACTAAGCAAAAATCTGATGTGGCATAAGAAATAAGGAAGGGAGAGAAGAAAAAACAAAGAAACCGTGTCTCATGCAAGAAACTGGGTCGGCACGAGTACCAAGACGCAAGAAACGAGCAAAATCGAGGTTGGACGTTTCTACGCGCTTACCAAGCTGTGTTTGTGATGCATGCATTGGTTTATTGCTCTCTCTCTCTCCTCTAGACACTGCTTATAGAAACCATGTGTTGAGAAACTTTGCATTGGTTTATTGTTTTCTCTCTCCTCTAGACACTGCTTATGAAAACCATGGATTGGGACTGCCCTTAGTAACCACAAGTGCTTTTGAGTTCTGTGCAATATTTTTATGACATAGGTAGTGATTGTTGTTGTTTTGGGGTTTTCCCCTAAAAATTTCGTAATTAAAAAAAAGGAAAAAAAGTGTACAGGCCAACTGGGCTGGCTTTCCTTGTGAGTCGACCCAGCCTAGTCAACCTGTACACTCGGCTCTTAAGGCCCTGTTTGGAAGCAATGTATTTTCATAGTTTCTAGGTAATACCATGGTTTCTAAGAATACCATGGTATTTTATACCATAGGGTGTTTGGTTACCATGCAAAAAACTCTGTTTTAAAAACCATGGTTTGGTAGATACCATGGTATTTTTGGAGTATTTAAAACTCCACTCCAACCCAAAGTTTTCATGGTTTTGGCTAGCTTCTTGTCTATTTCCACTCAAATACCATGGTTTGTGATGTTGCATCCAAACAGTTGGTAGTTTCAAGAAATACCATGGTTTTAATGGAGTTAGGTAAAATCATGGTATTTATGTCATAGCAATTGCATACTATGGTATTTTAAAACCATGGTTTTAGAAAACTACAGTTCCAAACAGGCCCTAAGCTTGTGCCTTGGAACCCTAGTAGCTTTGGAGGGGGAGCTCTGCGCATGGACTGGGTCTCGGCTGGAACGGTGGCGACAACCGAGTCTCGCGGCATGATCTCCCGTTGTGCGCCGGCGAGATGAGTCTTCCTCGGCAGCCGTTACTCAGTCCTCAGGTGCATGAGGTTGCTATTTATCCCGGTTGGGTTTCCTGGGTAAGTTACGAAATAAAGAAACATCATTCCCCTCATTAGCATTTGATTCAAGATTCTTCTGCTGCCTTTCTCCTTCCTGCTTGAGCCTTTGTCTTTCTCGGCAATTCTTGAGTGAATCTTGGCTCTCATCGGGACTCAAATCAACCGTGGATGCCTTTTTTTGGATAACTCGGTTGGTTTTACTCCCGTGTTCTTGGCCGATTACTTGAGGATTCGGGGACAAAGAAGCTAGAGGAACTGGTTGCCGGACTTGTGTTCTATTCGGTTCTGCAAGAGTGCAGTGGATTCTTGATTCGATTGTCGCCTATGCTGGTGCTGGTTCTTGCATCTCTCTGGCATTGTTCGGCTGCTCCACCCCTTTTGGCCGAAGGGCTGTTCTGTGGTTTTGTGCAGCGCCAGTTGCATCTTGGGTTCCCTGGTGGATTGCCTCACTTAGGGAATTTCGGCTTTGTATCTCCGAAAATCAATTGCCTGCGAAGCTGTGGCATTACAGGGGCGGTGTTGTTTTCTGGGACAGCGTCTTTGACGTGCCTAGCTGTTTTTATTGACATTCAGCCAGTACTCTATAAGTATTTTCATACTTCTGTGCTTGTGCTTGGTTCCTTCTCGGTGAATGCAAAGGGGCCAGTCAACTTGTTTGGCTTGGGGACCTTGCATATGGGCCTAGTGTTCAATGATGATTTTGGGACTGCAATAGACAAATTGTGACAACAAATCTTGTCAGTCAGTTACACTTTGATATATACTTGATTAGCTCAATTGTTATCCTGTGTTATATGCTTAGCTAGTGAATTTCATGCTTATGGTTCTGTCGCATTCACTTGCCCTTACAGTTGTTATTAGTAATATTGTTCTTTTCAGTATTGCTTAGCATTGCCTTATTGTCCTCTGTCCATTCTCCTGTCTGTTCGAGCAATGTGTGTTCAGTCCAGTAGGTTTCTTTGAATGATTCACTACTCTTGTGCATATATAACAATCAATTGAGTAGATTAGTTCGTAATCTGTCAAAGTAATAAATCTGTAATTGAGGAAAGGTTGTCAAAATTTAGTCTATTTCTCGTCCCTCGTGGCGAGGAAGGCCTTTTAGGTAACCCGACATCTGAGAACACTCAAAATAAACAACTTGAGCTCTATGCTAGTTGATTTGTTCATGTTTATGCCATTGTTGATATCTCTGATTCTGGGTTCATTCAATATGATGCACTCTGTTATTATAAGTCAGTATGATATCTTGTGCTATTTTAACCATTCTGTTTCATGGTTAATATTGGTGCTTGGAATCATTGGATTGATAAAATTGCTAATACCGCATTTAATACAACAGTGATGAACATAGGATTCCTAAGTTTAAATAGATGGCTAGAACCTAATAACTATCGTAACAAGGAAACTGTAACATGGTACACATATTGGTATTTTTTTGCTGTCTAAGCACCATTCCAGGTAACCTACAATCTTGCTAGTTGAGGACTTGAGGGGCAACTTTTGTGTTCCATAGTAAGAAAAACATGCCAGTGCCGATAAATTGAATAGTAATGGCACCAAGACAAAATCAAGGTAACATTCTGCAGATGTATGTGACCTTATTACCAGAGAAAATGTTGTTTGGATGGAATATTCTTACCTAGATATGTTATTTTTCAGACACAGTACTTCGACGAATCTGAAAAATCTATCCATTCTTACCTAGATATATTTACTCGTGAAGCATGCACACGCCGACACTACACTCATCGAGCACGAAGAACGAATCTGGCTCGGCGTTTGGTTCCAACAACCACGAGGATGCTGCTGTCAAGTTTGTGTGGGAACCGAAGGTAAGAATCCCATATCATTGTTCTTTACATCAAATCATATGATAGTGTAGTTGGATTTGGTAGATGACAAGGAGGGTGCAGGTGTGCTCTCTAATCTTTTCCTGGTTATTTTCCTCCAGATTACTTTGTCCACTGCTCTATCTTGTGTTTGCCTCAGTTTTTATGTGAGGCTGGCTACCATCTTGTTGATTTGCTTGCTGCCTCCTGGGCTGTGAGGAATCGAAAATTAGATCACGATGATTTGTGTAAACTAATTTGTAATTTTGCGTAGCTTGTATCTGCTGTGTGCGTGTTGTGTTTTTTTGTTATTTGTCTTCTTTTTCGCTAGAGATTGAAAAGGCAAAAAGTTTGGTTGCCTTTTGCTAAGTCCCCTTTGGAGACGAACACAAAACTCACATGGCATTGAGATGGTAGTGTTGTGGGGGCCTGGAATAAAAGTTTGAGTTGTTCTTGGTCAGCATTAAAGCTGAAAGCGTACGCAATTTTTTGTTTCTCTCGGAGTTAGGGCGATATTTTTGTGATAACGATGTTGAACAGTCGATGGCTTGTTTTGTAACTGTAGATCCGAACTTTGCTAAAGTTACTTATGTTAAATGTTGAATAAAGTAGTGAATTCAGACCTAGATTACCTCTCCGTGTCTTGTGGCAAGTTGGTAGTCGGCAATAAGAAGCTTTCGCTTGTCTTTGTGGACATGCACATGCATTGGATTCTTTCTCTAGTCTGGCTGTCAGGCAGGGGTGAACTGATTTGTTAGTTTCTTGGTAATCCAGCTTTCATCCTAAAAATCCGACATATCTGTCATTACTCATGCTGTTAGGTAGGATATCTTAGAACCTATCTTTGTACCATTGATTTTCTTCGGTTAGCTTTCTCTTTGTGGTCTTCCACCACATCTTATCTTAGTCACATGTGTGTTCTGTTTGCTGTGCAAAATAGTTTAGCCTCATTAGGTCTGTGCACGTCTGATGTCTCAAACTTTGGATTGATCCCCCTTTTCATATATATTGTCAAGTCATCTACTTGGACAGATCCCATATTTGGGGGCGTTGACGTGAATTGCCGTAATTTATTACCTAATTGTTGTGACTTGTGGCTATGCTGTCATGTATTAATTATCCGTCAATTCGCAAGTCACAGAGCATCGAACTACTTGTTACGTGCTCGGCTGCGTAGGTCGTAATGGTGATCAGGGCGTCGAGCAAGGGCCTTTGGTCGGACCTTCGTCGGCGCCGTTGACCACAGCCAAGACGGCCGGGTCAGGCCGACGCCGAAGAGAACAGTCGAAATAAGATACAACAGAAATACTCTGCTGCTTGCTTTCTTTATTGCTTCGTAGTTGCTCTTATATAGCCAATACATGAATCTAAGTAGACTCGGATACGAATCCGTAACTAATACAAACTCAAACTCTAAACTTAGAAGGTAATGCAAAACGAGTTATTGACTTATTTGGCTCTAGCCACCGACCCACTTTTGTCGAAGCGCCACGACGGGTGAAGTATTGGCCAAACCTGACATCTCCCCCCTCCTCCGCAAACAACTCGTCCTCAAGTTGGAAACTAGGATACAATTGCTGAAACTTAGGAACATGTTCCCACGTTGCTTGTGACGGTGGCAGATCCTTCCATTGGATTAATACTTATCGAACTCCTCGCACCACCCGCCACGCAATGCCCGGCCGAATCGAGCGCACGCCCATGCATCGAGGAGGCGGTGGCGGAATGGCTTGTGGAGGTTCCGTGAAACTTCTTGAGAAGACGACATGAAAGACATCGTGAATGCGGGTTCTGGCGGCAATGGAAGCCGATACGCCACCGTCCCAATGTGATCGGCCACCTGATAGGGCCCGTAAAAACGGGGACTGAGCTTGCTAAGTGACACACGGGATAGCGATGCCACTGGACGTTGAGATATACGGAGCCAAACCCAATCATCTCGGTCAAAGTGGACATCACGATGGTTGAGGTTGTAGTAAGCAGCGGCGGCGGCTTGAGCCTGGAGGAGTCGATCCCGCACCTCAGTTAAGAATTCATCTCGCTCAAAGATTTGCGCTTCCACTACGGAGAACGCGCCTCACCTTTAACATATGAACGAAGGGAGGGTGGATCGCGGCCGAGACCACGCTAAAAGGTGTCGTCTTCAACGAAGTTTGATAAGAAGTGTTATAGCAATACTCGGCCCATGGAAGCCAACGGATCCATTGCTTTTGGCGATCACCCGTGAAACATCTCAGATACATGGCGATGATTTTATTGGTGACCTCGGATTGACCATCCGATTGAGGGTGATATGCTGAACTCATGTTGAGACGAACTCCTGCCAGATGAAATAGCTCTTGCCAGAAAACACTAGTAAATACCACATCTCTATCAGTTACGATGGATGACGGTATCCCATGAAGCTTCACAATATTGTCGAAGAACACTCGACTTACAGATGCCGCTGTGTAAGGATGGGCCAAGGGAATAAAATGAGCCGCCTTTGAAAAACGATCAACAATCGTCGAATGACCGCTCTTGCCTCGACTTAGGTAACCTTCGATGAAATCCATAGCAATGTCGGACCAGACCGTTTGTGGTACCTCGAGGGGTTGTAATAATCCTCCAGGATGGAGATGTTCGGTCTTGTTGCGCTGGCAAACGGCACATTCGCGGATGAAGTCCTGGATAATCTGACGGATCCCCGGAATGTGAAAATCGGAACGAACGCGAGTAAGAGTCTTTTGTACTCCCTCATGGCCAACCTGATGACAACCGGCCACAATGGTTGGTACAAAAGTAGAAGTGGCTGGCACAAATATGCGATCCTTGTATAGGATGAGCCCATCACGAACTGACCAGGTGTATTAAGGCGCCCTTCCTGGATGTCGGTGAGGGTAGAGGTCCGAACATCTTGGACGGTAGAACACGGTGAAGCTCATCGAACATGGGCAGGATGGAATGGATGCATGGAGAGAAGCATCGAAGAAGCTCACTTGCCTCGACGTGATAAGGCGTCGACCATCGTGTTGAGACGGCCGGGCGAAACTCCACAAAGGAAATCAAAACCCACCACTTGCTCACCCATTGATGCTGAGGTATTGTGGATAATCGCTGATCCAAAAGGAATTTGAGGCTATAATGGTCAGTACGGACGATGAAGGAGCGACCCCAGACGTAAGGTCGCCAGTGCCGTACTGCTTGCACCAATCCGATCAGTTCTCGTTCATAGGCCGCCAGCTTGATATGACGTGCCGCAATGGAACGACTGTAGAAAGCAATGGGTCCCGCACCTTGGTGGAGAACATCTCCAAATCCTGTTCCCGAAGCATCACACTCTATGATGAATGAGTTGTTAAAGTCAGGGAGTTGTAGGACTGGCGCGGAGACGAGGGCTTGCTTGAGAGCCTGAAAAGCATGGCTGGCCTCATCACTCCAGACAAAGGCTTCTTTTCGTAAAAGCCATGTTAAGGGAGCAGCTAGTGCACCAAAATTGACTATGAAACGCCGGTAGTAGCCTGCCAAGCCAAGGAACGCGCGAACTGCTCGTACTGAGGTCGGTGTTGGCCAATTTGCTACTGCCGCCACCTTCTGTTGATCCATAGCAACTCCTTCCGCAGATACAACATGGCCAAGGTACTCCACCGATGATGTACCAAAAGAGCATTTGGAACGTTTGAGAACAAGACTATGCTGGACTAGTGCCTGCAGTACCATGCGAAGATGGCACAGATGCTCTGCCCAGGAGGTGCTGTAAATAAGAATATCATCAAAAAAGACAAGCACAAAACGGCGGAGGAACGGCCCAAGAACATCATTCATCAATGCTTGAAACGTGGCCGGGGCATTGGAAAGGCCAAAGGGTAGAACCAGGAATTCGAAATGTCCATGATGCGTGTGAAATGTTGTCTTGTGTATATCATCGGGGTGCATGCGTACCTGATGGTACCCGGAACGGAGATCCAACTTAGTGAAGAAACGAGCCCCCTTTAATTCATCCAATAGTTCCTCTACCACTGGAATAGGGAACTTATCTTTAATCGTTTTCTCATTCAAAGCACGGTAATCCACACAAAAACGCCATGTATTATCCTTCTTTTTGACCAATAGTACGGGTGATGAGAATGCTGATGTGCTGACCCTAATTATGCCCTGGCGAAGCATTTCAGTGCATTGTGTCTCCAATTCATCTTTCTGTAATTGGGGATAACGGTAGGGTCGTACTGCCACTGCATTGGTGCCATTAACAAGATGAATGCGATGATCATATGCTCGTGAAGGAGGCAGTCATGTGGGTTGCTCAAACACTGCCTTATACTGATCCAATAGTGTCTCCAGAAGATTGGCTGGTTCAGTATTCCAGGCTGCCATGGCGTTGTGCCGAGTTGTGTTGCCCTGTAGCGTGACTTGATGATCGCCATGCCAAAATGTCATAGTGAGGTGCTGAAAATCCCATGTAATGGGGCCCAAGGTCAACAGCCATTGAATACCGAGAACCAGATCGACGCCTGGTATGGGCAAAGCAAAACAGTCCAAGAGAAAACTGGTTGACCCCATCTGTATGGGCACCTGACGACAAACGCCACTGCTCTGAAGTTGCTCTCCATTGGCCACAGCAACGCGAAAGGGCTTAGGTGATGACTCCACTGCGATGCCGCTGCTGGCTGCCACTTCTTCAGCGATAAAATTATGGGTAGATCCTGAATCGACTAGCGCTACCAATTGACGATCACCGAGACGAAACGGAAGCCTCATGGTGCGAGTTGCTTCAATCCCAGTGAGGGCCAAGAGGGAAATAGACAGGGCAGGAGAATCAATGTCACCGGTACTCTGATCCCAAGACTACCTCCATGCAGAACAGCTGGTGACAGACGTGGCCCGGTGCATATTTGTCGTCGCAGTTATAACAGAGACCCTTGAGACGGCGCTCTTCCATCTGGGCTCGTGTCAGTCGTCGAATGAACCATCCCGCTGGTGATGCGGATTCACCCTCCTTGGTGGCGGTGGAGGTGTCGATCTGCTCATCTTGTAGTCGAGACACGCCGGTCTTGGTGTTACTTGTGTTTGTACGTAGCTTTCGATGGCGGCCGGGCTCGCCGAGGTCCGCCGCTCATGAGCTCGAGCCAAACTCATTGCCATCGCCAGGGTCTGGGGAGCATCAAGTCCTACAGCAATAGCGATCTTCTCCTTCAGGCCGGCCACAAACATGTCAATCTTCTGATCTTGGCGCAAGTTGGCACGTGGAAGAAGAGATTCAAATTCCTTTTGATATTGCGCCACCGTTCTGATTGGTAGAGCTGTTTGATCTCCAAAAGGTGATTACGACGGTCGGCGTCTCAAACGTAAGTTGAGACCATCCTGAATTGCTCCCATGTCGGCTCACCGGACTCGTCTTCCTCGTACATACCATCATGGGCCTCTCCTCGGGTGATATGCGCGTCGCGAACTTTCTCTGCTTCGTGGGTCGGCCTTTGAAGAAGAGCGCACAAGTATTGAGCCAAGACAGAGGATCGACACCCCCCTCGTAGATGGGAAACTCCCAGCGATGGTGTTTTGGGGGCCGCCCTCCAGTCCACCGCCTCCTCCAGGCCTCCGCCGCTTGAGACCGCCGCCGCCCTCCCGGACCGTCGCAGCCCCGCTAGGACCGCCGCCGCCCCAATGACCGCCGCTGCCCGCCGCGGAACCACCCGACCGCCGCCCCAGTCCGCCTCCTCCGCCACCAGTTCCGCGCCGTTGCGCCGAAGGTGCCGTTGAAGTTGACGATCGGCGAGCTCGGATCTCGAAGGGGTGGCGCGACGTAAGTAACCTCTCCCGGAGTTTTGTTGGCCAGGGTGTTGTCCATCTCGCCTTCCCCTGTTGCTGTGGTGAAGAGATCATCAAACTTGGCGATACGGGAATCATGCCGGTCCAGTCGCGTATTGATCGTGGTGATGAGTGCAGAGTGACTATCTTGCACCGTGGATAGATCTTCCAGTTTCTTGAGGACATCTCAGTAGCATCGCTTTTGATCGTCAAGTCTTGGGACGCTCACCACCGCCGGACATGATGTCCACAATGATCGGCTCGATACCAAGATGTTACGTGCTCGGCTGCGTAGGTCGTAATGGTGATCAGGGCGTCGAGCAAGGGCCTTTGGTCGGACCTTCGTCGGCGCCGTTGACACAGCGGCCGCACGGCCGGGCCGTGCTGACGCGAAGAGAACAGGTACGAAATAAGATACAACAGAAATACTCTGCTGCTTGCTTTCTTTATTGCTTCGTAGTTGCTCTTATATAGCCAATACATGAATCTAAGTAGACTCGGATACGAATCCGTAACTAATACAAACTCAAACTCTAAACTTAGAAGGTAATGCAAAACAGAGTTATTGACTTATTTGGCTCTAGCCAGCCGACCCAGCTTGTCAGGTGCGGCCACGACGGGTGAAGTATTGGCCAAACCTGACACTACTATTTATGTGGCTTTCAGGCTTGCTCGTCAAAATGTTTTTAAAACCTGGCTTTTAGGTTTAGTCCTCAATATTATCAATGTTATATATCAGGAAACTAATGGCTGATTCAGACTGCTTTATTAATCACATGACATGCACTTGTAATATACTCATTTGCAATGTTTTTTTTCTTTCTTATTTTCCCTTTTTATCTGAGATTTACCTATTTTTCAATGTCTTTTTGTCAATTGTGAAACCTTTATTATTTTGCCCAAGAACACTAGGAGATAACCTACCCAACAAAAAATTGCTTTATTTGTCTTTTTTACACTCTTTGTTAGGTCTTGTTTATCGTAACTGCTTGAGTTTGCAAACTGCTGTCATGCATTGCAGAGACAGGATATTCTTAACACCTTTTTAATAAGATTGAAATTTTAAGAGTCGTTTTACAGGGTATGTCTCACATGATTTGCTCTTGGATGTACACATTTGACTTTGTTTTCACCAATGCAAATTTCAATATGGGAAAACAGACATAAATGGATTTATTGGCACTCTCCAATATTCATGTATTGCTGCAGTTGTTCGTTTGTTTACCATCTGGACCACACAATACTAGCTCCTTTGATGGTCACATGGCAAAAATTTGGTGGAAAAGTGAGAGGTCAAGTGCACACTACCGTCACTACGTCACATTTTTTTTTGCCAACAGCACATGTTAACAAATTTCTTGGCAAAACTGTGCATATAGGATATAGTATACGAAGTTAGCATCTTGCATGAGAATTGTTTAACAAGTTAGCATCTTGCATGAGAATTGTTTAACAATACGTTAATTCACAATATGTTATATTTGTATGTATTAGCAAATGGACACTAGAAAGGAGCTCATTAGGAGATTTATGATTGAGGAAGAAGAGGATAACGATGAGTTGTTTCTTGAGTTGGTTCTTACTTTGTTTTCGTGCCTTTATGATGAAAAAAGACCAGCCCACACATCATCACTTACCGACGCTAAAAAAGTTAAGGAGATCTTAGAAGGCCATAAGAGTTGGTGTATGGTTGAGTTTCGGATGGAGCTAGAGATATTCAAGGCTACATCAATTTTTTTTTAAAGTGGAGGGTTTGTTACATGACACAAGGGGAGTTACTGTTGAGGAGCAGCTAGAAATGTCTATGTACATAATCTCTCACAATGCTAGCAACCAAAAGCTTCAAAAAAACATTTCAACATAGCGCCGAAACAATTCATAGGAAAATAAAGGAAGTCTTTGAGATAATTCCTGCTCTAACTCGTAGATTTGTCAAGCTCCCAAGTTCGAATCAAACTCACATGAAGATTATATCGGATCCACGGTTTTGGCCTTATTTTCAAGTAAACTCATACATAGTAGACACCTAACTTTTCCCAAAATCCATGGTCAGATTGGAACAGGACTCACAACATGCTAAACAACGCTTCGTATATAGATTTGTATGTCAGGCCTCAAACTAATTTATTTTACTTAGATCTAAGTGGTGGTTGTTGTATGCAAAAAAATGGTTAGTCAAAAATTATTACTCTCTTGTTAGATGATAGATCATATATCAGCATGCTGCAGGAGAGGTGGAAAATTTACATTAATTTTGTCCCTTTAGTTCAACTTCATGACTTCAAAATGTAGTTTGTTTCACCTACATGCTTTCACTTAAGAATTTAATCTAACAGGTAACATCAGGACAAGACTGATGCTGACTGGAACACACTATGGATTGCTAACCAGTTCGTCTGTAGTTTTGTGAAATGGTACAACTTGAACCACTTCTGAGTGTCATGTGTTATCTCTGATTGCTAATCTTTGAGCATGAATGATCGGACTAAGCTGTTTATAGCACAGTTATTGGATTGAATACACATTTCTAAGCTATTACCTGTCTAGCATGATTCATACTCGTGCAATATTTCTGAACTGAAACATGATCATTCTTTGCTTCCACCAGAATCACTACACTGAAGAATCAGTTGAGGGAATAGCTTGATGGAGCTCAATGTAAAACTCAGGTTCTTGAAATCGATCATAGGAGTGGATTGAATGACTCATAGGTGATTTATCAGGATTTTTGTTGTTGTTTATACAGTTGTACATGCTATCTATCATTCAGTTTAACAATCCACTCCATGCTAGATAGTTGAGATGTGTGCCCCATCTTCTACTTTTTTGCGAGCAAACCACATCTTTGTGCATGGGGAGACTTGGATATTTGCCACTCCTCAATTGAGGAGTGGCAAATATCCAATTATTCCTTGTGCATGCGCTACATGTGCAGATAATGCCTGTTCCATCTAAACTCGTCTTCCTGTATATGCAGAATTGCTGATATTCCTAACCTGTTGTGATTTTTTAGATCTATTTATGTGGACTCTCAGATTATGTCATGATATATGTTTTCATTTGCAATATGAAAACAAGCGTATATTAGTTGGTATCGCCTTATAATGGTTACGTGGAATTGGGGAGAAATGCTACTCTATGGCTCGCTATGATTAATTGTGATACTATGGTAACAGCCACAACATTTGATTTTTTTTTAATGTAGGGATTTTTATCCCTATGGCTTCCAAATGGTGGTAGAGAATATTTCTCTTAGGCCTAGTTTAGGAAACCCGTTCCCAGACGGGATCCCAGTGGATGGGTCAGGATTTTGGCCTAAAATCCCGGCCCATCCACAGGGATCCCGGTCGGGAATTGGCTTCCCAAACTAGACTTTAAGGAGATGTTTTCCTAGGGGCTCGAGAGGATTTCATGTGCCTTCAAAATCCCTCTAGAGGTAAATATTCCCTGGGTTTTCCTTCCCTGTCATCCAAACAATCCATGACGCCGTGGCCGGAGCTCCGCCAGGAAGTGTGGTGGGGAAAAGTTTTTTTTTGTAAAAATGGCTCCGCTCTTTTTCTGACAATTTGGACCATGAAACATTGATTGAACGGTTGTGGAGGGGACTATTTTCAGATTGCGATTTTTTAGCGTGATACAAATCAGGGGCAAAATTGATGGCATCGAGTAATAATGGGAATCCTTTTGAAAAACTAACATCCACTAAATCTAAGCCGCCTAGATGGATCGGACAACAACTGAAGGCTTGAGGTGATATCCACCAAGATCCTCTAGCACAGGCAACAAATTTTGAAAGTTTGGATAAGTCTAACTATGGCCAAAAGTTTGTTTGAAAAGACATAGCTTCTACGATGCCTGACAGCAATCGGACCACACTAGAGTTCTACTGCTTGTCGCTAGTGAGCCTGAATAGTCGCTCATCCCACCTGAGAGACCACTCCACCCTTCAGACTTAGGAGTGCATTTCCGATTTCATTATTACTTATCGTCATAAGCATTGCATAAAGAAGAAGAAAAAGAACTACTCCTTTTATTGCATACATTACATCATGTAAGATATAAGAGATACAACCATTACTGTAAATAATACACGTCCGGCGGGAAAAAAGATTACATCTTAGCATGAAAATGGCAGCTGCAGTTGTCAATCTTCCCAGCTGCTAGCCATACATTTTTCCACATGAAAATGTAGTGGGTTATTTCACACTCTATCCAACCATTACTTGAGCTTTTCCCACACATATTAGAATATGTTTCAGTCATCTTCCTCTGAGATCACAACCAAGTCGGAGGAGAAATGGCAAGACTCCACTGCAAGCATCTGCTCGTCATCACAAAAGAATGGCCTGGAAGGCACCTGTAGGCCATCGACGCCAGCTTCTAGCATCTCTATGACCTCGCTCATCGTTGGCCGATCGTGAGACTTCATCTGAATGCAACAAAGCCCAACAATGCACAGCTTCCTCTCCAACTCGTGCATATCAGCAGCAGCAACTGATATCTCGCCCACTTCTTGCTGCTCAATTAGCCGGTCATACACCCACGACGGGTAGTATGCCTGGCTTGAGTTCGTTGCATTTTGATTTGCGTTCCTTCGTCCTCCAGCCATCTCCAGCAGCAGCATTCCAAAGCTGTAAACATCGGATTTGCTTGAGATGACGCCAAAGCTACGAGATATCATCTCGGGAGCTATGTACCCAACAGTTCCCCGTATGGCGCTCGTTGGCACAAAGCTCTTGTCCCTTGGGTACAGTTTGGCGAGGCCAAAGTCAGCAACTTTTGGGACAAAATTGCTATCGAGAAGGATATTATGCGGCTTGATGTCAAAGTGTAGTATCTGCATATCACAACCCCGATGCAGGTAGTTGATCCCTCTGGCAATGCCCAGAGCAATCTCATTGAGCTTGTCCCAGGAGAAACTTCTCTCGGATGAGAAGATGTACTTGTCGAGAGAACCACGGGGCATGTACTCGTATACCAGCGCCGTCCTCATCTCCTCCGAGCAGAACCCCATAAGACGCACCACATTGACGTGGTGGATCCTACCGACGGTGGCGACCTCACTGATGAATTCCTCTCCGTTGCATTTGGAGTTGCCCAGCATCTTGACGGGGACATGGACATCGCCAGGGAGTAGCACACCCTTGTAGACGGAGCCGTATCCTCCCTGACCCAGCTTCTCTCTGAAATGGCCTGTGATTGCAAGGAGGTCCGTGTAGGCGTACCTCGTCGGGCCGTGCATTTGCTGCATCCGGAGGAACTTCTCGACCGCATCGATTGTTATCCTTGTTTTCCAGTACTTGTGGGCAAGGAAGATCAGTACCGCGAGCGGCGCCAACACGAACCGGCGTAGTATTGCGTACAAACAAGGTTACATATATGGAATGGCAAGTGAGAATATGTAAATACAATACGATGATGTAGAATGCACAGTTCTAAAGTACCTCCAATCCACTTCATAATCGACGAGCCAAATAATATTATAACAAGAATGACACCGTAGAAGTATCTGTATGCCATAGACATACCAGGTTTTACAAGTCCACGACTTACGCATTCCCAGAAATCCTCGTCAATAACAAGAATGTCCAAAATCCAAACCTTGATGCCTGAATTAGACGTTGGGTTTTGACGCAAGTCGCTGCAAGACCATGCCGTGGTACAGAAAAAGGGATTAGAGATGAGAACCAACGCTTTTGAGATGAGACAGTCAAGCACGATAGGCGATAATCGAACTCACCTAGTCGACTCAGCCAGGCATTCTTTTATTGTGTGACTGAAAGGAACTCGAACGGAGAATCCGTTCCTCATGGACTTTGCAACATCTGCATAGCTCAAGTTTTCAAAATATGCGTAGCTTAAGCTTGTATTCCACATAGTCATGGCCAGGTACTCCATATAATAAGAGCCTCCGCCAGTCAACACATAGACGAAAGAACTGTTGGTGCTCAGGCAAGCGACAGGCCTGTACATACCATTGTTCTTTACTCGCTGAGAACAGTTCACAAAGCTAGCCCACAAATATGCAACAGGTTCCAACTCGAATTCGATACTATGCCATGAGCCTCGGTAGAACTTGTACTCATAAGGAGGCTGACTCCACCGAGGAAGAGGGCAACTGTTGTTGTACAAATCCAGGTCGCCGTCGACGACCCGAAAGGTTGAGCCACTCTGGTCGATGCTTTCCACATTGTATTTCGCATCGCCGATGCGTATTGTAGCCTTGCTGTAACCGCAAACCAGCTCGTGAGATTGAGAACCGCACCCAGGTGGATCGCCTGGCCGACGAAATGGGGACGATACGTTTGTAAGAGGGCCGCACGAGAAAGAAGGGCAGTCATGCCGATGATGTCGCCCTTGAACGCGACCTGGTACAAGAAGTGCAAGCACAGACAAGATAGTTAAGGTTTGCAGGGCAGTAGAACCATGAAATGCACCAGGCGTCGCCATGGTAGATTGTCCTGTTCGCAAAATAAGACGGATCAAGGGCACGACAAGGGCTCTACATGGTTGTGAAAAGACTTGTTCTTACAAACTGGCTATACATTTTTTTGAACTTAACCAATGGCTCTACATGGTTGTGACGACTGGATGACTTGACCAATTCTGTCTTTTTTTTAGACCAGAGACCAAAAGGCCCGCCTTGATTGCAAGCAGAATAACAGGTTCTTACAAACTGGAGATACCACTTTAGTCTAATTCTGTCTTAATCACAGTAATGTACAATTCATGTCATGCCCGCAAATTAAAACGGACAGCAATTCACTCACCAGTAAACCAATAACTGAAAGCATTTCCGTAGATTTTTCTTTTGAAGAATAGCATTTCCACAGGTTGCCGACGAAGACTGGACTGCAACCATACACTCATTTCAAACAAGCACTTATTTCAAAGCAATAGAAAATGGCAGAAGTTGACGCGAACGGTCTAAACAGTTATAGCAAATAGTATCCCGATATTTTTTTATACTCACGGCCTTCTCTTCGTCCACCTTCATCGCCATTACATTACATGGACTTGCCTAAATTTCACCCACCTTCCATCTTTTGGTGCACCTGGCTATATGCTGCTATGTCCACACATATGTTTTGCTAGGATATATAGCAACACATGTGATAAGCGATGTTATTGCTTATGTTGCTATGATAGTTGTACTAGAATACAAACTAGGTGTTGTTATACAAAAGAAAAGATGCTACAAAGTAGCAATATATTTTTTATATATAACAACACATGTTTTCATGACATATCTAACATATGTTAGAAATACATAATTGGTCTATTGCAGCACAATTAAGTATACATGTAAATTATGGTTTATTTATTTGCTACATATATATACAAAATATAATTGTCACGAATAATTTTTATTTGATAATTAAGCAATTCATATTAGAGGATATATAATACAATTCAACACGAGCAACAATAAAAAGATAGATTGCATTGCATTAATTAATGAAATAAATACAAGTAATGTACATCATTCCACATAGAACAAAAATACAACTCATTTGTTGAGAACAATAGTAATATTTTAGTCCTAACATATGAAATTGTACTACTACTAATACTAGTACTACTACCACTATCTTGTGAAATTCCTTGCTTTTTGATCCCTTGATGAGGTAAACATTCAAATACAACAATTCAACCATTGATCTTTTCAACCTGCAAGAATAACAAGAAAATTGCATGAATGTAAATATACAGGACGTGTGACACCAAAATCGAATCAAGCTCAAATTAACATACACAAATTGAAGGCCAAGCAATCAATTTTCCTTCGGTTTGGCCAATTGTCTTGTAGTTCGCCCATAGCCTTACCAACACCTCATGTTCTTCGATAGGATAATTAACACGCACTTTCCAAAATTTGTTACCTAACTTGAAACCACTAACTTCTGCATCTGGATCACTACTCAAGAATGTAGCAAATGCCACATTCTCTTTGTTTGGATATCTGTTGGCAGACAAGTAGTACAGTGGTACCAAACTGCATTGGAATTTAATAGTCATTAGAAGTAAAACGTGAATTAGATCTACCATAATTTAGAAGGAACATTTTTATGATTCTTATGTACCATCATTGCTGAAGCAGAAGAGCAGATTGATATGATCGAATCAATGGCTAAAATATCACAGATTCAAAATATATAAACACTAACTACAAGTATGTAGTTAAATACTTACAATAGCTCAGAGGGTATCCACAAAATAGTACTAGTTCAGTTATCTGTTGAAAGGAAGATGACTGTTCCCATTGTACAAACATCTAACAAACTGAATCACACACCAACTTCTGCATCTGGATCACTACTCAAGTAAAAAAGGGATTTAAAAGTAGCAGTTAGTCCTTGACAAAAAGAGGGAAAATTGTGCACAAGGATGAGAGAACGGAATCTTACACATTTTTCTTGGCTTGAATTGATATAGGTTGTGAATACAGATTTCCACAAGTTTGTAGAGAACAAACTTCGAATCAGCATAAAACTCACATGGATGTAGCAATCATCGATTTGATAGTTCCCCAGAATCACATCTAATAACACAGAAGGTATAAGAGCCAATGACGCATGAATATGACTCAGGAGGAAACCTCGGTTTATACATGTTACAGAACATTCAACCATCATTTTTTTACTATTGAGTTATACGCCTATATCTAACTATCATAGTGTCAAATAAAAAAATAGTACATTGTGCAAAGTCTAATCAACCAAATTCATTTGGAATTACAGATGATACAATCCATTTTTACACACTACTACAGAATCGACCTTTCCTACCGCCCATCAAGATCGATAGTACTTAACCGGGACTGCTAGTTAGAACAGTCCCGGTTCAACGGCTGTGGCTGCGGGGATATTAGTACCGTTCAAGACACCAACCGCATCGATGGTTCATCGATGCATCGGTTCGTGTAACTAACCGGTACTATTTAGCTGGAGTTCACTAGTACCGGTTCGTGACATGAACCGGCATCGATAGATCACATCGCATCGGTTTGTGCCTTCAACCGATCGATGTCCCAATTTAAACTTCTTCCTCCTCCCGCTCTGCCAGACCAGATCATTTCATCGCTGAAAAGAACAAAGGAGCTTCGCCAAGAGCTTCAAGGAGGAGGTGCTGCCCAAAATTTCAAAATTTTGGTCATTTTACTCACAACCAAGGTAACTAAGGTTAGTAACATCATTCCTCACATCATTTGGTGTTAAATGGAGCCTCTTTTTGCTTGAATTATGAAAAAAATTGATCTTTTCCCATGATTGATGAAAGATTATGAATGTAGAGATCTAGCTTGATCTTTTCAAATAGGATACAAAAACTTGTTGTGTAAGCTTAGAATTTGCTTGGATCATAATGTAGCTCGCATTTAATGTGTGGATCTAGCTTAAATTTAGGTTTTAGTTCCATCGATCGATGAAGGATGAGGTTTGGTTGCACGAGTTGGGGAGAATGGTGCATGGAAATCATAGAGTTTGGGATCTTCAAATGACAATGGTTATGTGGAAAAGAAGAAATTTAAATTCATTTGCTAATTAAAATAATATCGAAATATGAATGGCTTTATAGAAAATATAAAATGAGTTCAATATTCGAGAAAAGTTTTAAAAAATACTTTGGAATATTTTAAACTTAGAAAATTACTTCTAGTATAATTTTGGTTTTAATTTCCATCAAGAAATTATTTTTGAAAACATCATTAATTAAGTGCTAGAGATTTAGAAAAAATAAAAATAAATGATTGAATAATAATTTGGAAATTTTTAGGTGTTACAATTTCAACAGAATTTGCAAAACAAAGTCATCGTGAATTTTGTTCGTAATTTTGAATCCGCACTGACGACCAATTCTTTTT
Source organism: Guadua angustifolia (assembly GCA_036346375.1). NCBI lineage: Eukaryota > Viridiplantae > Streptophyta > Magnoliopsida > Poales > Poaceae > Guadua > Guadua angustifolia. The sequence goes on along the minus strand of CM070500.1, from coordinate 90,205,358 downwards.
GTAGGTTGCAAAAACTTGTTGTGTGAGTTTATATTTTGCTTGGATTATTATTTAGCTCGGATTGAAGGTGTGGATCTAGCTAATATTTAGGTTTTGGTTCAACAATTCATTATCGGAAAATAAGCTAACAGTTATCTTGATGTAACATAATGTAGATGGACCGGCGATGGATGTACATGGATCGACGCTCCCCGGAGTTCTTGCAGGGTTTGCAAGATTTTCTTCGTGCGGCCGATGCACACACGACGTCGGGCTACATATGTTGTCCATGCATAAACTGCAAGAATGAGAAGGAGTGGCCAAAATCCAGCCACCTTCACTTTCATTTGCTCACAAGAGGTTTCATGTCAAACTATACCTGCTGGACCAAGCACGGTGAAGAAGAGATTATACAGGAAGACGGTGAAGAAGAAGAGGCGGACAACAATATCCCGGACACTGGTCAACACGGTTCTTTCGAAGATACATTGGGGGAGTGTGGTGATGATGACCTAGACCAGATGCTGCGTGATGGAGAGGGAGAATACATCGATGAAAGACATTACGAAAAGTTCCAGCGCCTATGTCGACAGGGCCATAAAAAGTTGCGTACCACACTAGAACTGATGCAATGGAAGGCGACCAATGGATTGTCTGATAAGGGATTCGACGAGTTGTTATGCCTCATAAAGAAGTTACTTCCAGAGAGGAACACACTGCCCGAAACTACGTACGATGCCAAACAAGTTATCCGCCTTTGGGGTTGGAGGTACGAAGATACATGCATGTCGTAATGATTGTATCCTTTATCGCAATGAGTATGAGGATTCTAAGCTTGTCCGGTGCAAAACTTCGTATAAGACCAAAGTTATGACCTGTGAGGTAGAGGGGCAAAGAAGAAGAAGAGACCTCTGCTAAGGTGGTGTGGTATTTCCTATAATCCCCGGTTGAAGCGTTTATTTGCGAACAAAGCACATGCCCGATGATGCTTGGCACAAGGAAGACCGTAAGACGATTTGAAGGCTAAGGCACCTTGCTTGATGGCTCCCAAAGGAGGAAAGTCGATAGAACATACCCGGACTTTGCTTAGGATGCAAGGAACATAAGGTTTGGGTTGAGTACGGACGATGAACCCGTTCGGCGATATGAGCAGAGATACAAAGACTTGGCCCGTGACTCTATGTATCTACAACCTTCCTCCTTGGTCGTGTATGAAGCGGAAGTACATTATGATGCCATTGCTTATCCAAGGCCGAAGCAACCTGAAACGACATTGATGTGTACCTCAAACCGTTGGTTGAAGATCTGTTAACACTGTGGAACGATGGTGTACGGTATGGGATGAGTACAAAAGAGAGCACTTCACTCTCGTGCATTGCTATTCGTAACCATCAACGATCGCCTGCACTTGGTAATCTATCGGGCCTATCTATCAAAGGATATAAAGCCCGCATCCATTGCTAGAGGATACGGACAGCAAGTACCTAAAAACTCTCGAAAGGTTGTGTACATGGGCCACCGTAGGTTCCTCCATATGAAGGACCCATTCATGAGGAAGGGTGAGAATTTTGATGGGACGTAAGAGAACGTAAGAAGCCCATGCATCGCAGATGGGACACTTGTATTTTCTTTGTAAAGGATCTGAAAGTAGTATTTGGAAAAGGTCATGGTAGCAAACCTCATCACGGTGAACAAGGTCACACGAAGGCCATTTGGAAGAAGAAGTCCATATTTTGGGACTTACCTTCATCGAAAGACTTAGAGGTCCGCCACTCATCGGACTTCATGCATATCACGAAGAATGTCTGCGTGAACCTACTAGGTTTCCTAGATATGTACAGAAGTCAAAAGATACACTTCAAGCACGAAAGGACCTACAACTATTGGGACTCGTGAACGACCTACATCCGAAAAAGAGAGAGAAAGGACAACATTACCTCCACCCCATGAGCTACACTCGAGCAAGGAAGAGAAAAAACATGATTAAGTTCTTGAACAAAGGTGAAGGTCCTTCGGATACTCCTAACATAAGGAGACTCATAAACATGAAAGAGAATAAAATTGTACACATAAAATCCCATGATTGTCATGTGTTGATGACACTGATTGCTCCCAAGGCGGTGCGAGGTATTCTCGCCAGATTGGGTACGAGGGACAATCATAAAGTCGTGTTCGTTCTTCAACGCGGTGTCGCAGAAGGTCATCGAGCGAATAAGGTATCTAGTCCGCATGATGACATGGTCAATAGTCCGGTTAGCCTTGAGATGATCTTCCCTCCATCCTTCTTTGATATTATGGTCCATCTCATGGTCCACATTGTTAAAGAGATAGAAATTCTCGGACTGTGTTCCTCCACAATATGTTCTCTTTCGAGAGGTACATGGGTATCCTAAAGAAGTATGTTCAGAATCGGTCTCGCCTGTATAAGTGCATTCTTGCAGGTGTCAAGACAGAGGAGGTGATCGAGTTTTGTGTTAGTTACATTGATGATCTGAATCCGATTGGCCCCTCAGATCACGCCATGAGGGAGGCTACGGGAAAAGGGACTTTAGGGAGAAAAGAATCCTATAGCGACGATCTACTTGCATTTAAACAAGCACATTTCACGGTATTGAAACAAGCAATTGTAGTGGCTCCGTATATCTATGATCACGAAATGAGTCTACGCGCCCAATACCCAGAGAAGTCAGATAAGTGGATCGCAGTGGAGCAAATGGATCATTTCGGCTTGGTTACAAAAGCAATCATTGGGCAAGCGCATGATTTATGAACAATTGAAACTCTTGGCTCGAGGACCGCCCACAACAATCATATCATTTCAAGGGTATGAGATAAATGGGTACACATTTTACACGACAACCCAGATAACAAGAGTACCAACCAAAACAAAGGGCGTCCGTCAGATAGATGCCTTGGACAAAATGGAAAGATGGACACCTACTATGGTTTCATAGAGGAGATTTGGGAGCCGAGTACGGGCCATTAAAATTCCCTCTGCTTGGTGCCAATGGGTCAAACCGACACGGTAGTGGATATCGATAAGTACGGTATGACAATCTGTGGACCTCAAGCAAGTGGCCTATAGGGACGAACTGCTCGTGCTTTCGCTAATGATGTGACACATGTATTCTATGTGATGGACATGGACAAAGAAACCGAAAAAAGGTAAGAGAAGACTAGCGAGAGCGATCGCCAAGGCGCCACGTGGTTCTTCCGGTAAAAGAAGGATTGTCGGAGTTGAGGGCGCCACGGACGAAGAAGAGTATAATCGATTCGACGAGCTTGCCTCCTTTCACGGTGGGCGAGACATTAGTGTCCCGAATGATACAGAGGAATTTCCCTACGTCGCCGCGATCATAATGAAGGATCACTTGTAAAAGCAAAGTATGTTAGCAAATAAGGATTGCTTTGCTTTCTTTTGGTGTAATAGACTACTAACATACTAGCTTCTCATTCTTCTACTGGTTCTCCTGTTGTTCAGATTTTCTGCTCAAATTGTACTAATATTGTTCAAAGTCCTCTGTACTAATATAACAAGGTGACAATTTGCAATGGAATTATAAGAGTGCAAAATTACTTTATTTCTTACAATTTTCTATAATGTTAATTTATATTAGATGGTTCAAAAAATTTTGTAAAGACTATCTAAATTTTAATTTATATTAGATTGTTGAAAAATAATTTTTAAAAATGCTTTTACCACTTTAGATTCATTTAGCCTTTTTTAAATTCTTCGTTTAACTAATTCTTTTTGTTTCTTTTTTTATTTGTTGTTTAACGATTGTTTTATTAAATGATTTTAACCTTCTTTTTTAATTAAGCATTTAACGAATTCTTTTTGGTTTCTTTTTTTTATTTGTTTTTAATTGTTTCATTAAATTTTTAACCTTTTTTTAATTTCTTTTTAATGAATTCTTTTTATTTCTTTTTTTATTTGTTGTTTAACGATTGTTTCATTAAAATCAACAAATAGATTTTAATGAAACAATCGTTAAACAACAAATAAAAAAAGAAATAAAAAGAATTCTAAACAAGAAATTAAAAAAAGAAGGTTAAAATTCATTTAATGAAACAATCTTAAACAACAAATAAAAAAAGAAATAAAAAGAATTCAAGTAAAGAGTAAATTAAAAAAAAGAAGGTTAAAATTCATTTAATGAAACAATCCTTAAACAACAAATAAAAAAAATAAAAAAGAATTCGTTAAACAGTAAATTAAAAAAAAGAAGGGCTAGTCATTTAATGAAACAATCGTTAAACAACAAATAAAAAAAAGAAAAAAAAAGAAGGGCTAGAGGGCGCGAGCGGGGCTCGAACCCGAGACCTCACGGCCGGGAAAGCCCACGCTCAAGCGCCTCGTGCTAGCCAAGGGGGAGGGAGATTTCTTATCGAGTAGTAAGAGCGCAAAATTATTTTGAGTGTTATAAACTCTTCACATCAGTACCGGTTGATGTCTTCAACCGGGACTGATAGTGCCTAGGGCTCCCCGATGCTGACACATCAGTCTCGGTTGGTGTATCCAACCGGTACTGATGTGAGACAAATAAAAAAAAGCAAAAAATAATTCGTTAAACAGTAAATTAAAAAAAAGAAGGGCTAGTCATTTAATGAAACAATCGTTAAACAACAAATAAAAAAAAAAAAAAAAAAGGCTAGAGGGCGCGAGCGGGGCTCGAACCCGAGACCTCACGGCCGGGAAAGCCCGCGCTCAAGCGCCTCGTGCTAGCCAAGGGGGAGGGAGATTTCTTATCGAGTAGTAAGGGCGCAAAATTATTTTGAGTGTTATAAACTCTTCACATCAATACCGGTTGATGTCTTCAACCGGGACTGATAGTGCCTAGGGCTCCCCGAGGCTGACACATCAGTCCCGGTTGGTGTATCCAACCGGGACTGATGTGTGCACCTATAAATCCCTCCCGTCGCCTCCTCTTCCCCAATTTTTGCTACTCCGCCATTGTTCCCCAATCTCCTCCTCCTCCCTTTCTTGCAAAGACCTCGACGACCTCCTCACCTCCAACGACCCTTGCCGCCGTCCTCCTTCGCCTCGACGACCCCACCGCCGCCGTCCTCGCCTCACATGAAAGCCACTATCGTCCTCGCCTCCAGCGACCCCACCCGCGGCCTCAACGACTTATCGCGCGCCTCCGATTTAACTCGCCGCCGTCTTCCTCGCCTCGGGACGATCTCGCCTCCGTCTTCCTCACTTACTAGAGAGCCTCCGTCTTGTATGAGCAAGAGCGATGAAGTTAACCTAGGTTTAAGTGGTAAAGCCATTCGATTGATTCGGATGGAGGGAGTATGTAGTTGAAAGATTGAAATATTTTCTCGATATCTGATTTGATCCTTCTTGTGGATTGATTCGGACCGTGGATTGATTCGGACCGGAGGAGTATCGCTTATTGGTGTGCTCTGTGATGATTATGGGTTGTTTAATGAGTATGATAATTAATCTGTGAGTTAGGCCTTAGACTGTTAGTCTTGCATGTTAGTTTATCACTTGAATGCTGATCTGAATTGAAATCTGAACTTAAAACATTCTCGCTTTCTCTGTGATTGATCTTCTGTCAGTAGCTTGCAAAGGGGCCAGTCTACAAGACTTGGGGACCTTGCAAGAGTGGGATTATTGTTCGATGAAGATTGGGTTTAGCAAGACCATTTGTGACAACAACAATCTTTAACTGATATTTACTTGAGTAGTTAATTTGTTAACTTGTCAATTCTAATATATGTATCCCGTGTGAATCTTGTTCTGGTATGCTTTAGATCTTGCTGCTGTAAGTTCTGGAATCACCTTATTGCTATCAGTATTCTCTAATTTCGCTATCTGTTAAAGTGTTGAAATATTGTTTATTTTCAATATGGTTGTCACAAATTGGTCAATGATTTTTGTCCCTTGTGACGAGGACGGTCTTTAAGGCAACCCGTTATCTGAGAACAATACAAATTAACAACTTGAGCACTATGCTAGTTGTGATGTCCCTTATACTTGTCATTGTTAGGCAATGCTACAAATACTTGTTCATGAGTTTGTATACTTTGATATTAGATCATATCTTTGTTCAGGATTTATGCTCAAATGAATATGTATCATGTGTATTATTCTAATTATTCTATTTTTATTGATCAGTTTCTATGTATATGTGAGATTTCTATGTATGTGTGAGATTTCTATGTATATGTGAAGTTTGAAATGTATATGTATCATGTCAAATGAATATGTATCATGTGAATTATTCTAATTTCTGGTGAATTATCTTTCACCTGCTGCAATGCTTGGTTAGATCATTTTGTTGTTGGCTATAACATGTGAATTTGTATTGTTTACCCATACCTTAGTCTGTTTCATTGTCCAGTAAGCTATTGTCCCTCTCAGATACTTTGATATTAGATCATATCTTTGTTCAAGATTTATGCTTAAATGACATTGTTATCTCATGGTCATTTATTTTGCTTGGAATGATTATCTTGATAAATTTGCTAATACCGCAATACTTACAAATCCTAGAAATTCTCACAAAATACTCATTACTGTGCATGCTTAGGAAGGTAAGGGTTTGAGGCCTAACTTGCTAAATTAATTGTCTAGCCGATTTGTGATTGGATTGAAGATCTAATCTTCAATTTTTCACCCAAAAATCTGAGAGCACAAGTTATCAACCAAATCGGTTTACAGAGACATGATTCAGAGAGCAATTGACATTAGTATCATGTTGTTATTGATCGCTTCTATGTATATGTATCATGTGAATTATTTTAATTTCTCGTGAATTTTGAAATTTCTATTTTATTGATCGGCTTCTATGTATATGTGAGATTTCTATGTTTGTGTGAGATTTCTATGTATATGCTAAGTTTGAAATGTATATGTATCATGTCAAATGAATATGTATCATGTGAATTATTTTAATTTCTTGTGAATTTTGAAATTTCTATTTTTATTGATCAGTTTCTATGTATATGTGAGATTTCTATGTATGTGTGAGATTTCTATGTATATGTGTATGTATAAAATTGTAGGTTCAGATTCATTATATTCCGAGAGTTATAAAAAAGAGAAAATTCTGACAAGTTTAAGCTCTTTAAACTTGTCAGAATTTTCTCTTTTTTGTAACTCTTGGTATATAAAGAATATATTTGCTTAATAAAAAATAATGAATCATTCTTATTGCACACTAAAATGATTTTAAAAAAGCCCTGCAAGTTCAAGAAGCATGGATGTGACGAGAGCGTCCAGACACAGAGAGAAGCCATGAGGAGGCGAGGCTCGCTTTGAAATGGACTTAGTTCTTTGATTCTTGGCTCACCTATCGGTCCGAGGTAAGTACTCCAGATCAATGAAGAAGAGGAGCGGAGGAAGCCTATGGACAAGGGTTCAAGAAGACAAAGAACCAAGTCCATTTCAAAGCGAGCCCGCCTATCTTGTCTTAAGAGGTAAGTACTCGAGATCAATGAAGAAGAGGAGCGGAGGAAGCCTATGGACAATGGTTCGCCAAAGAAGACAAAGAACTAAGTCCATTTCAAAGCGAGCTTTGCCTCCTCATGGCTTCGCTCTCGATGTCTGACGCCTCGTCACATCCATGCTTCTTGAACTTGCAGGGGCTTTTTTTAAAATCATTTTAGTGTGCAATAAGAATGATTCATTATTTTTTATTAAGCAAATATATTCTTAAGAATATAAGAGAATTTTTTCATATTATTTTTTCATTTCGAGATGTATATGTATCATATGAATTTTTTCTAATGTATAAGTATCATTTTAAAGTTACATGTGCACGTGTTTGTAGCATGAGGTCACAACATCACTTGATTTCCTCTCAACTCTAGCAAAATTACCATCGTATAAGTATACTTGTCGATAGTATTTGGCCGATTTACATTCGAACATCTTCGCGTCATGCCCATCCTCTCTACCGCTCTTCCCCACCGCTTTTAGAGTAGTACCATCACTTTACATGAAATGTGATCTATGTTCGTTAATTTTCGCTGCTTCTTCTAGCCAAAGAAACGACGATGGATGAAGAAGAATTTATGAGAAGTTTGATTATGGGAGGTGATGATCATGAGACGGCGGAGCTGCAGACCCGCCTCATGGCCATGCGAGGCCAATGAGGTCAGCAGAGCACGATGAGGTCAGCAGAGCACGATGAGGCCGGCGAGGTAACAATCACCACGCTCATGATTGTCGGTTCCACTACCATGCTAAGCCAACATCCTCGACCTGTTCATGATTGTACCATGCTTTCAGATCGGTCAACCAGCAGGCAATCACGTCGGCGGGTCCAAGCAAGAAGAAGAAGGCAAGACATGTTATCACCGGTCGCCGAGACACCACCCTCTTGCACCCTCGGGGCGCTTGGGCTGTTCAATTCGGTATCTGGCGCCCACGTTAGGGACCACGTGGCAATTAGCATAGCAAAATGGGATCAGTCCTCAAGATACTGAAGAACATGCTTTGGAACGATGTGAAGGAGACATTCACCTTCCCCAAGGGACCGAAGAGAAGGTGAAGAGTTACACTCTCAAGAAGATGGCGGTCGATTCCGACTTATAAAAAGAAGTCAACACGAGTATATCAAGAAGAATCGAACGCCCGACTTCAACAAGCACCCAAAGTTGCAAGATCATTGGGATGCATTTGTGAAATACAAGACTTGAGACGAAGGTCAAAGTTTGAGTGAGAAGAATAAGTCAATGCATGAAGAAGAATTATCACCACCGACTCGGCCCGGTGGTTACCGCCATGCAATACCAAAATGGGAGAAGAGGGAACAGACACGCTAGCGAAGGGTATCGCACCGCAACAACGGATTGGCCTGACAGAGCAAAGCATTGTTTCTATGCTCACGGCGGCGCCTTTGATAATAACGCAATGCTTTGTGTTTGGGGAGGTGCTAAGAGATGTGGCGAAAGGCTTGTACGATCCATCGAGGAGACTTCCTGGTAGCTTTGTGCCAAACAGGAGAACGACGCAGCTAACAAGGGCCTTGCAAAATCCAGAGCACCTCAGACGACACGAGGCGTCGGCGTTGTCCCGTGGAAGGTTGGTTTCGCCAGACGCCGAGACCTATAGGAGTCGGGCGAGAGCAAGGCTCGACAGACACAACAACTTAGTGCGCTTGAAGAACGCTGAATCAAACAAATGAGAGAATGCAAGAAGAGATCCAAGAGAGGTGCAGCTAGCCTTGAGCCAACAACATGAGACGGGCCAAGAACCTCCAAGTAATCCAGACATCATTAGTTCCTCCGGCAGCGGCAAACTAGGCTCGGGTAATTTGGCGATGACTTGGACAAGTATCCTGAGACGACATCGACAAAAAGACACCTTGTGAGCTGCATATCCAAGCGCTGAACCTTACCTTCAAGGCGGCGATGGTATGGCTTACCCATTAGAGCCGGGCAGCTTATCCATGGCAAACAGATACCGTTAGGATACTCCAAGGTCTCGGTGGAGGAGGTCTCGCCAGTGGTACGAGGACCTTGACCTCGAAATTCTCGGAGGTGACGGACTACGGCTAGGAGAGGCAAGACACACTTTCATCTGTGGCACAAACGGTACATAATTTTTTCGAGATAACATGGACATGTCCTCTCCGCGAAGAAGCCCGAGAAGAAACCCGTCTCCTCCCAAGAAGGCGCCGACCCTACACCACCTCCTCGCACATATAAGCCCGACAAGAAGCCCGTCTCCTACACCATCTCCTGCGATATAAGCCCCGAAGAAGCCTGCCTCCTCCCAAGGCGCCGACTCCTACACCACCTCCCGCGCATATAAGCGCCACAAGAAGCCCGCTCTCTCCCAAGAAGGCACCGATCAAGGAAAGAAGCCAGCTCCAAGAGCTCCCAAGAAGACGGGTCCTCCACCCAATCCAAGAAGTGGCCGAACTTCGGCGCCAGATGATATGAACGATGAGGAGACCAAGAAGGTGGTAAAAAGAGAGGTAACTAAATTTCTTAAACCCAAGTCACCGGAGAAGAAGGTTCAACTCGCACGTAAGAATTTTATAAAGGCTTAATGACTATTAAAAATTTGAAGGATAAAAAAGAAATGCCTCGCCAATCAAACTATGAGCACACATTGAGTAAGGAATGCCCCAAGAAGAAGATGTCAGCTGAGGGGAAGGGTAAGGAGATGCAACAATTCTTCGAAGAAACTGGCCTTACCGCAAATCAAATATTAAGCACGAAAAAGATTGAGGTTGCCCAAGTAAAATGGTTATTTAAAATAGGCGGGTCATTGGTCAGGCATGAGGAGCTTCCCCAGCTAACGACAAAGATGCGGCAATTTCATGAATGGTACTTGGACGCGACCAAGCATGGTCTACAGATGTTCGCTGTCAAGTTTAAGAAACAAGATTTTTTTCGCGGTGAAGGTGAATTTTTTGTCGAATGGGACTACATATATGATCTATACCAGACAGACGCCCTCGGCGTGAGCTTGATGGGTTGTCGGACTCGTAAGTGTCTTAATTATTTGCAAAAAACTATCGTGCACTTCCTTGTACTATACTAACTTGCAAGCCTAACTAATTTCTTATGTAGCATGGAGATACAAAGATACCGAAGGGATCGATTTTCGACATAGGCTTCATGGACCCAGAGTTATCAACGAGACAACCGTTAGAGACCACCTGCGAAACAGAGACTAACGATTCAATGCGCTTAATGGGTCAAAGATATAAGTCAAAGATATATCTAGCCTACTCATTTGAGTACGTGTTTTCGCATTCACCTCGTTCTACTCCTTTTTCATAACACGATGTTAGAACTAATTAGTTATCTACGTTGACACATCTATGTATAGTTTTCATCGATTCTTCTTATGATCGAGCTAGATCGTAGCTCGATCACAATTATGGACTCATAAGGAGACCAGGTTGAAAAGTATCAAAACTTTATCGACATGCTCAACCGGTATTAATTCTTGTTCCTTTTATTATCATACTAGCTCTATTTCCTTCAATTTGAAACAAATTCTAATCATGTACAATTCAGAATCACATGTGTAGTGCATTCACACGGTTCCGTGCTAAAACGTATGTATTCAAGGAGGAATTTGACATTACAATTGCCTCTCGTGGTGCGATATCATAATGCTAGCTTTTTAGTTAGTTAACTTAATTTCCTTGCATCCATTTCACGCTTTCAACTTTTCCCCATCGCAGATCTTGACTCACCACGGGTAACAATTTATGCGGCTACTATGTATGCGAGTTTATGCACACCCAAACCGGAGCCGCCGACCGCATGCTAAAAGGCAACAAGGGGGTGAGTTAATATAACTACTAGCTTTAATGATGTATAGGTACTCCTTATATCTTGTACAAATTCAAGTATTGATTAGTTAATGACTTAACGATAGGTGCCTCAATATTTGACGGAACAAGGTTCGAACTCTCGCCGCACGAGTGAGAGCAATCCAAGAACAACTCGTCGGCTTTATTTACGATGAGGTTGTAAATCCAAAAGGCGAGTTTCACTTAACCAAACTTTAACAGGGGCCCTTCGATAAAGACCGTGAATCGTCGTGGTTTACATCTACAGCCTAGCAAGAGCGATGTGCGTAAAAGATCCCGATGAATAGAAGGAAAAGAAATACTAAAGTTGTAATTAAAGTTGTGTACATATATATTGTAATACATTAGACGATGAGCGTAAGAACAAATATGTGTACATATTTTAATACATTAGATGTAATTAAATTTGTTAATGAATGTTCAAGTGATTTAATTATCGTGCAAAGTGCATGATTGATTATCTGTGCTTTTAATTAGTTGTGATTTAACACACACATATATATAATAGCTAATGGAGAAATAGACCTATATATATACAAAACATCGCATCTGCTGGAGAAACCAACAGCATCGATGAGGTGTTTCATCAAGCGGCTGGAGACACCAACCGCACCGATGAGGTCCTCGTGGCTTCCCCGACGCTACCGCCACGCAGGATTGAACCGCAGATCGACACTCTATCAAGACGGGTGAGTGAACCGGATCGATGCCCTTGAGCATCGGGCCCCGATATTCTGCACCGGTTCAAAAACCGTATTAAAGGCAGTTGGGACCGACTAAATGCCCTTTCCGTAGTAGTGAACATGCATGCCTAGGCCGTAATATATGGAGTATACATATGTCGCTAATGTCAATTTAGGCAGAGATCCAAATGGTGAAAATATGTAGCGAATGGATCGATCGGAGTCCGCTAGCTTTGCGCCAGCATGGGGTCAATGGTCATCTCCATATATACTCGCACTACTACGTAACCAGCTATCACAAGCGGCTCAGAATCCCTTTACAAGCGGTTTTATAATCGCTTTAAGCAATCAAGGTGATACCCGCGGGTATGACAAGCGGTTGCTCGAACCGCCAGCTGTGGGCACCGAAGCGCTTGGGAACGTGTCCAGAAGGCCAGTAGCCGCCACGGGACGCCACAAGCGGTTCGTGTTACAAACCGCCAGGAGAAGGATATTCAAGCGTTAGTATTACGAACCGCTAGGAGAGCAAAGACTCGTGCGGTTGGACTCACCAACCGTTGTGGAGAGAGTTTTCGATTATATGCATTATAGAATATGTTCTTATAGTGTTTTTGTATATCGCTTTTTACCATGAAATTAAATATGAGTGGAGGAGTTTTTTATGCAATTAAATATATATTACATATGCATACTCATACACATGTTCACATGCTAGCTCAAGACACAAAAAACGAACATAATAGTGTAAAAATGGACAAGTACATACACGCAACCGACGCTATAAGTTTGAATGATGAAAAAATGATTATCGAACTCATTTGTTGCATGCGCCACTCTTTATGTCCTTGGTCGACGTGGATGTCGCCATCGCTCAAGCGTGTCCAACGCAGAAACCTTACATGGAACTCGCCATTTGGAGATACAACCTCGCTGACAAGGAAGCCGATAAGTTGTTCTTGGAGGCGCGACCGGAGGCGGAGCACGTTAACGTGCTCATCGATGTTAATGACAATTAATTAAGCGGAAGTATATAAATATCCCATCACATGCAATTAATTAAAATGTAAGTTGTAGCTAACAAATTGACATGCATATACGAACCTCAAGATAATGTTCCAAATTGCCGCCATGGATAAAACTTTGAATATAGTGGAACACGAGTAGCCACATAAGTTGTTTCCAAATGCCTCGGGCGCTTAACCTTCACGGGAGAAATTTCAAATATCGATGAAGAACCGATATGGCGATGTATATTAATAATAGTTTTTGTAGTACGACTGAAAGTGCTTACTATGACTTCAATTCTTTCTCGAATTCTCCTTTTGCTTCTTCTTAAACTTTGCAAATGTCTTGTTAAGGATGTTAATGAACCATTGGTATTTTTGGACCGGATTCCTTCTTGAGTCATAAACCGTAATCCCGCCGTTGTCAAGCTCGATGACTAGAAGGATCCAAAGAAACCTATTCAGATATTGCAACATATGGATAAGTAGCTACTGTGACTATCAATGGCTTAAGAAATACAAGAACAAGAGGTTTGTGAGAACACGACTTGAAGTTGAAGGGCGTATATGTACGGTTTGTAGTGTTGTTTCAACAATGCATGCAAAAGGTATTCCTCAAGTAGTTGTTTTGCTTGTTGTATGACCAGATTTTCTCGCTGACAATCTCGGGTCGATGAAGCCAACGCTCGCTTGCCCGCTTTTTACATCGCTTGTATCTCCATTCTACATAAGAAGGATAACTAAGTTAATTAGATTTTCAATTTTGTGGTGCGGAGGAAGCAAACGGTAAACTTAGTAGATCGACACTTACAGCACACCAAAGCAGACATGAAAGACACGTTGACCTCGCCTCCTTGGTACACATGGTACAAGTCATCGAATTCCACCATAGTTCGTGTTGTTCCCATGAAGAAATACTCATCTTGGAAACGGAGGAGGAACATTGTATATCCTTTAGATGCCCTTTCCATGTACCATTCATGCATTTGACGATCTTGGTTGGGAGATCTTTTATATCCTTTGGATCAATTAGCGCTTTGTCAACTCATACTTCCATTTGATTGGTGCCATTATTGGAATATCCTGGTCTAATGATTTGAGTCCCGCCTCCTTCAGAATGCCATTCTCTCAAGTCCTCAAGACTCACCGATCTTCCACTTTCTTCTTCTTTCCGCCAAGGAGCCCATGTATTTTGCAATCGTAGCCTTTCTTATTGTCCTTTGTAGTCGCCATCACAAAGTGGCGGCCGCTCCGCATGACCGAAAGTGCTTCACGCTTTTTTATCTATTTTAAGCTTGACTCGCTTTTTTGGCGAAGTCGCTCGCCACATCCGTCTTTACGGATGCAAATAGCTCCTCCGCAAAGTCATATGGCCTCTTTGGCGTTGTTTTGACATTCTCCGTCGTTTGATGCCGATTTCGTGGGAGGAGGTGCTAGTGTGGGATCTTCCTTCGACATCGAGCTTCTTCCTGGGAGATGCTGGAGGCGTGGGACCGGAGATGTTGGGTGCTTTACTTTCAAAGTGGTGGCGGCGGCGGAGTCGGGCTTTTGTGGAGCGGAGGTGAAGGAGGCGTGGCTCGACCATCGGGAAGCATTGCGGCAAAGCGACGCCGAGGAGTCGTGGGTTGTCGGCGTGGAGGAGGCGTGCTTGCTCCTCGAGCTGCTCAAATTGCGGGCCTCTCTTGCCGGAGATATAACCTCCACACCATCTCGAAATATGATGTACTTTTTGCGCCATAGGATGAATGTGCCATGGAGGGCCCGCCCAAGGTTGGTCACCTCGCCGCCCCGTGAATATCGAGAACGAGATCTTCGGCCCCCCCACCACCTCTTCCACCGTGACCTTGGAGTATCCGGAGGGTATCCGTTGCAATGGAATGTCCGCCCGCCCCACCGGATAAGCCATGCCGTAAGCCACCTTGAAGGAGAGGTTACGATATCAATGTGTAGCTCGTGACCGGCGGCGAACCTTGATGTCAGCCCACGGATGACGGGCGTAAGGGTCGCTCGCATAGGCCACGGCGGACGCAAGAATCGCTTTTTGGCGCGGTCGATCGACACGGATTCCGGCGCCGCTGAACATTGGTCGAACGTAGTGCTCCTCGGTCGCTCATTGCTTTGACACTTTTTGCGTGACTGTGTCATCGATGGAAGCCTTCAGAGCTCTAAGCTCTTCCTCCAATCGGCTCACTCTACCTCGATCTCTCTCTTGCTTCGCCCGACTCGTAAGTGCTTGAGTCTTTGGCAAAGCCGCGCCTCCATGGCACCTTCCCGAAACCTCGTGTCCGCCCCGTGCTCGTGGTTTTGAAGGGCATATGTTAGCTCGTTATTCTCCCGTCCGCCGCCAGCGATCCCGACCGAGTTCGCCGATTGCTTCGCAATCCTTTCACCAACTTCCTGGACTGCTTGGTGCCATCACCAAGCTACCATTATCGCAAGGCTGCCCGCGACCCAATAACCAATTGCGCATGCGGGCTCCCAATTCGGGCCAGTATAATATCGCGGTCGCCAAGTTCATCTTCCCGCTTGTCCCATTTCTTTGCAGTTTTGATGTAACCACCGTCCCGAGATGGTGGTGGTATTTCTTCTTCGCATTCACCTTGTTTTTTCTCTCGCACTGCCCCGTGATCCGACAAATTTGTACTCCTCGAAGCATCCCAATGATCGCCATTTTAGGAAATTTATTGAAGTCCGCCTTTCTCCTTTGTCGATGTACTTGCGGGTGAGGGACGACTTCCACCGCCGAAAGGAAGTTGCCATCTTCTTCAAAGCCCATCCCTTGGCCTTCGTTCGCACCTTCGAAAAGTGAAATTTTCCTTTATATCATTCCGCAGCGCCTTGGTAGCCGCAGGACTTCGCCCATTTCGATGCCGATTGGGACGTGATCCTCACGTGGTAGCCGCAAGCGTTGTTGAAAGGCCCAATTGCTGAATCCGGCTAGCAGACTCGCCATTGCCGACTTCGCTTATCACGCACTTTGTCGAAGGCTTCTTGTTAGGTCCTCGCTCATTCCGGATCGGGTGGCCGATGAGGTACCGGCCGATACACAAACACATATAATATGAATGATTTTAGAATAATTAAATGTTTACGGTGAATTTATAATGGGTAAGAGTATACCTCGCATCAGGTGTTAACGGCCTCATCGACAACACAAGAAGACCATCGTGATTTTCCGCGATCGCTGATAACGGCCTCATTGGCTAAGACGCTACCCAACAAGAATGGTCTCGAACAATGATTTTCCGCTTCATCGTATTCCGGTCACCACGCCTTGGTGTCGCCATCTAGAGTAGAGCAAATCTCGAGGCTTAGATTACATATGAAGACAAGATTGTTGAGAACAATTCGAGGCTTAGATTATATATGAACTTTCTCGCATGCAATCATATATTTATACATTTCACATAGACTTACACATTTCACATGATACATATACAATTGACAATTCACATATACTTACACATTTCACATAGACTTACACATTTCACAAGATACATATACAATTGACAATTCACATATACTTACACATTTCACATAGACTTACACATTTCACAAGATACATATACAATTGACAATTCACATATACTTATACATTTCACATATACTTACACATTTCACATAGACTTACACATTTCACATGATACATATACAAATGACAATTCACATATACTATTTCTGAATAAAAAATAACGAATCATTCTTATTCACACTAATATGATTTTAAAATATAATAACACATTTCACATATACTTACACATTTCACATATACTTACACATTCACATATACTTACATATACTTCTAATGTCGACACTA
The DNA here is from genome assembly GCA_036346375.1 of Guadua angustifolia. Taxonomy (NCBI): domain Eukaryota; kingdom Viridiplantae; phylum Streptophyta; class Magnoliopsida; order Poales; family Poaceae; genus Guadua; species Guadua angustifolia. The sequence continues at coordinate 90,188,581 of CM070500.1, read as the reverse complement.
GTAGTCACTTGGCTATTATTTGAGTTGAACCAATTGGCTCTAATATCGCCGAAAGTGCTACTACTATCGAAGTGATTTATTCAATTGCTACTTGTATTATCGCCGAAAGTGCTACTCCCATTTCTTACCTCACTTGGTCAGAATCTCGGGAGTACTACTCTACCGGCTCGCTTTCATCGCCGACTACTACTCCCTCCTCCTCGCACCGATCGGATCTGCACCTCTCCTCTTCCCTCGCACAGAGCTCTCTCCTCTCCGGCGCCAATCGCTACCATTCCTCCTCAAACATCCAGACAAAGCCTCAAACATCCGCACTATAACACATGAACACTAACAGAACAAAAAACCACTTCATAGCCATCCATTCAACACTCCTTGTGGGCACTAATCACAACACTTCATAGCCATCCACTAATCACAAAGACAACATAAACACTCCTTGTGGGCATTTCACCGAACACCTTGTGTGCATAAAACAGAGAGAGCAGGAGGGGCGTTGCCGCTGCACCTAGGATCTCCTGGCCTCCCGGTGGAATGGCGGGCGGCCGAGCGGTGGCAGAGGAGGTCCTGAGCAGGTGGCGCTGCACTGGGACTCGACTGAGGTGGCGTGACCGAGAAAATTTGGGTTGTGAGGAAGCGGACTTAGAAAATTTGGGGTGTGAGGAAGAGCGGCAAGATGAACTTTATATAGGGCACTCCATTTTCTACAAGCGTTGGTAATAACAACCGCTGTAGAAGTCCTCACAAGCGTTAGTATTATCAACCGCTAGAAGAGGACTTCTACAAGCTGTTAATATTACTAACCGCTATGTAACGCATGGATGGGCGGAGGGAAGGATTTATAGCTGTTGGTATTACCAACCGCTTGTAGAGGTTGCGTAATACCAACCGCTTGTAAACGTCGACCGCTTACACATTAAAAACAATACGGTGCCCATATAGCTCGATAAGATCTCTTCCTCCCCGCTCAACCACCCCTGCATTGCCATTTTTTTTTTTTTATCAGGTTTCTACAAGCTTGGTATTACTAACCGCTTGTAGATCGCTCATGTAATCCACACAAACTCTATCACCTCCTCCACACGTAGCCTCCCTAAGAATGCAATTTCCCGGACGCCGAACGGTTACGACGTATTTCTTGAGGACACTCATGTACCTCTCGAAGGAACATGTTGTGTGATACACCGTCCGAGGATACCTATCTCCTTCACAAGGTGAACGGTGAGATGAACCATGATATCAAAGAATGCAGGAGGAAAGATCATCTCGAGGCTAACCAAACTTTGTACCACATCGCCTCCAACTTAGGCAGCTTTATTCGGTTCGACAACCTTCTCGAAATGGCAGAAGGAACATAGCTTTGTGATTGTCCCCGCACCCACTCAAGATACCGATACCTAATGAGCAATCAGGTCATCAACACAAGGCACTCATGGATTTTAGGCCTTGAGTTTGTTCTTTCGTGTTTACGAGTCTCTTTACATTTGAGGAGTATCCGTATGGGACCTTCACACTGCTCAAACACTCAATCATGCTTTTTTTCTTCTTGCTTGGAGTGTAGCTCGCAGGATGTAGAAAAGTTGTTTTGTCCCTTCTTTGTTTTTCTGATGTAGGTCACCTCACCTCCATGTCTTCAAGGTCCTTCCGAGCTTGCAAGTATCTTTCGACGGCTATACATATCTATGTAGCCTAGGTGTTCAAGCAAACATTTTTCGTGATGTGCATGAAGTCAAGCGAGTGACGAACCTCCAAATCTTCCCAATACTGCAGTCCCAAAATATTGATTTCTTCTTCCATGTGGGTGCATGACCATCCTCGTCTCTAAGACAGTATGCTTCCAAGACCCTTCCCAAATACTACTTTCAGATCCTTTACTATAGCAAACACAAGTCGCCCATTACGATGCCGAGGCTTAACACTAATTGCTCTGCTAAATTTATCGCTTTTCCACCTCAAAGCATGACTGCCAGAAGAAACTCATGTGGCCCATGTACACACACTTCCGAGAGTTTTTCAGTACATGCAATTGCTTCATCTATGCATCGGGTGCGTGCTTTAAACCCTTTGACAGCTTTGGTTTGACAGTTATCGAGAGCAGCTAATCGTTGATTGTTACAAACAACAATGCACGCAGTTGAAATACTCTTTTGTACTCATCCCAAACCCGCACACCATCCTCCCACAACTTCACAAGGTCTTCAACCAATGGCTTCGTGTAGACATCGATGTCGCTTCTGTGTTGCTTCGCCTTCGATCAACAATGGCATCATGATGTACTTCCGCTTCATGCACAACCATGAAGGAATGTTATAGATGCAAAGCGCCACAAAGCCAAAATGGATGTCGCTCAACCGACCGAAGGATTCATCCCATCTGCTCAACCCAAACCTTATGTTTCGACCATTTGCAAAGTTCGTAAGCCCGATCTACTTTCCTCCATCGCGAGCCATCTCGCAGGTGTCTAAGCATCCCGCCTTCCTTACGCTTCTCGCATGCCAACGCATCATCTTGGCATGACCTTCATAGCAAACAGACGCTTCAACCGGGGATCACAGGAAATACCACAATACTTTTGGTCGAGTTCTTCTTCAGACGATTCCCATCTAATTCACTCGATCACACACTGCACCTTATACCGATTCTTCGCACATTGGACAAACCTCCAAATCGGCATACTCATTGCGATACAGATACAATCGTTAGGACATGCGGTATCTTCCGTGACTTGCAATCCTAAAGGGCAGAGGACTCGCTTCGCTTCATAATGAGATTCGTAGAGTGTTACCTTCCTAAGCAACTTCTTTACGAAAGTGATAACAAACCATTGAATGCCTTGTCCGACACACCGCTTGTGGCCTTCCATTGCATGAGTTCTAGTGTAGTACGCAGCTTTTTGTGGCCCCGCCCACGCTTTGGGTACAAAGCGCTCGTGGTCCTCTACCATGCTCAAACTTCTTGTATTGTCTTTCCTCCGTGAACTCTCCTCTCCATCACGGAGCATCCGATCTAACTCATCATCGCCATACTGCCGATCAGATCTTCCACGGACCCAGATTGAGTGGTGTCCCAGATACCGCTGGCTCTATCTTCCTCTTCTTCATCTTCTTTATCATCTTCCCGTCGAATCGCCTGCTTTCTCCATGGTGGGTCCAAGAGTATAGTTTGCAATGAAACCTCTCGTGATCACATGGCTCATAACCATCCATCGCTCGGAGTGCTCCTTCTCATTCTTGCGCTCACGACGGACAACGATGAAGCTTCCTCGAGGCAAAATGCAACGATCGCGGTCGAGAAACTCCTTCATGCCATCTCTCGAACTCTCTTGACCGACGGTCCGATTGTACATCCATTGCCGGCTTCATCTACACCAATAAAAATAATAACAACATCTATCACAATATTTAATTAAAGCTAACTATGTCTAATAGTTTTGTATTTTTAATCATTCTCGCATTCTTTTAACTAAAGCTAACTAATTATTTCTAATCCTCACGATTTTTTAAAATAAAACTAACTAATTGTTACATGTTCATGCAAACCTTTTCTATCATCCGCATTTTAATTTTACTAAATAAAAATTATTTTTTACCTTTTCCCCACCTTTGTAATTTTTCATCGCTTCACATTTATTGCATTTCATTCCATACACCAAACAATATATCGCTCAAGAACAAAAAAATAAGCCAACAATGTAAACAATACTAATAATTCCCACAAGAACAAAACATGATTTCTCAACATCCAATGCACAAAAAATATATATATATGGGGAGAAGGATGTCAAGAACATATTACTCACCTTAGAAACAATTAATTCCAAGCTAATAACCTCAATTGAAAATTTTAAAAGACCTCCCCCATGAATCGCTATCGCCCACCACTGCTGTCTCCAAGCAGCCTCGGGAGGAAGATGGGGTTTAAATGCGCCGGGCGGGACGGGTCTCTACAAGCGGTTCTACACACGAACCGCTTCGATCTCCACCTATAGAAGCGTTCAATTTTGAACCGCTTAGATATCTAGAAGCGGTTTTAGACACGAACCGCTTCCAAGATGAGTCTTTAGAAGGGGTTCGTGTTCAGAACCGCTTAGAGACCCTCCCGCCTGCTGCTCACTTAACCGCTTAGGCACGAGAGCACAAGCAAGCGCACCTAACCGCTTGTGATAGACCGCAGAAGGCCTGCTCAGAGTAGTGTTATGAAGCCACATGTTTGAAGTGGCAAATAACCAAATTGCTCGGGAATGCGATCGGTCGAACGTATGTAAGTGGCAAATAACCAAATTGCTCTTCTGGGACCGCCCATGTGTGCCAACATCAGTCAGTTTACCGTGCAGCTTAAGTTAATCAATGTCCTGCGGACCAGGGAATCCGAACGTACGTACGTGGCCTAGCTACAACCCAAGGAGGTAATTAATTGATTGAATGCGACGACTCCAGGCCTAGCTTCTATGTGAACCCTTGGCAACCTGCATGCTGCTGTACCACCAAAGCATCAGCAGCTAGCTAGCTAATTTCATACATACATCAAGCTACGTACGTACGTGTGCACAGTCGATCTAGCTTGTCACACATATATACTACTTACAACTGGTAATAGTATAGCCATAGCTACCTGCAGCTAGATATATCGATCTTCTTGGAACAACATATATATATGGCGTCGTACATTGGCAACAATCCTGTCACCATGACGGCCTTGCTGCTCCTCGTCGCCCTAGTAGCAACGGTCACGACGAACAACCGCGCCTCCTACGCGCTCGCAGCATCCACCGTCGACGACGGGGAGGCGGCGATGAAGGCGAGGCACGAGGAGTGGATGGCGGAGCACGGGCGCACGTACAAGGACGAGGCCGAGAAGGCGCGGCGCTTCCAGGTATTCAAAGCTAACGTTGAGCTCATCGACAGGTCCAACGCCGCAGGGGACAAGAAGTACCGGCTGGGCACCAACAAGTTCGCCGACCTGACGAACGACGAGTTCGTGGCCGTGTACACCGGCTACAAGCCCATGCCGTCGTCTGGGGCCAAATGGCTGCCGGGGTTCAAGTACGAGAATGTTAGCCTCTCCGATGAGGACGGGCAGGGCGTGGACTGGAGGAAGAAAGGCGCCGTCACCGATGTCAAGAACCAAAACAGCTGTGGTGAGCAATTAATTAAAGCATACATACACATGAACATGACGTACTAGCTACGAGTATGGAGTATCTAACATTATCAGGCTGACCGTACGTATGCTGTATGTACGTATAAATTGTCGTCGCATCTTCGGGAATATCTCCGCAGATCAGAACAGCAAATTGTTTCAGAAAAGCTTCTGGCCTGAACATGAAATTCAGTTTTCATTTATAAATTTCATGATTTTGTCCTGTGAGTATTAAAAGACAAACTTGACTCATAAACAGTAACCGTTACTGTTTGTGATCAATTTTGTCTTTTTTGTAACTTCTAGCACAGGATGAATTTGATCATGAAATTTTATATGTAGATGGGGTAAGCTGAGATGTACATCCATGATTTTTTTCAAAAAATTTTGAAACTTTTTCTAGTTGGGTTGCACCGTGGTTTCACCAACTCTCTGGTTGCACAGGATATGTTCCCATCTTCAGGCAGCACCAAGTTCACGCACTGTTGAAGTTTAGAAAAACTTCGGAAGAGCAGAGCTTCAGCACTTCGGGAACGTCGACAATACTTCAGAGAGAAGAAAACATGAAAGTTTTGGTGCTGCGATCTGCCTGCAGCTTTTCGGGGTTTACTTTCATTAGGTTATATAGGAAACAAATGAGTTAGATTACAATAACCGACTGACCAACTGAATCAAATCTGAAATAACCCAAAAATTTTGAAAATGGTTTTATTCGAGTTTATCGGTTTTCTTTGAAATTTTTGCCGATTTCTCCCGGATTTCTTCAACCCATTTTGAGTACCTTCCCAATTTGGCAATTCCCAAATTCCCGCTTTCCTTTTCTGGCTTCCCGCTTCACCTCGCCCTCGTTTCTTCTTCTCCGCATCACGCCCACCTGCCTGCTCGATTTGCCCTCAGACGCGCCACTTCACGTCGCGCACAGGCGTCGCCTCGTTTTGCTCGGCAAGAGTTCCGCCAAATTTCACCGTTGTCTTCTTCTCGACCCAGAATCACTCATCGCCGCTGGCCCCATCGCCATACTTCATTTCGGCAAATATGTTGCTCGTCACTGTCTGCCGCTTTGCCATCATTGCACGCCGCAATCCCGCCTCGAATCCCGCCCCCAACTATTTCCGCCATGCCATCATCACCAATTGCAATTCTCCGCTCTCTCCGCCTGTCTCTCCTCAAGGCTAGATAAACACCCTCCGCCCGCCATTTTGGCGCCACACCAAGCCAGCATGCCTTCCTTTCCTCTTCCTCAGACTCATTTCTCTCCTGTGCTCACCACCAAGGCTTTCTTTCCTTAGCTCCGGTGGCCTCTCGCCATCCCGCCCCACCGCTCTTTCCTCCGCTTGTTTTTCCCCTCTCCGAGATCGCCGTGGACTCCTCTACCTCCCCCGCCACTTCTTCCGTCTCCCCAAGCCCTCAAATCCCCGCCCCAACTTCATCTTCTTCGCTTCTGATGCCCCCTCGCCGCTGCGCCACTCCGCTTTTCCCCTTCCCCATTTCTCTACCTCTCCGAGTTCGTCGTGAGCTCCTCGTGCTTCACCGCCAGTCCATTTCTCTCCCGAGTCGCCGCCCCACGGATTCTTTCATTTCTTCGGCCCGGCCACCTCCGCCACGCCTCCAATCCACTCCCGAGCCCATTTCCTCCACCCACGAGACCACCACGACCCCCTCTTTCCATTTCTCTAATTCTTCCGAGCTCCCGTGCACTATTTCACCGGATTCACCCGTGTCTTCTTCTGGCCTCGCCATTTCACGCTGGCCGCCGGCTTGCGTCTCATCACTGGGCCCCGCTCGACATTTTTCCTCGCGCTGACCCGGCGGCCAAGATTCTCGCCTCACTGCAGCCCGCCTCACCCGCCAGCTGCCTGCCTCACAGCACAGGACCCGGCCACCACGATCTCCTGCCCGCTGCAGACTTCTTGGTTTTTTTTCAAGATACGCATAAGTTGTAGGCCATGTATCATCAGGCACCAAATCCAATTCGGATTTTTATTTTCCCTTTTTGGATTTAAACTTTATATTAAATTCCGAAAATCAATTTAGAATTCAGAAAAATTCCCAAAAATCCCAGAAAAATCCCAAAAATTCCCCAAAAATCCAAAAATACATATTCTTGACCGCTTGAGCCATCGAGTCCAAAAATGACCTCCATTTCGCCAAACCAAGTCCAGAAAATTCTTGAAATGCCCCTCAACCCTAATCCCGCCATTTTCTCTCATTTTTATTTATTTTGTTTTATTCGCTTATTTATTGTTTATGCTTTTCGCTTAGTTTCGACGCCAAGACGATCTTTCTGCACGAATCTCAAAGCAGAGCAGACGTTGAGCTATACTTGAGCCGGGCCGCTCAAAGCCGCATACCTACATCGACTAACTCTCTTAGGCGTAACCTCGACACGCAAGGCAAGCCACACTCTTGAACATATTGAACCCAGCCTGCTATAATTATATGTGTATATCAGATTGCATTATTTTGGTATTTTAGAAAACTAGAAAATGTGGTAATTTCGAACGACATGCTTAGATAATACCAAATGTTAACCCTATTGTTACGCCCTAACTCCTTTTTAACCTTAGGTTATAAAATATTGAACCACCGTAGAATAGCAATAATTATATTCTCACTCTTAGTTGAATTAGCTTAAAAATCTCCGAGGGATGGCTCGGTGATTTTTCAAAAATTGCTACGTGATATGGGGACCCAAGTATGGGCGACCACTTGAAGGTGGATGTTAGCCTACCCCCTACACGGTGATTTGAGGCCAGTTGTGGCGTGGCGGTGGTACAGCTTGGTACCAACGGGTTGTGGTATGTCATTTGGCCGAGTCTTTGGCATTTAAGGACCGATGCCTTGGGAAAGGTAAATAACTTCAGATCCCGCCAACCATTAGTTGGGCCGCCAATTCCGCTGACTTGGCCCAACATAGTTTCAGACATTGTACTCCTTTTGAATACCTACAGAAGTAGCTCCCGATTCTGGAGAGAGAATGGGCCGCTAAGCGACCGGGGTGGAACGGGAATGGTGCGCCATCGGTTCTCACAACAGTAGGTGTCCACCGTAAATCAGCCGCTAATCCCGCACTGGCCCGTGGGATCCTGGGGTGTCAGGCCCAATTTAGCCTCATCGGGTAGGAGCTAAGAAAGGGAAGTCCAACGAAATGCTATGATTATCCCGGCCCGGCCGCATGCATTAAAGTTGCATGTTGTTTGCGCATGGCACTAACGGTCGATGATATCTTGTGGGTAAAGCTGAGCACATCTCGCAGAGTGATATCAATGGTATTCAATATGCCGCTTCCTGCTAATGAAGCCGAGTTAATTTAGGGTGATTCTCAGAATCGCGCCCCTATAGCTTTATAATTAAAACTTGTCGTGAAATTGAATTTTGCAGATAACCCCCCCATGTTATACTGTTATTTATTATTGGTGTTTCAAATGTAAAATGAAAACTAATGTCTACAACTTGCATCCACAATATCTAAAACCTGTGCCTACCTTTGTTTACCATTGCATGTAATATTCAGAATTTTCGTGTGGTTTGTTGAGTACGGTTGTGTACTCACCCTTGCTCCTAACCCTCTCTTAGATTTCCAAGAAGATGACGGATTTCGTAAGATCGTGAGATGGCGATGTTATTTGGTTTTTGAAGGCCTTGATCTATCCGCCAAGCCTTTCCTCGTGGTGTTTCAGAATGTATTCGGTGCCACCAAGACCTTTTGTAAAACCTGGCCATTAGGCCCTTATTTTACCTGTAAAATATCCGCATTTGTTCTTTTAACAGGTAATGTACACTTGGTTACCTACAGCTAAAATCCCTAGTCAGAAGGTATTTATACGCACCCCCTGAAAAGGGCGGTCCGTTACAAAATCTATCTCCAACTAATTCATGTTTATCTGGATGCATCCGATTCTAATATGAGTTAAACTAACCAACTAAACCTGAAGATTACATACGGACTCTGCCGAGAACAATCCGGCGACACAACGACTGAAGTTACTTGAACTGTAGAGTATCAAGTAACTTGAACTGTAGAGTATCTTGGCAATCTTGGACAACAGCGATGAGGCACATCAGGCTTAACTCTAACATAAATTACGCTCGCGCAGGATGCTGCTGGGCGTTCTCTGCGGTGGCGGCCGTAGAGGGCATCCACCAGATCAAGACCGGCCGGCTGGTGTCCCTCTCTGAGCAGCAGCTGCTGGACTGCTCCAGGAACGGCAACGACGGGTGCAACGGCGGCGGCATGACGAACGCTTTCCAGTACATTGTCCAAGCCGGCGGCCTGACCACCGAGTCGGCCTACCCTTACCAAGGCACCGCCCAGGGGACGTGCCGGGCGTCTCGGGGCTCGGGCGTGGCTGCCACCATCAGCGGCTACCAGCTGGGGCCCCAGAACGACGAGGCCTCGCTCGCCCAGGCCGTCGCCAACCAGCCGGTGTCCGTGGGCATCGACGCGAGCAGCTTCCAGTTCCGGTACTACAAGAGCGGCGTCTTAACGGCCGACGGCTGCGGCACGAGAATGAACCACGCCGTCACGGTGGTGGGGTACGGCGCGGAGGCGGACGGGAGCAAGTACTGGGTGATGAAGAACTCGTGGGACACCAGCTGGGGAGAGCGAGGGTACATGAGGCTGGAGAAGGACCTGGCGTCCAGCAACCAAGGCGCCTGCGGTCTTGCCGTCTACCCTTCCTACCCTGTCATCGCTGCATGAAACTAATCATCAACAGATCAAGAACTTAATACTAGCTAGCACTTATATCTACGTACACAATAACGCAACGCATGCAAACCGGCCGGCCGGGTTGCAGAGCTGCTAGTACTGTACTTACTATTCATACGCGCGCTTGATATATAGCAAGGAGTATATGTTAAGAATGTTGGTGTAACGTAGTCTTAGTTGTTAGACTTAGAGCGATTCCTCCGGATCGCATACTTGCTGTAACTTCTTTTCCTAGTCTTTCGCTTCACGCGTTTGTATCGCTGATTCGTTTTGTGTAGCCAATACGGCACGCTTATATAAATAACAGAGAGCGGTAAACGTGTGGAATTCCCTCACTTTTGCATATTCGTTTTGTTCTTTTTACAGTATATACGTACGTACTCCATACGTGTCATAATATAATGTACGTGACACTTATTTACTGAACGAATAAATAAGCTAGGCAGCGAGAGATCATATTAAGTTAAGGAAGATGGATGCAAGTTGTTAGTCCTCGTCTGGTTGTCAGATGCTATATATGAAACTAGCTATTGGAATGGAACATGCTCGGCAAACTAGTGAAACAAAAAGCGTGTGTCCAACGTCGTGGATAAACTATTTGGAACGTTGTCAAATAATTGTTTTTTTAGATCAAAAGGACATCAAGAGATGTCCTAATTCCATTTAAGAAACTGGAAAGCAAACAGTCAGAGACCCAACATCTTCAAAGCCACACCCAGGCCATCAGCCACAATTAACAAGCCTAACACAACATATTCAACCAACACACGCCATAACCAACTAGACAGATAATCCCACAGGCTTACTCCACCTGTGAATACCTACCACCTAAACTTTAACATCACAACAAAAAGAACATCCGAAGCTAATCCAAAAAATGAACAGAACTTCCAGAACACAGAAAAACTTCTTTTGGTGATCGAGATGCAGAATTCCTCCTTCATACTCCTGGAAATCTCCAAAAGCAGCAGCGACATTGCTTACTCAAACACACATCCAGCCACCATAATCAGGGAGAAACCATCAGCTTCATGTCACACTGCCACGCCAATCCAAAGCCAACGGCGCCTGGACACAGGATTCCAAACGTTTACAAAACAGCAAAATTCTGGCATCCATCTCCCCTGTGAACAGCGGACTCCAGCCTCTTAACAGATCCAGCACTTTCTTCCAAACGCTTTTTACACTTAACCATCCCTGAAAGCGGAAAATCATGTTATTTCTAATTTTCTAAATGCTCCACAGGGTAGCAGCACCAATCGAGTTCAGAGCACCATTCTTATTATTAATAAGCCAGAAATGAGCAATAGAATCAAGATTAAAGCCAATAACAACACCAAAAAAATTTGAGATCACATTCCAAATATTCTGAGCCACGACACAATCAAAAAATATATGATTAATCGATTCCTCCTCATTGCAGCAGTAGCAGTCACGCCCCTTGTCAATACCTCTTTTCAGCAAATTATCTTTGGTCATAAGCTTGTTATGAGAAAGCAACCAAAGGAAAACCTGCACTCTAGGGGGAACAATTAGCTTCCAAACAGCAGGAATAAAAACCGGAACGACCCCCCTGAAATTTATAATAGCATAAAGCGATTTAACCGAGTAAATGCCTTTGTTAGAATACTGCCACACCAAAGAATCTTCTTCCTCAGACAACGTAATACTTTTAACCTATAACCAAATTTAGTAGCCTGAGCAGCCTAAAGGATGCCTTTCCAAAACACAGACACGTGATCAAGATGACAAGCAAAGACATTAGGATCATCAATTTTATATTTAAATCTAAGTAAGTCCACCCATTGTTTATTTTCATTGGCATATAATCTCTTAACCCAAGAGGCTAATAAGCACATATTCAGATTTCTAATATTAGGAATACCAAGCCCCCCATAGTCTTTTTTCATACAAACCAAATTCCAATTAGCTAAATGTAATTTATTGTGACCTTCGAAATCATTCCAGAAACAACTAGCCAAATGGGAATTTAACATATCAAGAGCCCATTTAGGAAACTTGAAGAAAGACATCAGGTACACAGGGATACTCGATAAACAAGCTTTAATGAGAGCTAAACGCCCACCATAAAAGAGTAATTTACCCCTCCAACCAGCTATTCTTTTTAAAATTTTATCGACTAGAGGCTGTAAATCTTCTTTGTGAATCTTATCATAGTGGAGAGGAATACTAAGATACTTAATGGAAAAAGAACCATCCTTACAACAAAGAATACTGGCAAATCTATCAACTTCATTCTCAAAGCAGCCCATGGGAATTAGTTCGCATTTATGAAAGTTAATACACAAGCCTGACATTTGCTCAAAACAAGAGAGAAACCACTTAAGATGTAAGACAAAACTCTCATTATTCTTAAGGAACAAAAGGGTATCATCAGCATACTGTAGGCTAATAATACCCCTAGAACAAAAATCACTACAGAGACCTTCCAACAAACCATTATCCGCTGCTTTTTGGAGCATCCTGGTAAAAACGTCAGCAACCATATTAAAAAGAATTGGAGAAAGCGGATCACCTTGCCTTAGAACTTTCCCAGTTTGAAAAAAATCACTTTCCACATTATTAAGTTTAACCCCTACCGAGCCTTTGCTCAACACAGAATAAATCCAACCTTGCCACTTACTCCCAAAACCCCACTTATTTAAAATATCCATTAGAAAATTCCAATTCACTTTGTCGTAAGCTTTTTCAAAATCCAATTTCAAGACAATCCCTTTCATTTTTTTCGATGGATTTCATGGATGATCTCATGGGCAGTCACCACGTTTTCTAAAATGTATCTGTTTTTCAAAAACGTAGTTTGATTCTGCAAAATAATCCGATTACAGACCGGACTGACCCTGTTCGTAAGCACTTTGGTGATGATTTTATAATTGCAATTCAACAAAACTCATAGGTCTAAACTGCTTGATACTTCTCGCATTACTTTCTTTAGGAATCAACGAAATCATCGCAAAATTAAGCCGAAACAAATCCAAACCACCTCTATCCAGCTCAATGAAAAGGTTAAAAAGATCATTCTTAATCAGGTCCCAAAATTTTTGACAGAAGAGAAAAAGGAGACCATCCAGACCAGGAGCTCCATCCGAATAAGATTCAAAAACAGCTTTTCTAACCTCTTCTTCATTGAAAGGAGCTTCTAAGGCAGCATTTTCTTCCACCGAAATTCTATCTTCCAAATTAAAAAAAAGATCGTTAATATTGATATTCAGCTTAGATTCAAAACCAGAAAAAGCGTTTTATAATAATCACAAGTAATCTTCATCATCTCATTCTGATCACTAGTCGGACCATGCGGACCATCAAGAACCGAAATATAACTCTTCCTGCGCCTTTAGTTAGCCACAGCATGAAAATATTTCGTATTTTTATCCCCTTCTTTCACATTCCTATCTCTAGCTCTTTGTCTAGCTTTAGTTTCCTCCATAGCCCAAATGCTCTCAAGTTCTTTTTTAACAAAAGTCAGTCTAGCTTTTTCCTCATTAGAAAGAACTCTAGATTCAGAAGCTACATCTAACTCAGCCACCTCATTTAGAAATAACCTCTTCTTCTTTTTAGTATCAGCTTCAACATTACATCTCCAACCCCTAGTTGCTTTTCTCACATTCCTAACCTTAGCCTGCCACACATCAATGGCTTTTCCCTTCTTGATGGGCTTTTGCCAAGCTTTATAAACAATATCACGAAAGTCCTCACGAAGAAGCCACCATTTTTCAAATTTATAGCTAACTTTACTACACGGAGTATCATCTCCTGAATCCCACAGAATAGGAGTATGGTCACTACCAACCCTAGCAAGAGAAGAGGCAGTCGCTAGCGGAAATCGAGCATCAAAAGAAGTACTACAAAAAATTCTGTCGATAACCGACATGATTGAATTCTCTTGGTTATTAGACCAAGTAAAATTGCCAGCTAATTGCAATTCCATAAGACCCCACAGGTCAATCCAATCATTGAATTTGTTACACCATCTGCTATCTATTGTACCATTACTTTTATCAACTTGAGATCTATCCAAATTAAAATCTCCTCCTATAATAGTGGGAGTAAGGCTGTCCGCAATGAAAATTTCATGCAGCTCAGAAATAAAAGCAAGTTTACCTTCATTGTATGGAGACCCATACACCACAATAAGCCTCCAAACAAAATCCAACTGCTTTGATTTAACCAGACATTGCATTGAAAATTCTTTAACATCAACACTTAAAATTTCCATAAGATCATCGTTAACTCCAACCAAAATTCCCCCCGCAGAGGATTTGACCAGAAGCCAGTGCCAATCAAAATTTTTAGAGCCACTAATGGTGTTGAGAAAAGAACTACTAAAGTTTTCCTTCTTTGTTTCTTGAAGCCCCACAAAGTCAATTTTATTGTTTCCGATGAGATCCACCAAACATTGAGTCTTCTCAGGTTGACCTAAACCTCTAACATTCCAAAATAGCCCTCTCATAAACCTCTTCTATTCATGGGGTGCTTGCCCCGTCTGGATTTACTAACCAAAGTCCATTCACCTGGGTTGTCAACCAAAACATCCTCCTTCAGAGGTATTGGTAGAGAAACAGAAGCATTTTTGTCCACATCACCAAACTGATTCAAACATTGACCACAATTCGACTTAGCACCATTACAGTCTCCCACAGAGACAGAATGATGATTATTCAACATTCTATTTGCATCCAGATTTTTACAAAGCAAAACATTATCATGCTTCTCATTTACAGAATTACCCATAACTAGATCAACTTTCTCTGAAGGATCAATAAGTTCTTGAGAAGTAAATGAATCAAAAGAGCTTTTAGAAAAATTACCTTTTGGCTTAGGGCAGTCTTCCAAATTCTTGATTTGCTGCAGTTCCTAAGCTTTTTGCAGTATCGTTTTGCCTTGATCTTCAAGTCTTTTGCTCCTCCGCTTACTGGGAACAGGGCCCCAATGTTTCATCCTCTTGCTCTTAAGAATACCTCCAGCCGACTGATACAAGTCCACCATCTGGTCATTGTCATGCAGTTCTTCAATATTCTCATGCCTACTAGAATCCGAAGTCTGCAGGAGTTCTTGACCAATGTCAAAAGGATTCAAAGGCAAACTATCATGTGTCACAAGATGCTCTTCTTGCACAGCCTCTACCATGTTCATCAAGACTGGATCTCCAGAATTCTCCCCTTTTAATTCATCCCATTCATCTTCAGAAACCACCATTTCCAAATCCTTGAGAAGACCAAAACACTTCTGATCATCAATCACTTCTTCAGAGAACGCCTTACTCATATTCTCTTGAAGTATCTGAACCCAGGTTTTCTTTTCACTCGTACTAGAATTAAACATCTTGTTTTCTTCAATCGAAGCAGCACCAAAACTTTGCAACAACACAACTTTACCTTTATGATCAGAAGTCTTAGACTTATTAGACAGATTTGCATCAGAACTCTCATTTTTACTACCAGACCCTTCAGGATTAAGATCAGTGATCGATCATCCCATCATTTTTATCATCCTGCTTCTTACTATCATCATCTAGATCATCGAAACCGTCGGTTGTCATCCCCGTCGGTTGTTCCTGGCTCCATGCACCCCCACCACCTCGATTGTCTCCTCGTTTGCTCCCGTGCAGCTCACAGCTTGGTATGCTAGTTCTCTGTACATCAGCTCCTTGTACTGCTACAATAATAGCGATCTATTTTAGTATTTACAAAGGTAACTCCTAAGGAATGTATAAGAACATAAGTTTATACTTTTGATGCTCCGTCGCAACGCATGGCTACCTTATTATAACCTACCTAAAGTTTGCAGAGTTCACGCCACCAGAACGATTTGAGCCGAGCTTAAGTTGGCTCTGAGCCCGGCCGCTCAAATTTTTTTTTCGCTTTTGGTCCTTTTTATAAATTACTTAATAGGTCATTTGGCATTTTTTGTGAGGGAAGATATTTTTCCC